>PVKU01002583.1:95975-219346 GCA_004027475.1 Anoura caudifer | reverse complement strand
AAAAAAAAATTTAAATAAAAAAAAAAAAAAAAAAAACACAACAGTACCTCTGTACCCACTTTGAGCTGTCCAGGGATGGATATATGAAGCAACAACTAAATTCCTCAACTTTTAAAAATTCTTTGCTTTTCCTCTTGGCCTCCAGAGAGACCATAAATGATGGCTTCTTTGTGATTCCCAGAGCCAGTGTCCTGCCCTGCTGCGGCAATGGCTAGTGTCATAGTAGCTGAAGGAGAAAAGTGGGTTTCATTTACATATTGTGATATCACCAAAAACGTACCTGACTGTTGAAATGGGGCAAATGCAATAGAATGCACTGGGTTATGTGTGTCTGATTCTGTTCTTGTCTCCTGCAATTGCTCCCCCTTCTAGTTAATGTATTTGTCTGGGCTTTGTAGGACCACACAGTAGCTGATTTTGGTGATTGCAAAGTGGCCTAGTTTGTGTAAATGTGTTGGTCTTTCTCCATGTTATTTTGAGGTTTTATTGTTTACAGACTTCTTTTTGTATTGAGAAAAACAGCCAAAGCATCTTTGACAAAAGGTTCTGCGCCAGGCAAAAAGGATCTGAAACAAAAGCTTGGTACCCCTCTTAAAGTGGGGGTCTTGAATCATCCTTTCTTTTGTTTCCTCTTCCTATCTTTTCTATTTTGGGCCAGATCTTCTGCCCTAAAAACTTGACTCCTACTCTGTCTCCTCTTTTACCTGCACCCCCCCTCCACAAACGCCCCCATACCCACACACACATACATTACATGTATGGGTGTCACTCCATCTCTTAAATGATTTTGTGAAAAAATTCTGAAGAAGTAAAAAATATTCCATCCCTTTTTCTCAATATCCTGAGTCCAGACCTTTCCTTGATAGGTGATTCAGGCCAAACACTTAGATTGCTGTGTTTTAATCTTTAATCCTGGGGTAGAGGAGCAATGAAGGGGCCTTTCATTTGGAAAGTGGTGTTGGGAGACCAAGAAAGGGAAGATGAATGTATATCCAAGTCACTCAGGAACTTTTATACAGGTGCAAAAATCTTAGGTCAAAGTAGCCACAAGATTGTTTAATAGGAGATAGACGAATGTAACTCATGTTTACTGCTTGAAACCAAAGCTTTGTGTGAAAGTTTGAATTTATGGGGCAGGAAGGAGGGAGGGTAAGAAAGCATGTACCTGTCTCTTCTTTCAATTCCTTCTCATTTCTGAACTACAGGAGACTGGGGCCCCTTGGGCTTTGGTGACCTTCATTACTGGGGACTGTTTATTTGATGGTTGGTTTTGCTGTGCCACGTACTTCCACTTGCTATCTATCATTTTGTAAAACACATGCTGACTTTTTCCTTGTCCACATTTCCCTGGGAAAATAAAACAGAAGAATAAAGGCTTATTTGTACTGGGGGAAAAAAAGAAATCTGTAGGAAATAATGGATTGAGACATGTGGATTTGAATTTCAGCTCTGCCACCTGCTAGCTGACGTTGAACATTTTTTGTAACCTTTCCAAACCTCAGTTTCCCCATCTGTGGAATGGAGAGAGTAACAGCAGCTTTTTAGCATGATTGTGAACATTGAACGAGAACTCAGGGGAGCTACCTTTCCTGTCTTCCCTGCCACACTTCTTCCTTTTTAAAAAAAAAAAAAAGTAATCATTTTCTTTTTATTTTAAAGATTTTATTTATTTATCTTTAGAGGGGAAGGGAAGGAGAGAGGGAGAGAAATATCAATGTATGGTTGCCTCTTGTGAGTCCCCTGCTGGGAACTGTCCTGCAACCCAGGCTTGTTCCCTGACTGGGAATCGAACTGCGATCCTTTGGTTCACAGGCCCGTGCTCGGTCCACTGAGCTGCACCAGCCAGGGCTCCTGCCACACTTCTGTGTCATTGGGGGATTCATCTCAGGCTCTAGGGAGTGGGGAAGGGAACTTGTGGCCACTTCCTGCTCATCTCGTGCTCACTGTGGCTCTTCAAGCAGCAAAGGCATGCTCTGCCAGGAAGGCAGGCCCTTCCTCTCAGGTGCAGGAGTGCTTGCCAGCTGCTTAACAGAGCTTAACATTTTGGTAGTATTATATCCAGGTTTAAAAAAAAAATGTGTTTCTCATGTTCTGTAAAAGAAAAAAAACTTCAGAAACATTTTGACAGTAGTGTAGAAAACAGCAAGGACTCCAATTGTATATCTATTTTCTTGTTTGGGGGAATTACTTCTTGAGGGTAGACTTCTAGAACTAGAACTTAAAAGGACAAAGAATGTCGATGCTTAGGGATTTTGTTACAAGTTTGTAAACTGCTCAGAGGTAGCGGCAGTGTGAGTTTCTCTGGAGGCACCTGTCCAGGCCACCAGCTCCCGCAGCTGTGCCTGTAGGGCCTGTGGCTATGTCTCCCCCTACAAACCCCCTAGGCAAGGCATGGTCTACCTGTGCTTTGTGTGGCAGTCCTAGAAAGACAGGCCTGTAAAGGAAGGAACTTCTGGTTGGGAACAATTATCTGAGAGGTATTTCCAGGTTTCTCCTCCCTATTCTTAAGGGCTGTTGCTGTTCAATGTAGGCATTTAGTCAAGGCCAGGCCTTGGGGTAGGAAGGTAATGTCCATCAACTCTGTTAAGCTCACCAGGGGCCCCTTCTGTCCTTCGGCCTTCACGAGTTCCTGCCTTGTGTTGTGTTCTGTCAGACAATACAGGAGACCCCCAAAGAAATAAACCTCTGATGCTTCCTGTTGCCAGGCCTCAAAATGCCTGAGCCTCCAGAGGCAACTATCTCCCTTCACTCTTTTCCATGTCTTTAGGATGGGGCCAGTGAGTGGCCCAGGGCTGAGACCTCACATGTCAGCCCTATGGGGAGGAGGAAGGGCACATAGAGAAGGTGTGAGTGGTTCCATGCCTCACTCACTCTTCTGTGCACTGGGAATAGCCTCCCCCTCATGGTTCTGAGGAGTTAGGGAGATGGTTGGATCGAGTGCCCCAGATGCTGGGTGCATATACCTGTTTGTTGCCCAGGTCACACCTGCTGACAGCTCACCTATCCTCCCTGTCTCCTGCATTTCCAACCCAGCTAATGGGTGCCTACTGCTGGGGACTGTGGCACACCCAAGTCTCTGTGAGAAGCTTCTCTAGGGTTGTTTGGGCCTGCGGGGCAGCACAGAAGCAGACGTTCTGTGCTATTTGTTCTGGGCTGACCTCTAGAAAAACATTTGGATGAGGTTCATTATCCTGCCCTTGTTCCACCAAACCCCACGTCTTCTGGGGCTTGACCTCAGCTATTTATCCCTCTTGTAACCATTCTGTCTAGCATGTATCTACCCCTAGAGCTAATACTGTACAGCTAGTAGCCTGTGTCCATAATGCATGCTTGGATGTCTGTGGCTGGGAGTGTGTCCACCTCTAGGTGTAGCCAGCCTCTCATGTTCAGTTTCCTATGGGCCATCATGTTCAGTTCTTTCTGTGGGGTGCTTCCTGTCTCCTTGTCTTACCCATACTGTTTAATCTGTTCCCTCCACCCCCTGAGGTCTTATCTCCTTTGAGGCAGGTGGTGTGGTAGAGCAAATACTGGGCTAAGAATCAGAAGTCCAGCTTACTCCAGGCAGCTACTGAGTCACTTCTACTTCCTGACACTTTGGTGAAAGTCTAGAGTAAAAGTTTTGGCAAAGTATAGAGCTGAGAAGTCCTCACTGACTCCTCTGGTCCAGTCAGCTTCCCATACAGAGTAACCTGGCACTGTGGCCTGGCCTGGCCTCTCGGGAGCCCTGTGCTCTCCATCCCTGCTGCTGGAGGGAATCTTAGACTGGGTGCATTCTTCTGACCCCAGGCCAGTAGCAGTGGTGTTGTCGGTATCCAATTGTCTTGGCTGTTTTGGAAGTGGTGGCTCTATGTTTAGTAAGCTGCCTAGTTGGAGGCCTTTCTGAAGTTTAACCAGCTCACCTTGTATTTTAATCCAACTGTCTGTCCTTCCTTTTTTTCATGGGAAGAGTTGATGTTCATGACCTAAATAGAACAATCTGTTTTTGCTGGAGACAAAGGCTCTTGCTGTTGAAATCCTGCCCCTTCTGGCCCCTGCTTTGTTTCTTAAGTAATTTCCAGTGGGCTGTCAGCATTGATGCTGGTTCCTTCCTGATACAATCCCTGTTGGTGAAGGAGCATCTCCCTCCCTTATCTTCTGTATTGGAATATCATGGGAGTGAAAAGAATATTGGAAAAGATGGAAGAATAATTTTCTGTGAGAAAACAGATTGATTTCAAATATGCTCTTCTTACATCCTGCTTTAGACAGTGGCCCTTGGCACACCATTTCCCTCGGTTCTGATGCCCTCATTTTAAGCTGCAAGAATCATATCTTTGAGTAAAGCTTCTTTGTTCCTTTTTAGCAATAGGACATCTCATAGGATGTGAGGCAGAGTGTTTTCTTGGGAACGTTCATCATTTAGCTTTTCCCTCAAATAAAGGAACTTTGTATGACTTTGGCAGCTGTGAGAATGTGGAATATATTTACAACCTGAGTGAAGGGTTTCATCCTGCAACCCCAACACCATCTGGAATTGTGGGCCAACATTTCGGAGACAATTGAGGTCATCCAGTAAATTCCTCTGGCCTCTCAGCTCATCCCAAGTACAGAATCCTGGAACTGAAGTTAACTCAAGTCATTTAATTAGCTTCGGAGGAGAGGTAGGTAGCACATGTATTGTGCTAGTGAGGGATGCTTCTCATGTGTGCCTGGGAGGGTCATTAGCAGGCAAGAATTTTGGGGGCAGTAAGATGAGAAAGGGTTTCCTCTGGACACCTCCAGGGATTCAGCCTATCCTGATTGCATGTGGGACGGCTGTTGCTGTGTGGGCATGGGGTTGAGAGTGAGACCGAGGCTCCTTGCCTCCTTCCTAACTTGCTTCTCAGCAGGTCTGAGCTACCTTCTCTTTACCCTGACCTAGGGGTTGTGCCCACTATATATGGTTGTTATGAGGAGTGAACTGGAAAAGCTTCTAGGCACAGCTTCCTCACTTGGGTGTGCTGGGGTGCATGCTCCATCACCGCGGCCAGGACCTGCCACTTCTTTGCCAGGGTATTCTGGAAGTTTGAAGAAACAAATGACTTCTGTGAAGCAATGGACCCAGCACACTGATCTGGGTGTATTAGCTCTTGGCCTCTTTCTAAGGGGCACTGTCTGGAAAGTGATGCTCTCTGGCCATTCCGTTTGGTGCCTGTTTTGACAACTGCCCTGACTAGCAGGGCAGTGATACACCCCTGAGCTGAGCCCTCAGGACCTTGGCTTTTCTTTTGGAAAGGGGGCACCTGCTGTTTGCTGGCTTGTTCCTTCATTTGGTGATCTATAAGTGTCTATTCTGTTTCTGCTGTTAATCTAGGAAACAGGAGGGGCCCTTCTCATCTCGGGCAGCTCAAGGCCTTGCTGGGGGACAGGTGCAGGGACATTTGTGGAGGGAAGTGCTGCAGCCTGCTTGCAGATACCAGGTGGAGGCAACCTGCAGGGATCCTCGAGGAGCTGAAGTCAGAGAGGCAGAGAAGGAAAGGTGCTCAGGAAAGACAGGAGTTTCCTCATCTGCAGAGCGAATTCACTAGGCTGTCTAGGGGAGCCTTGGGGGTCACACTGTCCTTGTGAGGGAGGAAAGAGGTGGGGATTCCTTCCTGCCCCTGCTGTCTACATCCCAGATATTCCTGGCGTATCCCATTGTGGGGGAGTGTTTGTATATATGTGTTTCTTACCCCTTCCCTCCTCCCACTACCACATCCTAGATGAGAGCCTGGCTGTACTTGGATGGAGGGGATACTGGTTCAAGGCCTTGTATGCGTGGCATGGCTCTGCTGAAGCCTCCAGGAGCGGGAATGAGGTTGGATGGTCAGCTGAGGTCAGGATGGTATGTTCGGTTGTTAATACAGAATCTTTCCATGGCAAACATGACAATGTTTGACTTTCTGTTTGGCATGGGCTGCATGAGTTCTTGTAAATTTTGATACATGGAGGTATCAGGGGAGTGAAGGCCAGTGTGTCCAGAAAACCCAGAAATGGGGCCACAGAGGGCTGGCTGGGGCCTGTGGGGTGAGCAGGACTCTGACTTCTAGCCCCTGGCTTGGCAACTTGCTAATTGTATAACTTGAAGTAAAAAACATTTTTTGGTAACACTTGTATTGAGATGTATTTCACATACTATACAATTTACCCATCTAAAGCCAGCAAGTCAGTGGTTCTTATGCAGTATCATCAGTCAATTTTGGAACATTTTCATCACTCCAAAGAGAAATACCATACCTTGTAGCAATCACCCCCATTTTCCTTCAGTGACCCCAGGCTCAGGCAACTTACTGCTCTATAGGTTTGCCTACTCTGGACATTTCATATCAGTAGAATCTTGTAACATGTGTCCTTTTATGTCTGACTTCTCTCACTGAGTGCAGTGTTTTCAAGGCTCTCCCACATAGTATAGCATGTATTAGAATTTCATTCCTTTTTAAGGCTGAATAATACTCTTATGATAAGGATAGACCACATTTTGTTTTTCCATTCACCTGTTGGTGGACATTTGGGTGGTTTGCACTTTAGGGATCTTATGAATAGTGCTGCTGTACACTCTGTGCAAGTTTTGTGAGGACATTTGTGTTTGTAGTCTTCTTGGACATGTATCTGGGAGTGAAATTGCCAGGTCACATGGTAACTGTTTAACATTTTGAGGAACTGCCAAACTGTTTTCCAAAGTGACTGTAGCATTTTACATTCCCTCCAGTGATGGATGAAGGTTCTAATTTCCGCACATCCTCCCTAAAACCTGTTCCTGTCCATCTTTTTCATTATACTCATCCCAGTGAGTGTGAAGTGGTATCTCATGATTTTGATTTGCATTTTACTGATGGTGGAAAAAACTTTAAACTCTCACTGTGTTTTATCAGAAGTAAAACTAGGATGATAATAAAGAACATGTATTTTATTTATTTGTCAAAACATTCTTTTAACCACTGTGTGTCACCTGCTGCTCTTAACTGCTTTATAAATGTTAGCTCACTTAGGCACTATTTTTACCTCCATTTTATGGATGAGAAAAGCTAAGCCTAGAGAACCTAAGTAACTTGCCTAAGGTCACATTGTTAGGCCTCCATTATTCAAAGAATGATCAAACACAGTGCTTGGCATTTCCTTGGCCCATTAGCAGCAGTTTTTCCTGGATGCACATAGTGAAATAGGCCAGGTGTGATCCTGCTAGGGCAACGTGTTCATGGGTTTTGCTGCCGTTTATGAGCCTTTGGCCATATGAACTAGTGGTGATGGATTGCCAGAATTTATTTTCTCTTACCTGATAGAGCATTACTTATGTGTCTCCGATAGAGGAGATATACCATGAAGGTTGTTTTGCGTTGGCTGGTGGCTGTGCATGTCATCTTTCCTTTCTGTTAAACAAATAGACCAAGGCTACAGTCAGGTCTGAGTGGGAAGCCACTAATGTAGAACCATTTCACCATCCTTTCTTTGTCCGCATCACATCCCCTTTACTTGCACCACAAAGGCAGAGACCTGATTATTTTCTTTCAGCTGTGTTTTCTCAGCTGAGCCTCTGCCAGCCTGTCACCCAGGTGCTGGTGGGCCAGCCATCTTGATTGCTGTAGGGAGCGTCCCCTCCTTTCTGAATGTGGGCCCTTCCAGTCTCGCCTTCCATCTTTCCCTCCAAAGAGTATTTGAGGCCCAGCAGTGGGCCTATTCGAAAGCCTGCATTCTGCTATTTCCTGAGACACTCTGGGGCCCCAGTGTGGCACACTTGGTAAAAGTCTTCTGTCTCTAGAGAAGCTTGCTCTCTCAGGGTTCTGACTGGTTTGGGGAGTGGTTGGCACATGGAGCTGAGAGGGGCCTTCGTTGTTGCTTTCAGGTACTTCTGTGTGACAGCCCCAAATTTCCACACTGTGTATTCTGTTGTTCTCTTTTATATGTCATCTTGTATTGTGTTTTCCTCACTTCAGGGTTACTTAAACCTCACACACCAAAACCTAGAAATAGCCTTGAAATGTTCATCCTCCAGCAGATACCAGTCTCACTCTCTGTAACCTGAGAGAGGGGAATTATTTTCCTCCCAGTGTCTAGGAGTACTACCTTCTGTTCCAAAGTGTGGGTTTAACGGCCCCATGGTGGGAGAGGGCCGTGGTGGGGCAGGACTGTGGTGGGGCCAGGGTGATGCTGCCAGACCATTTCACCTGCCAACTCCAGGCTAGCTCCCCAGTGGCCTCTGCTGCCATCTCCTGAGTCCTGGGGCTGCCCGTTGGAGTCTGTGGCAGACACAGGTAGGGAGAGTTGCTCTTGAAACTGCATAGGAGCTCCCACCCCAGTGCTGCTCTTGCTGGGCAGGACTGCTCTGGCCCTCTGAGAGCAGAGGCAGGAGGTCCCCAGCTAAGGCAGAAAAACCTGTACCTCCAGGGCCGGCTGGCAGACTGACTCTTAAGTCACAGCCATCGAGGTGGGGGTGGGGGGTGGTTACTAGTTGCCAGTGGTTCTGTTGAGGCCCTGACACAAAAGAAGCTGTTTCTTTCTGAAGTCTGGTAAAGAAGAGAGGCTTTCAAGCCAGGCACTATTCCCTGGGGTGTGGCCCCACTGAGGAAAAATGCTTCACAACCTAGGCAGGGCCTTTTTTTTTTTTTAAGATTTTATTTATTTTATCTTTAGAGGGGAAGGGAAGGAGAGAGGGAGAGAAATATCAATGTGTGGTTGCCTTTCATGTGTCCCCTGCTGGGAACTGGCCTGCAACCCAGGCAGGTGCCCTGAGACGGGGAATCGAACCATGATCCTCTGGTTTTCATAGGCCCGTGCTCAATCCACTGAGCTATGCCAGCCAGGGCAGGTAGGGCCTTTTTAATACACTTGAGTTTCTTGATTTTTTTAAATCATGATTCCTGCCCCATACAGGACATCTCCCACCCAAAAGGAGACTTAAAAGCCCTTTTTGTGAAGTAAACCATCCATGCAGAAAAGCACACACAGCATACCACAAGGTATACCTTAATCAATTTTCAGGAAACATAGCATCTCCAGGTGGGTTTGGGGTGGAGGGGCCTTGTCTGTGGTGAACGTCTGTGGGATGTTGCAGGGAGGCAGGGTGCTGTCCTGGGCTGCCATGTCTCTTTCAGCCCTGTTCATGTCCAACACAACAGAGGGGCCTGGTACTGTCTTCCTCAGTGTTTATGGGGGCTTGGTTTCAGGGCCCCTCACATACCAAAGTCCACAACGCTCAAGTCCCTTATATAAAAAGGCGTATTTGTGTATAACCCAAATCTTCTTGCACATCTTCCTGTATACTTTATACCATCTCTAGATTACTTATACTACCTAATACAATGTAAATAGTTGTACTGTATTGTTTAGGGGACACTGAGCAGACAAAATGTCTGTAAATCTATAGTACAGACACAATCATTGTAGGCCTAACTACATAGTACACACCAGCAACAATTTGACTTTTTCCCCCCGCAAATATTTTCAATTGTGGTTGAATCCATGGATGTGGAACTCATGGAAACAGGACCAGCTCTGCTTATTAGTCCACTGATTGGCTGGATAAGTGAAAGGAAACTTGATTCTCACACTCTGGGATTTCCCAGTGAGCCTGTGATTGTTTCTAGGCGTTTCTGCTTCTTGCCCCTTTGTGATCAACTTGTAGGAGCACCTCTGCCCAGAGGACTTGATGGTGGCTGGCAGCAAAGGAAACACCAGTGTGAGCAAAACCTGTCGTCTCAAAGAATTGAGATGTGATCATTTCTGAGAGGGAGTGCCAAGAACACTTCTGGAGGCCGCCTTCCCAAATATCCTCCTCCTGCCTGGGCCTGTTAGAAGCTCCACAGGTCCATCCCCCTGGGGCTGGGAATGGCTCTCCTTCCTGCCCTGTGTGCAGCACATGGAGCTCTGGGGCTGGACAAGGCCCACCACAGGATGAGTGCTGGTTCAGAGCTGAGTCTTCCTGAGCACTCAGTGTCTCTGACTAGTTGAAGGCTTTGGCCACGCCAGTGGGAGAGATTTGGGATGGAGAGCTCTTTCATGGAAGGCGAGTCAGCCTGTTGTGAGCAAGACCTCTGTCCATCTCAGAGGCTGGGTTTGCATCAGGGTGGAGAAGCTTCATGGGTAAAGCACCCCATGTGCGCGCAAAGATTGCTGCTAAGTCTTTATAACTGACTGATCTGTGTGTTTTCTCATGTGTGGAAGGACATGTTGGGAGTAGCAAATTATAAAGATGGATCTTAAAATGTCACTGTGTCAACGTTGAGCCTCAGGAAGTGTATATTTGGGAATTTCCAATGGGAAAGAGATGAGTAAGAACAGCCAAGATAATGACTTCTTTATGTATTGCAGGCCTTTCTGTAATGCTTGTGAGGCTCTTGGGTCTTAACAATCCTATCACTGGAGTGGTGAAGCCTTTGGAAGGAGTGAGACTTGATGCCTTTTATATCTTCCACACATTTTGGTTATTTCTTTGCTCCTGTTCCTGCCATTTGGAACTTTAAATGAGAGGGCATTAGGCTTTGATGTACTTCAGGCCCCCTGCCCTGTGAGGGAGGGTGTTGGTGCTTTTTCTGTGAATTGAGGGGAAACACTTATGTCTGAGAAGAAAAGGGTACTTCTTCTAGTGTTCTAGACTTACACTGGGTGGCTCCAGCCCCTCTCAATGAGAAACCCCAAGGGTCCTCAGGAAAGGGTTGAGGGGCCTGTACAGGACAGGGGCTTTGGTCCTGCTGCTAGATTTGGGTAGAGAGTGGAGCCCAGATAGCCTGGGCACTGTTTGGGTTGCTCCTGTCTCCCTGGCATTTGGGGACAGGCCCTCTACTTAGAGGGATTTCGGGGCTCTTAGTCCCGTGCCAGTTTCCTTCTCTAGGCATGCAGTCGGAATGAGGGTCTAACAGGTACACCCTGAGCCTGGCACTGCTGGTATAGGTAGATTCCCGGGTTCCACAGAGCACGCTTCTTTTCTCTGCTCTTTGTCCTGGGTGCCCTAGTTTCCCTAGAGCCGGGTCTCTCCAGGGCAAAGGGAAGGGCTTGAGGTCCGCAGCCCTGACCTGGCCTATATTCAGGGAAAATCGGTATGTAGGCCCCAGGTGCAAGTTCTCCTGAGGGTCCCCTGCCTTTCTTATCCTCTCTGCCCCACTCAGTGTTCAGAAACATGAACAGCGATGGGGGGGCGCGAGGGGGTGGAGGGGGGAAGCCCAGTGATTGTTGATATTTACAAGCTCAGTCTCAAGTTTCTTTGTCTCTAATTAGTTTGGGTTCTTGGAATAAATCTGACTTTCTCCCCCAAGGGTGATTTGAAGTCCTTTGGGATTCCAGCTTTTGTGGGACCTGCTAAGCCAAGATCTATGCTGGCCCCAGGTTGTGAGGCTTGGCATGCTCCCCTCTGGGTCTATATGTTGTTGCCAGGAAGAGGGTGTGCCCGTATGTGAGACCCTCCAGTGAACTCTGCTGTTCAGTACTACCCTTAGGCTGGCTACAAGCACCACACCTGCCTGCCCCCGGCACATGCTGGTCTCTATCCAGATGCTTGCTCTGATCAGAAGCCAAAGGAGCAGGACCCAGAGCTCAGGGCAGGGGCTGCAGGTGTGGGAGTCTGCTTTCCTCATTTCTTGGGCTTTGCCCCTCCTTGTCACACAGAAATGTGGCAGCCTTGGCTACATTCCTTCCCCTCTCACACATCTCTCCTAGGTGGTACAGTTGCCTGCACAGTCTCTGCCTTCCCACCTTCCCAAGGTTTTAGGTGTCACCAGAGGGTGAGAGGATTGCCTTCCCTCCTCCCTTTCCCCTCAGGCTGCCCAGTGGCCTGTTGGGGTGCTAACTTAAGCACTGGGCGCTGGGGCACCTTATGAAATCATATTCAAGATTATATCCACTATGCACCCCCTTGATCTCCCACTGTCCCCCTGTAACAACAAGCTCTTTACTGATGTGTTTTGTCTCTACTCTCCCTCTCTGTCATTGCTTTCATTGGGTCCTCTTTGGCCCAGCCAAAAGCTGTTAGTGACTTAATAAAGCTGAATGCCCAGCCAGCTGTCAGAGATGCCTGCGGTGGCATCAGAGATCAGGGTCTACCTTTGAGGTAGTTGTCCCCAACCTTGGCTGGACATTAGAAGCACTAGGAGACCTTTTAAAGTTTTTGGTGCCCATGCCCCACCCTAGAAAATTTAAGTCAAAGTCTCTGGGAATGGAACCTCTATTTAAAAATCTCCCCAGGTGATCCTGTTATTCAGCAAACCCTGAAGATCATTGTTTTAAGTTCTAAGCCTTCCAACTTAAGATCACATGCCTTCTTTCAGCCTTACTAGTGAGGCTCTGGTCTCCCTCAAGCCACTTCTTCCTGCTATAGACCCCAGTACTGGAGGGTAAATGGGGAGATGCCACAGATGGAGCTCAATGGATGTTATGGCCCCCAACAGCTGTATTGCTTTTAGTCTCACTGAGGCAAACAGCAGCTTGTTTTTTCCACATCTACCTGGCTGGCCTTTAGGCAAGAAGGCAGTTAAATCATGTGGAATGGAAGCACTCTGTATCTTCCAGGAGGGGTAGCAAGCAGCTCAAGGCCTTGTGAACTAGAATGTGGAAATCTCCATATAAGGCCAAGACTGCTTCAACCCTCCTGCATGCCACTGGCTGCCTCCTCTCCAGCTGCCTCCTCTCCACAGAGACTGCTCAGACAAGGCCGGAAATGCAGCATTTGCCAGAAAGTGCCTTTAGCCCCCTCTCTTTCCCTTCCCTGTATCTTCCTTAGTCTCTTCAGTTTTCTCTCCTCCCTTCTTAACTAATGTGCCCTTGAAGAGAGGGTTCAAAAACTCATGCCGAAAACCTGAAAGTATAAAATACTTAATGTCTACTCCACCATTGCTGAGTAGTTGGGTGTATGGGAACTGTGACAGCTGCTTCTTCTGTAGCTCACTGGAAGGGCTTCCAGGCAGTGGTGTAAAAAGGAATTGTGTACCTTTGGGAATTAGTGGAATTTGCCAGACTAAGGGCAAAAGGACTACATAAGCACTATGCTCCTGTTCAGACAGTCCTTTTCCGCAGGGCACTGGTTAACAATTCTGAAACCACCGTGTCCCTGTACTGGCATCAGGTGGTTAAGTGAATGGATAGCACTATTGGAATTTGAGGTTACAAGCAAGCAAGGGAGAGGCTAGAATTAACCATGTGGTACTGGATGAGAGTTGAAGCCATCAGTATGTTTAGTTTAATAGAGACAAAGAGATAGAGATCAAAGGAGGTATGTGTTATACAGGGTTATGTGCACCTGTATTTCCTTGTTCTGTCAGCTGAGGCCTAGAGACAGCAAAATCCCAACTACAACAAGCACTCCTAACATCCAGACCTTGGTTTCTATTTTCATTCTCCAGTAAAAAGAATGAGGGCTCTTTAGAGAAATGGCCGATTCTAGGACTGGGAAATGAAGTGTCACTGGAGTTGCCCTTAAAGGGTGGGAAGGACACTGTACCTAGCCAGGAAGCCCGGACTGGTGTTCAGCCATAGGACAAGGGGAACTGGGATCATGGGAGTGAAGCTAAAAAGTGTTTGGATTCTGGTCATGGTCAGAACATTACCAAGGGATTTCCCTTTATCTCCCCAAGGCCCTGGGTACTCCACTGCTATGACCTGTTGTCCTGGGAACTCCAACTCCTGCCTCTACTGTGGAATGAGGCCTGAGGATGGGCAGCCAGTGAGTGAATGAGCAGGAGAGTGACTGTTGAGGCTTAAACTAGCATTCTTCCCAGGACTAGTTATACTTCAGTTACAAGACTCTTTCAGACTTTTCTGATTAAACCAAGGCAGCAAATCTGAAAAGAATAACTCATTTATCAGCACCTCAAGGACTAGCAGCCTTCCACTCTCTCTTCCCCCTTGTATCCTGAGCTTGGATATGAGGTCAGACCCTCACTTCGGTCTCCCTCTGTCAGGGTTGTCCTCCCCCTTACCTGTGCCTCACTCCCTTGCCTTCTGCTTACCCAGCCCTGGGGAAACCTTTCCCACCTGGCCTGTTCAAAATTACCTCACACCCCAAACTCATTTTCTCATTGCTGTTTCATTTTTCACTGTGGCCCATAACCACAACCATGTAATAAGCACACAGTGTATTGATTTTGCTTGTCTGACTCTAGATTGTAAAATAACCTTCATGAGGTCAGAGATTTTTGTGTTTTGTTCATTACTGTATTCCTAATACCTAGAATCGTGCCCAGTACATACATAGTTAGGTGCTCAATAAATGTCTACTAAATGGATGAGTGCTGTTGGTAGCAGTTGCTTTGCTTTCCTGAGTGATTTTCATATATCTACAATGTAGATGATGCCAGCCTCAAATTTATGGAAACGGAATGTTTGTTTATAAAATAAAACCCTTAATAAATATGCTGTCTTATCTCCTGTGGAACTCGGTCTCTCCATCCAGACAGATGTGATCCTTGTGCCACGAGGAGCCTTTTAAGACACTTACTGTCTCTGTTTTCTGGCCTGTGCACGGCTCTGTCCACAGGCTGTGTTCATACCTGTGTTTCAGTGCTGATCTCCCTGAGACACGGGCCATATCTCACTCACCGCTGGGTCCACCAGGCCTGGCATCCAGTACATGTTTGTTGAATTAATGCTCTTTGGAGACAGTAGCCCTATCCCCAGTGCCTCTTCAGCCAGCCCTCATTCTCTAGATTAAATAGCCTCAGCTCCTTTAGTCTACTTCCACAGGACATGGTTTTGGACTCTCTTCTCCACTGCCTCCTGTTCCTGTGAGCCAGGTTCTGTTTATTTCTGGTCTCTGTCGAGTGCTGACTTGTGAGAGTCCTGTCTCCAAGCCACCTTCTCTATGTTTCTATATGGGAAGCCCAGCTTTGCCTGGAGGAAGATGGCCTCCTGGGTCTGGGCTTGGGGCTTCCTGGAGAGGCATTTCAGAGCAGGAGAAAGGGACTGGGAAGGGAACCAGGGAGTAGAAAGACTGTTCCAGGGTGTTTGTGAGTTGTCAATACCTAGCACCAGCACTTCCTACTCCCAACTCACCATGTCCTTGCTACCCTGGCTTCAGGAAGCCACCTGGTGGCCCTGAGCCCCATGGATGCTGAAGTCGACCCTGCCTGGCTGCCTTTGTGCCCATGGCCATCTGACCCCTTTGGGCTCTGCTTCCTTACCTCCTGGGTACCCAATACTATCTTAGGCCCTCCAGCTGCTATGGACATGATTCTCTGCCAAAAGGAAGCTGTGTCTGTTGAGCAGCGACACAGGCTGTCAGCACAAACATACTGGTTTCATGCTCCTTTACATATGAGAATAAAGCTGAGTTCAAGTCCTTTTCAGCCTCCCTTATTCCTCAGGCTCTGCCCTGTTGGGCTGCTTCTGTACTGCCTTGCTGCCCTGGACTCTTTCTCTTCCCTGGCCTGCCACATCCCTGCCCCAGTGAGCCCATCTTCTCAGCCCCTGGCCATCTCCAGGAGGCCTTCTCAGCTCCACCATCAGTTGGATGGGTCTTAGGTTCTCTGTCTCTTTAGCTCCTATGATTTGGGTGGCACCCCATGTTGCTGCTGTAATGGGTTTGTGTCCCAGGGTTAGCTGCAGCAAAGGCTTGAGGGAGGCTGCTGGCTTCTTTCTCTCTCCTCTCCCTGCCTCTGCTGCTTCACTTCTTGTCCTGTCCGTCTCAGCCTCGTTGCTTGTACTATCAGCCTAGAAGGATCTGTTTTCCATAAAGGCAGAGGCATAGAGATGCCAGAGAAAGGTAGCTAGCTGAAGTATAGGCCAAGTACAGAGAAACAGAAAGGAAATTTAGTTTTTTAGTTTAGCACCTGTTCTAACCCTGAGTGACTGAGGCCCAAACCCGAGGGGTCATCCCTGGCTGCTTTTTTTTTTCTCACCCACCACATACCTGAAGGTCATTTGGCTCTACCTTCAATATATTCCAAATCCAGCCACTCTTCACCCCAAGTGCCATTAGCATTCTTGTCCAACCATCTCTTCAGCCTGCCTCACTTGTCAAGGTCAGGCTGCTGCCCTCTCTCACCTCCATTGCATATCACATCCTCTGGCCCAGCAAGCTGTGGCCACTGGGGATTCCCTTTGTCCTGCCTACAGGCCTGCCTGCCAGCCTTTTCAGGCCACACCCAGCTCCTCCCTTCCCCATGGCCTCAGAACTAACTTTTCTTCTCCACTGGGCTTCTGCTTGGACTGTGCATGGGTCTACCCCCCCAGGTATGTCCTAGTTCCCTGCCGAATTTCCTTTTATTCCTGTCACTTATCACTACCTGACATCGGATAGCTCTTTGTTTTTCTCTTATTTTCCTTCATCACCGTAAGTATAAAGTGAGCTTTTCTTAGAGTGGGCCTTTGGTCCTGTTCTCACCTCCATTCCCAGCACTAGCCAAGAACAGTACCCCCTCCACAAGGTAGATGCTCAGTAGATGGCTCTCAGTCAGCATGCACCTATAACTGAGTGAACCAGTCTGCACTTAAACCTTTGTCTTGCTGGTCCTGAGATGATTAGGTGGTCTTCTAGACAGGACTGTGAAAATATCTTCTGTTGCTCTCTGCAGACATGATTATAAATGTAAAGGGGAAGGAGACAGGCTCAGGAGTCCAGACTTGAGTCAGACAGGTGACAGCATCCTTCCTCCAGGAGCCTTTTAGGTCAGCTCCCAAAATGTGACTCACCAGGTGCAGAGGCTGAGACAAGGGACATTTGTGCAGGCAGAACAGCCAAGGAAGAAAAAAGGGCATAGGTGCCAGATGGAAACCAGGACAAACAAAACCATGAAGGCAGAGTTTAGTGGTTTGGCTGATGGGGAAAAAAGATGGATTTGCTTCAAGGGCTGGAGCTAAGGAAATAACTTTCTGGTTCTTGGGTAAACCAGGCCAGTGCACTAAACTGTAGTAGTCCTGTTTAAGGCAGTGGGCTCATGCTTGTAACAGATGCTCATTTGTATGTTGCTTGTATCTGTGACATACAGCTTTCAGAAAAATAGTTCTTTTATTGTTCAGGTATGGCTGTGGTGTGGGTATTGATACCCTATAGCAGAGGAATGCAGCAGGATTCTGGGGAGGGACCCATGCTCCAGGCTCCCATGCTTTTTTGTGTATGGTGGGATATTATTCCTACCTTTGAGCTAGGGTGGGAAATGGGGAGAGGTAGGAAGCTGGGTAGTGGGAGGTCTGTGCCCACCGAGGACTCTGTTCTGTCCTCCCCGCTGGGAAGGACCTCACACAAGGCCACTGTGAGTTGGGCCACAGTTGACCAGGCTCCATCTGTAGAATGACCACTTCCACACAAGGAGCATGTTGGTCTAAATGAGGCACTTCCTTCTGTCTGGAATCCCAAGTTGCCCTGGACACACACACACGTGTGTGTGTGTGTGTGTGTGTGTGTGTGTGTGTGTGTGTGTATTTAAATATACATAACATAAAATTTACCATCTTAACCATTTTTAAGTCTGTAGTTTGGTGGCATTAAATACATTCACATTGCTGTGCTGTCATCACCACCATCCATCTCCAGTCTTCTCACACTGAAACTTCAGACCTACTGAACAATCATATTTGTCTTCTTGTGTCTGGTGTATTTCGCTTAACACAGTCCATGTTGTATTGTAGCATATGTCAGAATTTTACTTTTTATGCTGCAATAATATTTCATTGTATGTATATACCACATTTTTGTTTACTTGTTCATCCATCAGTGAACACTTGGGTGTCTTCCACCTTTTGACTATTGTCAGTAGTGTTGCTGTGAACATGATGTACAACTATCTGTTTGAGATGCTGATTTCAGTTCTGGGTATATACCTGGAAGTGGAACTACTGGATAATATGGTAATTGTTTAATTTTTTTAGAAACTGCCACACTGTTCTGCACAGTGGCTGCACCATTGTGTCTTCCTACCAGCAGCACACAAGGGCTTTGATTTCTTCAGAAAATCGAACACCTATTTCTCCTGGTCAACACCTATTCTCTCTCAGCATTTTCATTATAACCAACCTAATAGGTGTGAAGGCATCTCATTGTGGTTTTAATTTGCATTTGCCTAGTAACTAATTATTCTGAGCATCTTTTCATGTGTTTATTGGCCACCCGCATATATTCTTTGGATAAATGTTTATTCAAGTCTTTCTAACTGTTTTCTTCCTTTCTTTTTCTGTTGAGTTGTAGGACTTCTTTATATAGTCTGTACATTAATCCTTTATCACATATGTGAGTTGCAAATATTTTCTCCAATTCTGTGGATTGCCTTTTCACTCTCTTGATAGTGTCCTTAAAGGCACAAAAGTTTGTAATTTTGATAAAAGTCCTATTTATCCACTTTTTCTTGTTGCTTGTGCTTTCAGTGTCATATCCAATCATAGTCAGATTGAATGTTATGAAGCTATTGCCCTTGGTCTTCTAAGAGTGTTATAGTTTTTGCTCTCAGGTTTGGGTCTTTGATCTAGTTTCAATTCATTGTTGTGTATGGTGTAATAGGCACTTGGTTCTTGTGGAGTTCTGCTACTATGCTCGTTGGGTCAGCTGAGGAGATGGAAAGTGATTCTTCCTGCATGACTCTGCCACCAGTCTTAGGACTAAGGTTGGCCTTGACTGTGTGGTGAAAGCTTTCCTGGCAGAGTGCTCTTTGCTGCTTGGTGGGAGCCTGGGCATCTTGCTGCCCAGCCAGAGGCCTGCACTAGCAGGCCAGTCTGGCACAGCAGGTGCGAGAAGGAACTTCCTGGCCTTGGCAGTAAGCAAAAAGGGTCCTTGTTGTGTCCTTTTCTCCTCTGAAAAATAAGTTTAGCATACCCTAATAATGCCGCAGAAATGCAGGGAGTTTGGCTGGTTGACAAAGCCCTGAATGGGTCATTTCTGCAGCACCCCGTCCTCTCCAGAGCACTTTGGCATGTACAGTATCAGGCTCACTGGTCCCTCTTCCCACAGCTTCCTTGGGATTAGCAAACACTCCTTGTGTTCCTTTGAATCCTTGGAAGCCCTGAGTGCCTCGAAAGCCCATACTGCTCCCAGATGGGGCCAGAGTGGAATGTTCAAAGAGTCACCTGCTAGGGACAGGATTGTCATCTCCAGTGGGGCCGCCTCTGAGCAGAGTGCTCAGTTCTGTCTTATGTGGAGACAGAGTCAGAGCCTGGTAGATCAAAAGGTAGCTCCTTGGGGATGGTTGGTCCTAGCTGCTGTGTTCTCTGTCTTTTCCTGTGGTAAAGGGCACATGGTCAGGTGGGTTAGGAGTTGGAAACCTGGGCTCCGGTCCTCATGCCTCTCTGGGCCTCAGTTTCCATGTCTGGAACATGGGGGCAAGGGGAGAAGGGGCATTAAGCAACTTTCAGCTCTGGGTTAGAGGTAGCAGCAGGGAGTATTCTTCCCTGCAAGAACCTGAGTGGAGCCACACAGGCTTCTCAAAGGGCTGGCCTACTGGCTGCCATACCCACCCTGGTTATTTTCTGAATCTGCAATATTTTGTTTTATTTTTTAGTGTACAAGTCATTGTCTTTAAGTGTATTCACAGGGTTGTACAATCATCACCACAATCTAATTTTAGAACATTTTTCATCCTCTCTCATAGAAATCCTGCACCCCTTAGTTATCACCCACTAATTCTCCCTCAGCCCCTGGCAACCACTAATCAATCTACTTTCTGTTTTTACTGATTTACCTCTTTTGGACATTTCATGTAAATGGAATTATGCAGTGTCACTACACCCACCTCTTGCCTTTCACCTTTGTTATCTCTACAATATTAAATATAACTATCTCTACAATAGTTGCTACAGCCCTGGCCCCAGGCCTGGTGGCTGCAGAGCAGAACCATGAGCCCTTGAAGGTGGAATTCGCTTTCTGGGCCTTGACTCTCTTTCACGTCAGCTCGTCCATCTCATGCCCCTCAAATAGTGGAAGCCTTTTTATGGTCAGGCCTTCACACAAGTATCATGTTGCTGTTGCTTACAAACATGGGGTTTGGTATGGTTGGGTATTCCTATTTTATAAATAAAGCATACTTATAAATAGAGTATTTATTATGTATCACATATTATTAAATCTTTATTTAGAAATAAAGCATAAATATTTATGTATTATGAATGAATCTGCAATATAATTTTAAAGGGCTGGTTTGTCCAGATGGCATTAAAAAGCATGTACTGAAGCTCATTTTGGTCAGTGCCAACATAACTGTATAGAGGAAAATCAAATTAGTTTTATCAAGGACCTCACAGTCTAGCATGGAGAACTGCTAGTTCTCTGATGAGCCACTGGGCAGGCTCATCAGTGGACTAGGGTCTATACATAGAGTCATTCCCTTCAGAGAGGACAGGGTGATTATCCAGGAGGTGAGGGATGTAAGGCAGGCATTTCTGGCATTGAAGGAGGCCAGCCTGTTTGGCAAGCAGCTGTGGGTCACCCAGTTCTGTGAACAGGAGCAGGAGGTGAGGCTGGGATTGTTGAAGGCCTCAAACACAGGACAGGAACTTGGGCTTGAGGCTCTTGGAGCAGCTGAGGCAGAGAGTGGCCTGGCCAGATCTATACTTGTGAAAGGTCTTTCTGAGGCCTATACTGGTGACTGCAGGGAGACCATTGTAACCAAGGCTGGCCTAACTCCGGGTTCTTCTTGTCAGTGCTGAGAGTCCAAGCGCCGTGCCTGGGAGAATAGAAGCCACAGACCTCACCACTGTATGCCAGCTGCTTTTGCTGCATACCTCCCCCCACCAACACTGCTCCCCCACCCCGTCCACACATACACACACACACAGAACAAGTCCCAGGTTTGAGGATTCCATCTCCCTGACTTGGTTTGCATCAGTAGGGAGTGGGATGAGGAGGATGAAACACTTAGAAGTAGGCTGGGTGTGCCAAGGAGCTTGTGGGGAAGGGGGTCAGAGACACATTGCAAATGAGGTGTCTGGTGCTCCACAGAAGACAGATACCCCCTCACGCCCCATCCCATTTGTTGGAGCATGGCCAGGAAACCAGACTCTGATCTTCCTCAGGGCCTCAAGTGGAGAGGCATGGATGATATGTGCAAGCTGCTTGCTCTTGTATAAACCCCTTGGTTTGGCCATCATTTGAAAGAGCCTACTCTTAGCCACCTTAAGGCCCACAACTGGCTTCCAGTGTTGGTACAGAGCCCTGGCTCTTCCTTCCCTCTCAGGAGGTCAGTGATGCCTGGAGCATCTTCCAGTCCAGCCAGGCCAGTTCTCTTCACCCTGCCAGCCTCCTTTCTGTCCTGGGATAGGAGGGAAATGTGCCCAAAGTTTTCTTTCCATCTTCCTGTGGCAAGCATTCAGGGAAGGTATATTGAATAAACTGTCTTCTCCCCACCACCGCTGGTGTATGGTGGAGAGTGTGTGTAAGTGCTAAAAAACAAGAGGCGAAGCACCGGGGTTGTGTGTTGGTCTGGGCCCTCGCTTCATGGGATCATCTTTAGTCTGATGACAACTCTATGAAGTGAGGCATTTCTTTTATTTATTTATTTGTTTGTTTGTTTGTTTTAATTGTTGTACAGTTTTCTGTCTTTTGCTCCCATTCCAGCCCACCGCCCCAGCCCTCCCCACCTCCCTCCCATTTCCACCCCCGCTAGTTTTTGTCCATGTGTCCTTTATACTTGTTGCTCCAAACCCTTCCCCTTTCCCCCTGAAATTCCCTCCCCTCTCCTCTCTGGTAACTATCAACCCCTTCTCAATTTCAGCATCTTTGGTTATATTATGCTTGTTTGTTTGTTTGTTTGTTTGTTTTTGATTAGGTTCCTGTTAAAGGTGAGATCATATGGAGTGAGGCATTTCTTTATTGTGGTGTAAAATACACATGACATAAAAATTTTATGTCACCATTTTAACTTAACTTTTTTAAAGTGTACAATTCATTGACATCTAGTACATTCATAATGTGTGGTCATCACCACTCTCTAGCTCCAGAACTTCTTATCACTCCAAACAGAAATTCCATACCCATTAAGCAGTCACTGCAGTCACTCCTCAGTCCATCTGTCTCTGTGTGCACCCCCCACCCCTGTCTCTAGCAACGATTAATCTGTTTTCTGTCTCTGAAGATTTGCCTGTTCTGGATACTTCATCAAAATTAAATCATTAAATCATATAATATTTGTTTTTTTGTGTCTGGTTTCTTTTACATAGCACAGTGTTTTCAAGGTTCATCCTTACTGAAGTATTTCATTCTTTTTATGGTTGAGTAATATTTTGCTGTATGGCTAAACCACATTTTGCTTATCCATGCATCTACTGATGGACATCTGCATTGTTTCAACTTTTTGGCTGTTTTCAATAATGCTGCTACAAACACTTGTGTACAGATTTTTGTTCAAATACCTGTTGTCAGTTCTTTGAGGTGTATATACCTAGGAGTGGGATTGTTGGGTCATGCGGTTAACTCCATGTTTAATCTTTTGAGAAACTGCCTATTTTCCACAGCTGCTCCATTTTACATTTGAAGTGAGAAATATTTCCCCCATTTTATACTTACAGAAGCAGGCTCACAGTTTGCAGCTTACCCAGCATGACAGAGATGGTGAGTGGCAGAGCTAGGACTCTGTGCCAGGCATGGGGCCCACCTGGGCTAGTGGGTTATGAGTACGGAAAGCCCAGAGTCTACATCTGGTCTTTAAACCTCTGTGGGGAGGAAGGCTCTGGGAGCATAGCTGTCTTTGGCTGCAGCCCTCACTCCCATCCTGGAGTGTCCTCAGTTCCAGCCTGGCTGATACAGCATCCTCCTGGGAACAGTTGAATTATAGCAGGTTGGTGTCACATTGGAGACCTAAAGGGCAGGGAGGGGTGCACAATCACAGCTCCTTCCAGAGGCAACCACGTGAGATTGCAGAAACACACCTGGCACCCAAGGACTTGCAACGAGGCTATGGCACATATCAGCTTCAGGGCTGCTCTGCAGCCTGTGCTCTAATGAGGGGATGATTGTAAAATTGCCCTGTATACTATAAGGATGGAGAATTTCCAGGAGGCTGATAAAAGACTGAACAAGGGGCTTGGATGGTCCTTTGCCATTCAAGGAATGGGAAGTCACCTCCTGTGGCACTTGTCCATCTCAGCTGGCCTAGGGCTCCTGGATGCCAGGACAGGGGCTTTGCTCACTCTAGGTCTGGGTGGGGTCATGACCTCATGGGTGAATCTTAAGACTCCTTTTTCATGGGCCTTTCCAGTTTCCTCTAAGACCTTGGGCTTCAGGGCTATCTGTCTGAAGAGTCCTGCTTGCTGGGAAGGACTGTGACCTTGGCTGGCTGAGAGTCACGTGGCCCATTATTCTACACCTTCTTGTCTAGGGGATGGCCACTGGCACTGCCTTGTGAGAGAGGGCCTGATGACTCATCAGACTTGGGTCCTGTGAGCAGGTGGGTAGTGCCAGGAAGAGCCGGATGGTCTCTGTGAGCTTGACTGGCACTGGTTCCTCCCAGGACCTGGGATTTCGAGGGTACCTGTGAATTGGGTGCAGTACTCAGCAGGGGCTCCCTAAGTACTACTTTCCTTCCATAGAGAACTCAGGTCCAACTTCCTCCATTACAAAGAAAGGACGTGACCTCTCTTTGGACCTGACTTGAGTGGTCTAACCAAGCCTCCAGTACAGCTGCACACCAGGCCTCTCTGTAAGGGAGCTCTTGGGCACCACTGTCATTGCTTCTTGGGAGAGCTGGGACCCTGTGTGATCCCATTGTAAGCTTGCCAAGCTCCAAAAGCCCCTCACTGGATTAGGCCTGGTGGGCCACCTACTGGTTCTGCCAGTAACCTTGAATGTGACCTTGTACAAAGTGGTTTGCAAGGACCTGGGAGAAAAGGCACTAAGGAGGAGCCAGAGTGGTTCCCGGTGGCTCCAAGGGGCACCAAGTCCCTACCTCACTGAGCCCCAACTTAGATGCCTGTAAACTGGGCAGTGATGGTGCCTACCTCCTGAGGCTGTCCTCAGGTGAATGGGTCACACCTGTAACTGCTTATTTAGCGTGCTGCCCAGCCCAGGAAGTGATTACTACGATTCTCACTGCAGGGCTTTTACTGAAAGGTAGACTCTTCATGTCCTACCTGGTGTGTACTGAGCCCCTGCTCCTGGCCAGGTCAGACATGCTAGCTGACTGCTGTCACCAGTGTTTTTCCTACTTAAGTCAGTTGTGGCATGACCAAAGATAATACAGAATGCATACATACAGGTAGAATATTTTCCCATAGTTTTCATTTCACACGTGTATATGGATGCATGTGTTCATCCTATATGAAATGCTCAGTTCTCTGTCATGGTCGATAACTTTGAGAAATACGTGAACTGTTGCAGGAACTCAGTGGATGGGGTTGGGCTTCACCTTGAAAGGTTCTTTCTGATATTGAGATTTTGTGAATACCTCTTTGCCAAGGGGCAAAACCTTTGTTTTTGTGGGACTCTTGTTTTCCCATCTGAATGAGGAAGTAGAGAGGGGGCCACAAAATGGATGGTTACTATTCCACCCAAGTCTCTCATATGAGCTGCCTCTAGTTCCAGAAGCACAGCTGCCTAAATCAGAGCCCTCCACTCCTTACCCCCTCAGTGGTTGAATGGCCCCTCTCTGTGCTTCTGTCCTATTTTCCTCTTCTTTCCCTCTGGCTCTGGGAAACTTGCCTTCCCACATTCCCAGAATCCAACAAGAAATGAAGGAAGTTTGTTTTCCCTAAAACGCACCTCCTTGGGACATGGGTGGGCATGGAGGTTCCCAGTGTGGTGAAGCGGCTGTAGCAGGATTTTCCTAAGTAGGCCTTTGACAGGTGCCTCACCTGCAGTGGGCAGAGGTTCCCTTGGCCTCTTGTGTGCCAGTGGACAAATGATAAGTAGGGAGGTTGGGTTCTCAGCAGAATGTGGTCATATCCCTGGAAAGAGACCCATGTCTTGTGCCCTCCTGCTTGGTCACTTCATGCTTAAATCATCATTAGCCATTTAGCAGCTCTGCCATGTAGGCTGGTGCAATGTGGAGGCCAGAAGAGGTCCAGAGTTCCCCAGATGGCTAGAGGGCTATTGGTGACATTGCAAGGCGAGGACTGAACCTGTAACTTGGCAACATAGCAGAGCTGGATGGCCTGTAAACAGCCATTGCTTTTCCAGAAAATGAAATGAGCAAAAGTAGGTAATGTTCAGCCTTGTAGAAGGCCTGGATTCTTACCCTCTGGAGATGCAGAATTAGGGCAGGGACGTTGTTGGACAGAGCTGGCTTCTCTGCTGACACAGCACTGGGGGTGAAGAGTTTCCTTGCTGGATTTGGGCTAGCCTAGATATTTGCCCTTGCTCTCCTAGCACAAGGCCCAGGCAGGCACAGCTGGGATGTGGATTGTTAAGGAGCAGCTCTATCTCAGTGCTGAGAATGGAGATGGGTATGGCTTGCTCCGACATGGCAAAGGAGGCTTGACTCAGGCCTGGGGGCTGTCTGGGTACTCCTGGTTGAATCTGCCCAGCTCTGTGCATGCAGGAGACAGAGCAGAGGGCGGAATAGTGAGGGGGCAAATGGAATGACAGTATTCCTAGGCTTGGAAGGTTGTGGGACCAAGCATAGCATTCAGTAAGCGCACAGGACATTGAGAGGCGTCTTAGAGGTGCTGCTAGTGGATACAGAAGGCACTGTTTTCATGGCAGCTCTTGGTGTGGGCCTGAACTAGTTTCCTTCCTTTAGTGACTGCTGCTCTCTCTGCTCCCTTTCCTGCACATGTAATAGGACTAGACAATGCCTGCCTCATGGTAAGCCATATTTAAGTGGGTATGGAAGAGGTACTTGTGAGATCCTAACACACAGGCAGTGAATAATGTTCACTTCCTTTAGTCCTAGCTTGTTATGCCCTTGCCTTTTATTGACACTTCTGAAAGGAGGTAGAGCCCTCCTTTTGCACACAGAGAAACCAAGGCCCAGAGAAGCCTTGCTGAGCAGTTGGTGATGGAGTCCTGTGACCACGTCCAGCTTTTGGACTGGCTGGGATATCTTGTCTGTAGTTGGTGGCCATGTGCCCAGTGAAAACAATGGCTATGCAGCAATGTCCTCTTGGTTAACCCTTCACTTCAGTAGGAATTTCTTCAAGGCTTCTTTTCTTATTTTTGGTTTTCTATCCCTAATTTCAATGTCTAACAGCTTTGCTGTCAGAAAAGGAAAAGAAGTTACTATTTGTTGTTCCAGTGTTGGACAGGCAGCCTCGCAGCCCAGGAAGGTGACGGTAGTTCACTTGCCTCTGGTGGGCTTGGCCTTTCTGCCTCACAGCCTGCCTTTAAGGATGTGGCTTCACTCTGGCCCCGCCCTTGCCTTGCCTCTAAAAATAACCTTGCTATTTTGAAATCACCTCCTCTGGAGCTCTTTTTCACTGCTTTCTTAGATGAGTAACCTCTCTAAGACCAGGCTCTTAGCTGCCTCTGGTCTCCCCTCCTTCCCCACTACCAGCTGGGATATTGTTTTCCAGTTAGGAAGGAATGTCCAGCTGGGTATCCTCTGGGAAGAGCAGGCCTGTCACCCTCCTTCCGGGGGTGGGAGGCAAGTAGGAAGTGGAGCTTCGAGGGCCAGGATGAGGCAGAGTACATCCTGTTCCTCTCTTGTAATTGGGGGTCCATGCTCAGGTGCCTGTCATGAAGCCATAAGAGTCAGAAAGGGCTTGGGGATGTGGGGATGGTCCATGCTGCCTTACTGTGCGTCTTCTGAGCTGATCTCTGAGTGTCCCTGCCTCATCTTCTTGTAGCCCACAACCCTCCCTCAGGGCACCATCAACATGAACCAGTGCACAGACGTGGTGGACGGAGAGGGCCGAACAGGCCAGAAGTTCTCCTTGTGCATTCTGACGCCTGAGAAGGAGCATTTCATCCGGGCAGAGACCAAGGAGATTATCAGCGGGTGAGTCTGTTCTGCATTTTGGGAGGCAGTGCTCCCTGTCCACCAGCAGATCCCTGGACTAGGTCCTTTTGGCACAGTTGAGCGGCATTTCCATCACTTTCTTCCCTGAGTGCATCTGCTCTTCTGAGTCCCCTCTCTCCACTTACAGCACCACTGTGCCCAGTCACCACACCAGAAACCAGCTTCACCTTCCATTGCCTTTGCTTCATCTGTGTGCACCCACTCACCAAGACTGCCCCAGGGTCCTGCCTGCTTGGAGGCTCTCCTCTGCTGGCACAGACTTGCTTCTGGGGCTGCCACACCTTCCTTAAGCTTCTCACTGGTTTCCCTCCTCTCTTCTCACTGCACCTTAACCTTCCATCACTTGACCACAATGGGCTGAGTCCCCAAAGCACTGTAATTTTGCCTCTCTCCTACCTAAACCCCATCACACCTGAGGGTCAAGTCCAAGTTCCTTGGCTGACCTGGTACCCTTTTCCAGTCCTCCATCCTCACTCCCTCCACCCTGAGCACTGAGGTGCTTGTCACTGTACATTCCTCAGTTGTCCCCCATCTCTGTGTCCTCAGTCTGAAATAATCCTTAGGCATTCAGGCTATTAAAGTTGACCTGAGGTCCACTGTTCCAGGAAGCCCTCCCCTGCAAGGTGCTTGGCTCCATCTGCTGGCTCTTATAAAAGAAAGAGATTGTGTGCACATCTGCTTCTTCAGCCAGGGTTAGGCCCTTGACAGCGGAGGCCACGTCACGTTCGTCATGCCCAGTGCCTACTCACAGGAGTCATTCCAGGGCTGCTGTGCACACTGGCTCTTTTGTTCAAGTGGAAGAGTAGAAAGTCTGGGTCATCCCACTGCCCTGAGCACATCCCATGCAGAGGCTTAGGGAAAACCCTAGGAAGTGGAAAGAGGGCCCAGGTTTTCAGGTAGCCGACAGTCCAGAGGGGCTGAGCTTGGGCCCCTGAGCCCTTGCAACATCTGCCTTCTGGGAGCCCCTGCTCCTGGGTTATCTGCTACTGGCTCTGTATGACCCAGTGCATGTGGTACATGCACAGTGAGCATGTGTGGCTGGAGCACAGATACTGGGTCTTGGAGAACCCCACACATCCATTAAGGCAGAGAAGGAGAAATGAGGCTGAGAAGGCTTTTGGAGGAGTAAATCTGGGTTGGGCTGAGGGTAAAACCTCTCAGCTCAGATCCTATGATTCCCCACTCCCAAACTTTCCTGGCCACCAGCTGTCAGCTTAACAACCAGCACACCCTCCTGAGGCTGTCCCAGAAGGCCACTGGCTAAGCCTCTCTCAACCCCAAATTAAAGAAGTACTTCTGAGTGCTAACAACAGCAGACCTTCTCTGTGTCCCAGCTTGGGGTGCCGGTGGTCACAGTAGCCTCCAGCCAGGGTGCTCCCAGTGCAGAATCTACCTCACATTGTAGCTCAGCCCCACAACCTGGCCCTGGTCACAGGCTAGTACAGACCTAACCTGGAATCTGGTATTCTGGGAAGAAGTAGACCAGTGTTTCCTGCAATGCTATCCCCTCTGGAGAGAGCCCTGGGCCATTCTTCACCACCAGGCCCTCTCCTGACCTCTATTCCTCCTATCCCCCTTCCTCTAACCCAGATGTTACAAACCTCCAGTGAGGCAGGCAGTGGTCATATCAGGGCCTAATGTAGACCCTGCTTCCAGAGATGATGACTGAAGCTCAGGGGCTAGGAGACATGCAGGGTTGTGATTAGAGCGTAGCAGATACCAGATCAAAGCTCTCTGCTCTTCCTACGCTCCCCTACTGCCTGTCTTGATGCTGATCTGGAGTGATCTTTTCAGCATGTGGGTCTCGGGGCAGTTCTGCAAGGCTTCAACATGGCCAAGGTGCCCATTGTCCTCACTGTACGACAGGGACTCCCTCCCCCAAAAAAGGGAATTTATAAAAAATTATGTATTCCTACATGTTCAGACTTCAGTTACCTTCAAAGTACTCTCCATTTGATGCACTACACCTATCAAGATGTTTTTCCACTCCTCAAAACAGTTTTTACACTTACCGATTTTGATGCCTTTTAGTGCTTCTGCCATTTTTTTTGTTTCACCTCTTCCACATGGGCAAAATGTTTCCTATTGAGGACTTTTTTCACCTGAGGAAACATCAAAAAAAGTATCTCAGGGCGAGATCAGGTGAATAGGGAGGGCAGAGCATGGGGGTCATGCCATTTTTGGTAAAAAACTGATGAATACGCAGCATGGTGTGGATAGGTGCGCTCATCAATCACCCATCACGAAATGGGCAAATGAGTTGAAAGAGTCTTCAAAAAAATTGACTGAGGTCAAACACAGCCTCTTACAACAACATTAGCTGGTGCGCTGACACAAATGGGTTCCTAGAACACTCACCTAGCAGGGGAAGCCTGTGCTTCAAGGGGCCTGCTGAAAGATAATCCTTTGGATAAAAAATCCAAAGATTTTTTTTGGGGGGGGTTCCCCCTCGTATAGGTACGGCCCAGAGGTGGGTGAATGGGCGGAGGAGGTCAGCTGCTTGCTAAGCCCCTGAAGTGACCTGCTGTGGGGAACTTTTGTTGCAAGTCTCATTGTTTCTGCTTTGAGAGCCCTAAATGGCCCCCAGTTGCAACCCAACTGTGCGCTAACCAGATACATTCTGGAGGGCAGTTACAGAGTTGAATCAGCCCTGAAGATGACTGTGATGAAAACAGTGACATGCTCTGCACTCTGAGGCCAGTGGTCAGCCCAGCCTCTCCACCTGGATGGAGGTCACGTCATCTCTGACCACGTCATCACAGTGATCATTGTAGGGTCAGCATCCAAGCCTGGTCTCAGCACAGTCTGTGCCTATGCTGCCTATGCTGCTAGCACTTCCTGCTCTGGCAGTGGCAGGCTCTAATCTGAGCTGGTGTGAAGCCTGGCCACTGGGTGAAGTCTGGACCCACACAGTAAATGCTTGGGCTACTCATCAAGGCAGGGTCCTAATCCCTAAGAGCAGAGATATGACCTCCTCTCTTCTCTTTTCTCCCCAGATGGTTAGAGATGCTCATGATCTATCCCAGGACCAACAAACAGAACCAGAAGAAGAAGCGGAAAGTGGAGCCCCCCACCCCACAGGTAGGCGATGGGTTTGCCGGGTGGCTTCCTTGAGGTGAAGATGGGGAGAAGTGAGAGCACTCTGGGAGGTTAGAAGGCCTCATGACCCAGCTGAAAATGGGGGATGGAGGAAAGCATCAGGTCAAAGCTGAGGCAGTCATCAGCCAGTGTGTCCCTGCTTCTTCCTGATGGTCTGTAGGCTGCAATCTACATGCTCCTCTCTGAGCCACAGGGAAGGATCCATTACTGGGACAGCATGGGTGGTCTGCTCATGTGTTTGGGGCTTCCCCAGGAGATTTCCAGCCAGGGGGGCAGGTGCTGAGGATCAGTAGGGCACAGCATGCGTCCCTTCTCCTATCTGTCCTGCCTGCTGCTGGGGGGCAGAGAACATGCTGGGAGGGGCTGCTTGTTGGCTCCTGAGGTCCTAACCTCCCTCCACTCAGCCCCTCCTGGGGTTTCTTCATTCTGCCCCTTGCTTTCCAGAGCATTCTATTTGAGGCCACTAGTTTCTGGAAGCTGAACTGTTATCAGGGTCCATGCTTCTTGTAAGGTGGTCCCATGGGATGATGTGGGCCGCTCCAACGGAGAGTTGGCAGATCTGTAGGTTGGTTTGCCCTCCACAGCCTGGAGCTAAAGGTATTCTGGTGTCAGATGGGACTGTGGGGGAAGCCTAAAGCCTTAGGGGCCCCTATAGAAACAAAAACCCAGGACCACACACCTGGCCTCTTTTTTCATGGCCCTGGTTAGTTTCAGATCAAATCAGTGGGGAGCTGGAAGCATTCTCTGCTGCACCCTGCCATCTGGCAACTCAGGCAGAGAGCCCAGGGTTCCCCTTCAAGAAGTGTCACAGGCAATTGGAAGTGGAGGCCACAAAGAGTACGGGCCCAGTTGTTTGCTGAGAACATCAGAGAGAGGCACAAGCTGGCCCTGTGGGAGGATGAGGATCAGGCTGCAGGGAGGGCACACAGCCTCTGGGCCATGGCTGAGGGTCCCAGCGGAGCCCCAGGCAGGAGGAAGAGCAAGGCTTGCCCTGACCAGAGCCTTTGAAGCCTGGGCCTGGGAGGCATGGATTCCTGGGAAATGCTTCTTACTCCGGCCCTGTTTACTCCAGGAGGAAAGACTTCTGCTTTTCTTGGCGCCTAGAAACCTAGAGAAGGAACAATAATCTACTCTTTGTATGACCAGAACAGGGAGGATGGAGGTCTTACTGCCCTCCGCCCAAATTCCAGAGCTGGGAGACCAGGGGCCATGTGTTTCCCTAGCCAGGTGTGTAGGCTGGGGGAGGGGGTGGGCTTTATTAAGTAGGGCTCTGGAAGGCTGGCTCCTTTGATCCACTCAGCCCTTCTCAGGCCACATGTGTTGTGAGTTGCCACTTCTGCTTCTTGGGCATCTTCTTTTCTACTTGGGAGCCTACTATTGCACCCTACTCTAGATCAGAGCCCTTCCTCCCATTGGGTCAGTTTTCATGCCTTGGAAATAGACAAGAAGGCTTTCAATGAAGCCCCCTCTAAAGAGGGGGTCTGCTTAGCACACAGAGGATGCAGAGGCCTCCTTTTCACCCTTTTTTGTCTTTGCTCCCTGCTATAAAGACCCTTTCTGAACAGCCAGATAAACAGCACAGACTATCACAGTGTTGACAGTCCTGAGCAATGCAGCTGTCCCAGCCACACAGGGACTAACACGTAGAAAAACCTAGTGCTTCCACTTCTTCCTCTTGTACAAGCAGCCAGGGTCAGCTGACTTGTGGGTCAGCATGAACCCCAGCATCCTCTTTGCCACAGCAGTGACAGTGTAGGGGACAGAGGTTGGCACTGTGCAGCTCTGGCCTGGCTGGTACATCATCTTACCCTCCACATACCTGCTCTGAGAAAGAAAAGTGGTGTTACCCAGAGACCAGGCTTCCCCTCATCACTCACCCTCTACTGGAATCTAGTGTGGCTTTGTTCTTGTTGCCAGACTGTCCCTCTGTTCCTGCTCACTCAGCCTAGAGGCAGGAGGAAGCAGGGCTACCATGGGAGAAAAAAACTCCCTATGGACCTTGGCCACTATTCAGGGCCCTCGTACTCTAGGAAAATCCTCCAGAAGTAGGGAACGTGGGCAGGGACCTTCAGCTGCTACCGGCCTTACACAAGGTAGGAAGCCCAGGGACAGATCTGGGTCTATAAGCTGTTTGGTGCTTATGTTCCCTAAGTGACCAGTCACAGCCTCTTGGATCTTAGGCCTGGATTTTTCTCTCTCGAGATCCCTGCCACCCCACTCCTCCCCAGTGCTAGGGTTACCCCAAAAAGCATCAAAGAAGGGCGTGCATGTGCCACAGGCACTTTACCCACAGGGTGGGGCTCAGGGCACTGGCAGCCAGGGCCATTTCCCTCATGGGCACTGCCGCCTGCTATCTACTCTTTGAGCCTTTTTGGCAACCGCTGCCTGCCCTGGTCTAGCATCCCTTCCACAGAGAGGATCGATTCACCAAGAATAGTCTTCACATTACCCCTGCCCACTCTGCAAGAGGGATCCAACTCCACCCTGAACCCACTAAAGGCAGCCCAGCTCTGGCTTCTGGCCTTTGGGCAGAAGGCCCTGGGTTGCTGAGAGGGGGCACGGCATGGAATAAGAAGGCAGCATGCTGACTGGAGGGACAGGTGGCCCTGCAGGTGGGTCTCCTTGGGTCAGTGGTTATGTTGGAGCCCTCAGGAAACTTAGAAACTATTACTGTTTTTCTCCAAGAAGTCCACTTCTTTTGAGAGAGTCAAAGCTCTCGGGAATCTCCATCTTGGGAATTGGGTCTGCAGGCAGTTTTGACACAGTGAGAAGTCATATGTGTCCTGAGTCTGTGGGAAAAGCCATCCTGACTTTATCTGTCCTGTGAGGTGTGGAATCCTTACAAAGCTATAGAAAGCTTTGATCCAGCAAAATGCCCATCTTCTCATGTTGGGACACATGGTACCTGGGTTTCTCAGGGGTCTCCCAGGATATCTGTCCAAGGCAAACCTCCCCATCCCATCCTGAGCCTTTCTCCTGTTCCTGTGGGTGCCTGGGACTGGGAAATGCTTGGAGCCTCACTTTTCCCCTTACAGACTGCACAGGCTTCCTCTCTCCTGTGAGGTTGGCTGGTTGGCTGGTGTGGACTAGATGTTGGTAGTGCCGAGCCAGAGCCCAGTGTAGTTGACAACAGCAGCTGTTAATGAATAATCCACCAGTGGTTGTGCTGGGTCTGCATACACACACACAAAACCTGTGTTGATTGTCTATAACCCTCACAAGGCCCCACATCCCGGCTACGTTAAAGTAGGTTTCTAATAATGAAACTTGGCTACTAGGATGGGAGTGGGAGGATGGGCACTTGTGCACTATTCCTCAGGTTTTGGAGAAGACAGTTAAGATGTACCTCACTTTTGAGAGGCCCCCAAAGCCATTTAACCCCCTTAGCAGCAGGCACCCAGGGCATTGAGCCAGGCAGGGGGCTTGTGCCAGGGTGCAAGCTGGTGCTGCAGGGAAGGTGGTGGTCCTGCCCCACCCTTGCCTGGGCTCTGGTTTGCAGTGCTGAGTGAAGGCTCTCTGTGTACTCTGGAATTCGACTCCCTGTGTCTAAGTGCCTCCGGCACAGCTGCTTCTCCTGTGGAGCAGCACCCATCTGACCTGGACAGATGGGACTGAAACTGCTCCCGTCTGGGCTGCAGAGTCCGCTACAGAGTCCTGTTGAACTTGTTTGGGTGTGAAGGGATGGGAACAGATTTGAGTGGTATGTTTTGTTTGCATCTAATGACTCTTTCCTTTATACAGTATCCTAGGTGTTTCATTTTAATATCCTAAGACCAAAAATAAGAGGGTAGGTAAGGCCGAGGTTTGGCCCTGATGTAGATGCTGTGTGTACACATGCTTTTCATTTACCCCCAGTAGGCCCATCTCATGTTGTGTTCTTTCTTCTCCCTATCTCAGCTGCCTTTACTCATATTCTAAGCTCCTGGAAGTCTAGGAATGACAGGCTCTGAACTAGCCACTCATGGTCTTTAATGCCTGGTGTGCTGCTCTGGGCTATGTCTGAGTTTGTGGGCAGGGAGAACTGGAATGAATATGTGTTGAGGCGATGAACAGAAAATTGAAGCCTTTGCTTGTATGTATTTGCCAAGCCTGGCCTGAGGCCTACGGGACCAAGCACTTTGGGGCTGCTTGCTGGAGCTACAGAGGAGAAAAGGCCACACTGCCATCCAGAAGGAGCTTGTACCCTGACTAGGACATGTCTGTTTTCTGAGCCTTCCCATTCTGGGAACTCTGGACCCTGACATTGTATAGTTGATCTTGGTGTCCCCTGATAGCCACACCCAGGCACCCAAGACCTGTGCACCAGCTCAGGCTATGTGCTCTTGTGCCTGAACAGATACCACTCTCTCCCCCAGGAGCCAGGGCCAGCCAAGATGGCAGTTACCACCACCAGCAGCAGCATCCCCAGTGCGGAGAAAGTCCCCACCACCAAGTCCACACTCTGGCAGGAGGAAATGAGGACCAAGGACCAGCCAGATGGGAGTAGCCTGAGTCAAGCTCAGACTCCCAGCCAGAGCCAGCCTCCTGCGACCAGCACCCTGAGGGAACCTGGGCTGGAGGGCAAAGATGGTAAGCAGTGGCCAGGTTGACTCAAGTGCTCACCTCTTAAGTGCTAAAGCAGGCCTTTGTCCTTACAGAGCTGGCCCTGGGGCCACTTAGGGCCTGCCCAGCTTGGCCATGGACCCCTGCTGAGGCTCTCTTACCTTCTGTATCCATCAGCCCTGGGCAGGGCCTGGCCTGGTGGGGGGCCGGGAACCCTGGGTTCCAGCTTGGATTTGACCCTTCTAGCTCTGGAGTCCCATCCATGAAGGAGGCTAGCCCCTGCTCAGTCAGCCCAGGCAGGCATTGTGAGAGTCCACATGCTCTGTGACGAGGTCAGTGTATGAGGAGGCCTCTGTTTCCTGTCCAGTGTGGCTGCTTTGTCTTCATGGCCAAGTGAACTGCAGAAGAGTCTACTGTGTCCTGAGCACAGCAGTAGTTAGTAATGTGGACCCTGGCTCATGAGGTCCACAGCATTATGGATGAGATACGAGACAAATTCACACGGACTACTGAGTCCTGTGGAGGAAAAGGGACAGCATGGCCACTCTCTCTACAGGAAAGTGCACCAACCCTTACCTTGACAGGTTTTTACTGCTTTTCTGGGCGTATTACACGATGGTCCTCATTTACTATGCACAGGTTTACTTTAGGTGGTTACCTTTTACAGAAAACAAAGGAGAGGATGCCACTAATTACTTCAAAGAGAAGGATGTTGCAGACCAAGGGCAAGAGTGGTTGAACCGGTTACACTCCATACTGGGGAGTTTTAGCACAGAGTTTAGGAAGTTATAGTAAGCTCTTGCTGCCTCAATTCACTGAGGGAGTTTTAGAAAAAGCAAGTCTCAAAGTGGCCCAGGTACAGTGCAGGCCTGATTTCCTTCGGGAGAACCTATCTGTGGGCTTGGGCCCTGTGCATCGGACCTCGCTTTCCACTGAGAGCTGGGCCCATGCCACGCAGAACGGTCTCCTATAAGTTAGGGTTGTCTTCTCCTTTTCCTCACTGTGCCATTCTGCCAGGCTCCTAGGTGAAGTAGGGGAAGACGGTACTGGAGAGGGAACATTTGACACCACCATGCTTTCTCCGCCGAGCACTTTGGAGTTGCCTGAGCAGAAGCAGGGCAGCCACCTCTGCCTCCTTCCCTGGTCCAAGCCATTGAAGGCCTACAATACACAGCCTGGCCTTTCTTATTTATACTTTGTCTGGATTATTGAAGACAACTGGATGATTGTGACTGACCCAGCTCATTCAGGCCAAAACATGCTCTGCGCTTACTCTGGCCAGAAGTGGCCTCAGTCCTCATTTGGTAGCACACACCCATCTGTGTCTAAAATTCATTCATGCCTCTGGTTTCCATAAATGTCTTCTATCCCTTCTATCCCCAGAATTTACGAAAAGTTGGTTCCTCCTTGATATTTGGTAAGAAGTAGTTGTTGGTAGGACATCTTTTTTGCAAGGAGGAGGAGCCTCCTCTTTCACTCATGTCCCCAGTCTGGAAGTGTAGGGCTCCCTGACAGTCTGGCTGTGAGGCAGCCAAGCAAGGGGAGGAGTGGATGGGGCACAGTGAGAAAGAGATGTATTCCTATCCCCTGCCTGCCCTTGGGGAACCACATGGCCTTTGGAGATAAAGGTAGAAAGAAGGTCTGTGTCTGGATCTGTGTGGACTTTTAAAAACATCCTCAGAAACCCAAGATGGCAGCAGGCTGAGTGTATCTCCTACCTCCCCCCAGAGGAGAGCACCATGAGCAGCGACCGCATGGACTGTGGCCGCAAAGTCCGGGTGGAGAGCGGCTACTTCTCCTTGGAGAAGACCAAGCAGGACTTGAAGGCCGAGGAACAGCAGCTGCCCCAGCCAGTCTCCCCTCCCAGCCCCAGCATTCCCAATAACAGGTATAGTGGCCCCAGACCGCCCTCCCAGGAGCTTGGTCATCCCCTTCCTTCCCCAGGTCCTCGACCCCACTGTCGAATGGTCTGCAGCAGCTACCTCAGCTCTCTGGATGTGGCCAGCCAGCCCCCTGCTCACATGGACTCCGGCAGCACTGGGGGGCGGGGAGCAGAGAGACTGGGGTGCACCCTTGCCTTTAAAGCCAGCAGGCAGTATGCCACCCTGGCCGACGTCCCTAAGGCCATCAGGATCAGCCACCGAGAAGCCTTCCAGGTGGAGAGAAGGCGGTTGGAGCATAGCACTCGGGCCCGAAGCCCTGGCAGGGAAGAGGTGGCCCGTCTGTTTGGCAACGAGCGGAGGTAAGGAGGGGATTAGAGGGCTGAATGCATGTGCGCACATGTGCACACACAGGCACACAGACTGTCTCCCTCACCTTTACACACAGTCTCTCCCGCATACTCTCCTGTTTTCTCTAATACACATACTCACATATAGTCTTACACACTCTAACCCGCTGTCTTACACATTTCCTCTCCCTTCCTGCTCCCTTCCCACATGCACACACGTGTTTCCTAAGCCTTCCTTGGGGAGCCCGCTTGTCCTTCCTTTTTGTTCAGAGCATGTGGGGAACCTTTCCCTACTGACCCTAGACTCTAGAGTCTGGTTCTAGAACTCAGTTTCTGGTGGTAAGAATGTAGGGTCTCTGAGTACCCAGAGGCTTAGGTGAGGCCAGCTGTTCCCTGTGAGTGCTTCCAAGGACTGGGACCTTAAGGGCTTCTGGGCAGGTTCTCAGCTATCTGGGCTTGATCTTTTTCCCAGCCCAGTTCTGTTCTCTGAGGAGACAGTGGAGACAGGAAGACCCTAGACACGCAGAGGGTAGCAGAAGCTCTCATTGCTACCAGTTCCAGTTGCAGGTGAAGAGCATGACAGGAGATGCTAGGAAAATGCCCATGCTCAGGAAGGCGGAATGGGAACCCAGTTCTTCCCTTGAGCCCTTGCTCCCACGGTAAGGCACAGGGCAGCCTTCCAGGCTGGCAGCATCACTCTTTGTCCAGGCTTAGCTAAGATGTGGAAATGGGGAGAGTCAGCAGAGCCACAGCTTCCTGGGGAGAGAAGAGGCTTGGATGATGGGTCAGGGACAGAGGTGTGGAACTTGACTGTAGCCTGAGAAGAGGACAGGTCTGTCTGCCCTTGCCTTGTCCCATTGGCTCTGAGCTTCAGCTTGGTCCCATCTCAGAGGCCTCCAAGCCCATGTCTGGACCAGAGTGCCCCTCCCATAAGAGCTTCTACCTGAGTCTGTAAACAGCCTTTTTCTCTCTTTGTTTGCTTGACATTGAGGTTCTCACCCAGCTGACCATTCGGCTGCTGGAAGCTCATAGACCCCTCTAAACCATTCCAAAATTTTTATGTACCTTTTTCCCAGGGGAAAAAATCCATAGTTTTCATTAGGTTCCCAAAGAAGTTCACTTTCGAAAAGGTTCAGGCCTAAATTCTAGAAGTGTTCACAGAGTATCATCCCTGCTTCACCAAAACGTGAGTAAAGCTCAGAGTTAGGACATGCTGTGGGGACAAGCCAGGCTGACAGTGGTCTCCCCTCCAAGGGGCCAGCTGGGAATAGGATGCCTTTCTCTTGTGCTTTCTTCTCTTCCGAACACCTACCCATTCTTATCACGTGTCCCAGGTAGAAAGGACCTATGGACCTGTGGGTTAATTTCCAGGATAAAGACAAGACACCTGGAGTTGTTGATCTTGAAAGGAGAAGAAAACAGAATGTTCACAATTCTGAGAGACAGGGAGAGGGAATCTTGTTGCTTGGGAGATACCCTACCAAGCAGCTGGCTGGCTTCCCATTTTACTAGTTACCCCATGAGGTGCCTATATCAGCAACCCCAGTGTGTAAATGCAGAGAGAGGGGCTCAGAACCAGGGTGGCTCCTCATGGAAACAGCCTGAAGCAGTGGCGCTGGGACATATATCCGGCTGGACCCTTAACTGGAAAGGCCCTGCTCCCATGACATGACTCAGACTAGGCCAAGGCTGTCCTTTAAGGGATTAAGGAAACATAAGAAAAGGAACTTGCCAGAGATTTAGGAGGCCAGTAACCAGGGTTGAAGAGGCTTTGCACTGGCCTGCAGGCAGGCTGTGTGTTGGAAGGCTCCTGTGTAGAAGGCAGCCATGCCCTGGTTTAGTGACAGACCAGAGAATTAACATTCAGCACTCCTGCTTGGCTTTGAACACATTCTCGTCTAGTGGCCTGGGGTTGACAGCATTTCTGGGGCTTTGCTTTTTGCATGCTCTTTGCCACCATGGGTTTTTATGTGGTGTTGGCACTCTTGGGACCCAACTGGCTTTGCTTCCTAACACTGTAATGTCACTTTCTTACCCTGATGACATCTAGCTAGCTGCTGTCACTTCCCGAGGTCTGCCCTCTGGTCCTGAGTAGCTGACCTGTGCTTGATTGGATTCCTGTCTCCTGGTTGAGTAGAGCAGAACCCCACAGTAGAAGGTTGTTGTTTAGCCACAGTAGCCAGAGCTCACCTACCCAGAGTGGCAGGTGAGCCAGTCTAGCCTGCCCAGCAGCCATGCTGGAGGGTTTCCCAAAAAGCCGTGACCCTGAGTACTCCTGTGTGGGCTGGTCAGCTCTGCTCTTCAGACTTGCTCCAGAGCCTTTAACATATTTCTTGGTTGGTGAGTTTTTGCTGAGTGAGCATGGGGAGACCATGGCCCTTCTTGACTGATAACCAGGACCAGCTCCCATGGGGTCTTAACCACCCCTGGGCTAGGCACCTGGAGGGGTTGGTGAGCAGAGATGTGGTACCTCCTTTCTGTGCTGCTGTCAGCTGGCTCAGGGAGATATGTGGATAACACATGCAGGCCTTCAAGGAAACCAAGCTAAAAACTTCCCATTGTGCAAAGAAAACATGGCTGACTTCCCCAGAGCCCACCCACACAGAGAGGCTGTAGCAAGTGCTGCTTTCCTGTGCTCGCTCTCTCTGACTCTTCTCTTTGTGGCCCTGGCAGTTTTGCAGCATGCCATTCGCCTGTGACTCAGCCAGGTGCTGTTCCTCAAGGCCTTCCTGGGGGTCTCTAGGCCCAGGCCTCAGCCCCGAGGCCTGGGAGTGGGCCTGAAATCTTTTCTAAACATCACTGGGAGAGTTGGGCAGTGGGGGTGCATCACCCACTCGACCAGGCTGAGCTCCTGTGCAAGAGCTTCCTGTGGCCTAGGAACTCCTGCCTCTGCCTTAGCTTTCTGTGCTCAGACACATGCCCTCTCCTGCTGCCTTCCCTCAGCCACCCTGCGCTGCTGGATCTGGCAGGCTGGCCTGGGAGCAGATGCTATTCCTGGAGAAGACTCAGCAGAAGCCTAGTGCACTGGCTCCCACTCTTATTGTGGAAGCACAGGGAGGAGGAGATCGTGAAGGTGCCCCAGAGTTCTGGCCTTGATAATTAAGCTTTCCCTGATAAAAAAAAAAAAAAACACTAAGATCCATTTTTAATGGCATCCCTCCCTGAGAAAAAGCTGGCCTGGGGTTGTGTAGGGGTAGGGGGTGTCTCAGGTTTTGAGGTTGCTTCTTCTCTCATAGATTTTAGTCTTCTGGGCTCAGACCTTCACTCTCTTGCCCTTGACTCTCTACCACTTGTCTAGAATGCAAAACCTTCCCCAAGAGGCACCTTCAGGGCACTTGGCTGGGTGTCCCTGTCAGAGAACAGGCCTCTGGTCCTGTGACCTGTCGATGATCAAGATCCAGGCCCCCAGTGTGCCCACCTGGCCTCCCTGCCCACACCCACCTGGAAGACTCCTTGTGACTCAGGGACAAGAATGGTCTCCCCTCCTCAGTGATCACCTTGGGTTTTGTTTCTTTAATTCTTTGGACAATTTCGATTTATCATTATTTGATTTAAAAGCAGTCCTTTCCTGTTTATTTATTTTCCAGCCTTATTTTCTTTCAGGTCTTGCCCCTCTCCACCTTCTCCTGCTGTGTCGCTGTGTGACGTTACTCGCCCTTCCTCCGCCTGCTTCGCTCCCATCTCAGCTCCGTCTCCAGCCATAGATGGCGTGATGATGCCGCCGGCCCTTTCACATGAAATCAACTTGCTTTGTCTTGTTTTAATTTGATTTTTGATTCTTTTTACTGTTGGCAGAAACGATGGTTAATTCATGGGCCTTTTTCTTGCTAAAATTTGGACGCCCTGGGGTGGGGGCTGCATCATGATCTGCTAGGAATTTGATGAGGATGGGGCTGTCCCTTCCAAGGTGGTGGTTGCCTTCTTATCATATCTGTGGCTTAGGAGAGGATGCCTGCTTATAAGCTATGTGATTGCCGAGTGTCTATACCACAGACCATGCAGGGACCTCCAGTGTTGAGGTCGGGATGCAGAGGGCAAGGGAAGGCCCTTGCCCATGAGCTGCTGCCTTCTGCACAGCTCCACCCTTTGTAGTGGGGGAGGGAGCTCAGGGAGCAATGTCCAAGGTGAACTGGCCTAGTGTGCTGTGTGCATAGCCGTTACACCCTGCAGAAATGAAGGCCCAGACAAGGCTGGGATGGGCCAGCGGTAAGGGTGCTGACTGAAGGAGCCCCTCTGCAGCTTGAGATCAAGCCCACCTCAGGGTGTGGGGTGACCCTGTCTCCTCGCAGCAGCTTCGTATCCTCTCTTGCAGGAGGTCCCAGGTAATTGAGAAATTTGAGGCCTTGGACATTGAGAAGGCAGAGCACATGGAAACCAACTTATCAGCTGGACCTTCACCATCAAGCGACACTCGTCAGGGCCGTAGTGAGAAGAGGGCATTCCCCAGGAAGCGGGTGAGCACTGAGGCCTGGGCAGTACTGGGGTGCTGGTTGGGGCCTGTCAGCACATGGCCTCGTACCTCCTCCACGGCCCCCAGCGCACACCTGGACACACTGCTGCTGGGCTTCCCACCATCCTTTCATAGGGTCTCTCATCTCCTCCAACTCACAAACTTTTTTCCCCCCTGGGTTAAATCTTACTTTATTGTAATGTATTGTCGTTGTTGTTGTTGTTGTTGTTGTTGTTGTTGTTGTTGTTAAATCTTACTTTATTGTAATGTATTGTCGTCGTCGTTGTTGTTGTTGTTATTATTATTATTATATCATCAGACATTACTTTTTAATACACCATTGAATTTAGCAAAGTCGAACTTCTTAAAGAAAAGCCTATCTTATGCATCTTCCTGTCAGAACTTTATTCATCTCTGCTAAAGGCTATTCTAAGGATCGTTAGATCCTGGGTGGTACTAGAGCCCCTCTCTTCCTCTCTGAGGTGGCCCAGCCTCAGGGCTGCACAGCTTTCTTCCTCCTTCTCTCAAGAGGCAGCTGTAGCCCTCATTACTTTGCTCCATGAGGTGGGTTCCTCATCCAGTCCTCCACCCACTTCTCAGGGCCTTGCTGGGTCTTATCTTCATCTTCCTCCCCAGATTCTCTCTGGGCTCCTGAGGTGCCCTGCTCCTCTGTGTGCAGCCACATAACTCAGAGATCTTCTTTCTGTGACTCCAAGAAACGGGCAGGGCGGGACCCAGAGAGTGATGGTGACAAGGCTGCACCAACATCAAGGGCAGCACAGAACTCACACCCAAAGCAAAACAGAGGTGCTTGGTGGGAAGTCCAGATGCCGACCCCTGCTCTCTGCTCCGGCAAAAACAGCAGGCACTTGGGAGCAGGGTCCCTGCAGGTCTGATTCTTCCACAGCTCTGGCTGCCGGACTCCTTGCTCCCTGCCCAGGATGACAATACTGACTGGCGGCTACTCTCTGCCACAGGACCTCCCCAGTGAAGCCCCCACAGCTCCTCTCCCAGACGCCTCAGCCTCCCCCCTGTCTCCACACCGAAGAGCCAAGTCACTGGACAGGAGGTCCATGGAGTCCTCCCTGACGGTGAGCCCAGGCGCCCAAGCACCAAGGCCTGGCAATGCTACTGCTGCTGCTGCTGCCGCTGCCACTGCTGCTTCTGTCACCTGAGGTTGCTGTCTGCTTCTGTCCATGCATCTGGGCTGGCTGTCCTCTCTGTGCACAGGCCCTCCTGTCTGTGTGTGGAAAGCAGCTGCTCTGTTTCTTTCCCTTTCCTGGGCTTTGTAGGCCTCCTGAGCTCCAAGGTCCCAGTGGAGGTCACCTGACCAAGGCAATAGTCCCCTAACTCCAAGGATCAGGGCCAAGGCACAGAACCCCCGTTCTTCTTTTGTGGGGTGTTTGTTTCCATGACATTTTGGCAACAGGAGTCCCCTCTTGCTGGGAGCGCTGGTCCCGTTCATGGAGTTTCACCATAAAGGGAAAAAAGGCCCTTGCTCCAGACCACCTGAGCTACAGCAGTCGTGGTGCAGGTGGGGAGCAGTTGGATGGAGTCTAGGCGGCACCATCGCTCCCACCAGCAGCGACAGGCCAGAGGCCCAGAGGATAAAAGATAGCTGCTCCTTGCTTGGTGACCTAGGGCTCCTCTCTGCATTTGTCCTTAGCCTCCTCAGGAGTCTAGGGCTGGTGCTGCCTCTCCCCCACTGAGGTGTGGAGCCACCGCCAAGACTGATATGAAGCTGTGGAGGAAGGACAGGAGGTTTCTTACCTGGAGGATTTTTCCTTGAGTTCTGACTGTGGCTCAAGGGTTTGGAACAGAGGCTCCCAGAACAGGTATTGCTGGTCGTTGGCCTGTCACTACACATCTGTTTTCTCTTAACACCCTCCCAGTCCTTGTACTGCCAACAGATGTCACAGTCTATTTTTGGTCAAGATGGCTGTGGAAAAGTGGAGAGCATGCCGGGTGACAGGAAAGATGGTCCATGTCTCTTTGAAGCACCAGCCTTACAGATACCCAGACGTAAAACATAAGCAGGGTCCAGGTGGGCTGCAGGTGATCCTTGTGGGTGTGTGAACAGCAGAGGTTTTAGGATGGACCAGCAGGGATGTCACCACATTCAGGCCCTACTGGTGGGCCTGCACCCTCTGCTTTCTTTTCTGTTGTCCTGGTTTTGCTCCATGTAGGGAACTGTAGACTGAAAGTCATCCTGGTACAGATAAGTGGCCTGAGGGTCTTGCCACTGCATCTCACTGAGGACCAGACATGGTGTCTGCTCCTTGGTCTTCTCCTCTTTTCTCTCTCAGTCTTCTGTGGCTTCTGCAAGAACTTCTGAATTCTCCTTTTAGCTGTCACCGCAGACCTTCCCCTTCATACACCACACTCAATGACTCTCCATCTGAGCCATTCTTCTCTGCTTCCCAGGCAAATGGAGTAGGGCCTGTCTCAGAGCACCAGGCAGCCCATCACAGGGCAATGAGCCTGAGCTCTCTCCTTCACAGTAGCCTGCACGATGCAGCATCTGCTTCCTCCCAGATGTGTGTGCCTGCAGATCAGGTGCCCACCTCACCTGTACAGAATGTCTGCTCTGTCAGTCACCCTTTGCCCAGGACTGGGATATCAGTGTTTCCCTCTGAACTGTTCTTTTTTTCTTTTCTCAGCCTGACCTGCTGAATTTCAAGAAAGGCTGGCTGACCAAGCAGTACGAGGATGGCCAGGTTAGTGTGCAGAGATCTGTGGTTTCTGAGGAGATCTCAGCTGCGAGGCTGAGCCAGCCTTATCCCTGGCTAGTCTGTGAGCACTAGCTCTGTCCCTCCACCTCTAGCACATCCCCGGTCTCATGGACAAGGACTGTGGCCAGGACACCCATCTCCTCAGAAAAATGGAGGTTCACAGTCCCCATATCTGCAGCAGGGGTGGAGCTTTTGGAGATGTGCCACCAGGCCTGCCTGCTGCCAATGTGATGGATTGCTGTCCTGTACCCAGCAGTGACCTCGGCCTCAAGCCATGGAGACATTCTCAACACTAGTTCCCTACCTGATCTTTCCCAGGGACAGAGAAAGCCTCTGGCTGCAGGGCTGGCTTGTGCTTGCACACAAGGTGGCCAAGGAGACAGCAGCTGAGGTGGCAAGACTCTGTCAGGGACTCTGTCAGAGACACCAGCTCACCCTCAGTCATGAGAGAGCCATTATGGTACATTCTCACCATCAGACTCAAGCAGGAAGAGCCCTTTACCTTTACATCTGGACCTGCCAGCCCCACCTTGACCCTGGATGGAGCTAGAATGCCAGACCTCCCAGGAGAAATCTGCTAAGTCATACTGGGAGGCATGAGGAGAAATCTGCTAAGTCATACCGGGAGGCGTCTAAATCCTGCCTGCCCATTCTCCCACACCTGGCTTTCTGAGCAGCTCTGCTGAAACATCCTCTTTTCTTCTCTATGTTAACTCTTTTGGCCTTGCCCAAAGACTCAAGTCTGCCCCTTACTACTCGTAGTGAAGATTTAGGAATTTGGCTCGTTGGTTTGCACCTGCTAGCTGCAGGTGGGCGCACCCCTCTGGTTAACCAGCCAGTGGCTATAACTCACAAGTGGCCTCCTTAAGATGAAGATTCTGTTTTTACAGACACCTTTCAGCCCAGCCCCCTGTCTGCAGCCCTGGAGTTGAAATTGAGAACTGCAAAGCACTGTTTGCCAGCCACACCACTGAGTTACAGAGAGCCCATGGCCAGTGGCCCACCCCAGCTCTACCACCTGCCTTGTCACTGGGGAGCCAAGACTTAGCAAGTGCCCCAGTGGCATGTGCTCATGGCTGCCTGTGGCCTAAACACTGGGTCCTCTGCTTTTCATGTGCTCTGGGAGGTGCCCTAGGACTCAGGTGTGGGTCGCCTTGGAGCAGTAAGTGTGCTGCATAGTAGTTCATTCTCTTCTTTCCATTTCAGTGGAAGAAACACTGGTTTGTCCTTGCTGATCAAAGCCTGAGGTACTATAGGGATTCGGTGGCTGAGGAGGTGAGTATCTTGGCTTTGTTTCCACTGGGGAGACAGCTGAAGGGGTTCAGGTAACATCTGGGAGCCTAAGGCCCCCAAGCACCACTGCTTCTCCTGGGCTTCAGCCCCTTTGTCTGTTGATGGACATCCACATTGCCATCTTGGGTTCCCCAGTCCAGATCTGGTGGGAAGTCTGAGCGTAGTGCAACCTGCTTTTGATATTCTCATGACTGGTTCCTGCCAGGAACATTGGCATCTTCTGAGGCCCTGCATTAGGCACCTGCGTATAGTGTGTTTGAGTGACTTTTTTCTCTGTTCTTTGAAAAACACTGAAAGATGTCTTATTTTAAAACTCGAGATGAGCTTTTTTGTTTTTCCTACGAAGAGATTTTGTGGTGAATTGGGTCCTAAAGAACTGAACTAAAATCTGGTTTATCCCTTATCTTTTGGACAAAGATGGAATGTGGCAGATGAATCTGGTTGGCCCAGTTGACAGTCTTGATTCTGTAGATGAAGGACCAAACAGAAGGAGCTATTTTCCCTCACCTACAAAAGAGTCATTCTTTTGAACAATTTAGCAAGTGTGTTTCTAACCTTTCCCTTGTAGTTCACTCCAAGCATCCTTAAGATATGTCTACAAATAGAAAAAGATCTATGTCCGAGGTTAGTCATCTTGTACCTTTGTAATAACAGGAGATTGAAAAGAACCTAAATACCTGTCTGAGGCATGGTGGGGGGGAGGGGGGCATGTATATATTTACATACCCTGAACCTAAAAGAACTAAGTTTTTAATGGAGCCCAGTGGAAAGATATTGGTGATATAAGGTAGGTGTAGACTAGGGAGGGTGGCAGGCCTTTGGTGTGCCTAATAGCAGGGAATACAGAAACATGTGTGAGTGTTTAACCAAACACTCATGTGTGACTGCCACTTATATAAACCAGCAGTTCTCAGGGTGTGGGCTGTAGGCCCCTGGAGACACATTAGAAGAGCTGGGATACTCAAGACTATTGTTATAACACTAAGATGCTACTTTCTTTTTTCATCATATTAACATTTGCACTGACTGCACAAGCAGTGGTGGATGAGGCTGTTGGTGCCTTAGCCTGGACACAGACTACAGCAGCCAGTGGCCAGCGGTCCTGTGTTCTTCACCGCCATACACTTACAATGTTAAGAAAGTTACTGATTTCATTAAGTCTCAGTTCTTAAAGACCCATCTTTTTAATACTCTCATGATTTGAAATCTACAGTAAGCATACGTCATTGTTGTTGCACACCAAGTGTGACGGCTGTCTCGTGGGGCAGCCCTGTGCCCTCTGTTGGTGCTTCCTGCCAGCCAGCAGCGTCTCCTGTGGATCACCCTCTTTACTTGAAAGAACAACTAGTACACAAACTGCTCATTCAGTTTTGGTGGTTAGCAGACATCTTTAGAATGAACCAAGTGAGCCTATTCCTTTAAGGGAAACAATAGGCAGTATTTGTTGCCAGTGCTACAAGATGAACTTTCAAGCAAAAATTGAATCTTTGGAAAACTTGTATTCACCATTATGAACTTGACAGCTTTCCTTTACTTCAGTCTCTCCTGACCAAATAGGTGGTAATACAAATGCAGTGTGTGATCTCATAATGAGATGTGTAAACATAGGAAGTATATAACTCATTATTTTCCAAATGATTAATATATAATGTTACACAGTCAGGCACAGCTAAAAGATCCATTCAAATCCATAGTAACACCATGGATTTTAATGTAACTGAGTATAGAAATTTCCTTGATATGATTTCAGATTCCACTTTGTAGTTAATCTTTAAGTCACAGGGGTGTCCAACATGTGGCTCAGGATGGGTATGAATGTGACCCAACACAAACTCGTAGATTTACTTAAAATATTATGAGATTTTTTTGTAATTATGTGTTATAATGTATTAATGTGTGGCCCAGAGATGCCAAAGGGTTGACACCCCTGCATGAGTTCAAGATAACTACCACATATCAAAAAATAACCACAATTATTTGAAGATTATTAAAATGTCTCCCTTTTTCAAGTCTATTTTTGTGTAAAGCCAGACTGTCTTCATATACTTCAGCCAAAACAATATATCCATCAGAATGAATGCAGAAACAGAAAAGAGAAGCCAGACACCAAAGAGATTTGTAAAAATTCAAAACAATGTTGTTATCATTGATTTTTTAAATAATATTTTTCTTAATAAAATGGGCTTATTTGTATTCTTAAGTGATTAGCTAGGTTTAAATTTTTTTCAGTTTAATTTCTAACATAGTAAATGTCAATAGGTAAAGCTCACATAAAAACTCTTTGGGTCCTCAGTTTTTAAGAGTGTAAAGAAGTTCTGATGTGAGTATGTTGGAGAAACATCAGCATGGAATTTCTTTGGCAGAATACCTATGGAGAGTGGTGGCATTGGTGTGTCCAGGCTATGAAAGCCAGGTGTGTCCTCACCACTTGTGAGGGCTTATGCTCACTAAGAAAAAGGCCACCCCTCAAAGTCACTCATGAAGACATGTTTGTTTAGTATTGACTTTCATTTCTAAATCTCTTAAGGTCTTCTCATTTCTCTCTGCAGGCGGCTGACTTGGATGGGGAAATTGACTTGTCTACGTGTTATGATGTCACGGAGTATCCAGTCCAGAGAAATTATGGCTTTCAGATACATGTGAGCCCAGGGGTGGAGTTTGGAGACAGGTTGGGTGCAGAGGTTGGGGACACAGGCTTGACTGGCTGGGATATGTCTTTGAGCACCCGATGTCCTGGTCCGGACACTGGTGGGCAGGCCTGGCCTCACGTTTGTGGTCAAGAGGCGCTCTTTTCCCATCAGTATTAGCATCTTGTCCAGTTCTGTCCTTGGTCCTGTGGCATCTGGTCCCCACCCCCAGTTTGTGATATGAGCAAAAATTGGACATTAGCATCTTTCAAGACTGTGTGGAAGCTTTTTGTTATTGAAGATTCTTTTTCCTTCTTTTAATCCTGGAGTTTAGGACAGTTGGAAGGATATGTGAGGTATGGGAAATAAGAATGAAAGTGTTAATTATTTAAATCTCAGAGCAGTAGGTTTTTATTTACTTACTCTTTAGTTTATTCTTCTACTCATGAGTTTGAAAATTCATGAAGTCATTTTTCCCACCGCAACTTTGTGAGGGACTCAGAGAAGCAAGTCATTGCCCTTGCCCTCAAAAAAATAACGTGGTTCAATAAATATGACAGTCCTCATTGGCGATTTCATTAAAGTCGGTGACTCAAGGGTTGCTCGGAGTTAGCCAGGGTCAAGGTTAGGACACAGTCACCTGACTGCCATGTCTGCTCTCACTCTAACACCAACTGCAAGTTTGTGTGTGCCCCAAACCATCCTCAGGTTCAAGAATGAGCCAGGATAACTCAAAGAGCACAGCTGTGGTTTCATTTTAGAGAAGGACACCAGTTGGAGCACCAAAGGAAGAGAGGCTTGCAGAGTCACCTGGGCTCCTATGTCCCAGGGGACATGTTGCCCTCCTGGTGTTGCTGTGCAGTGACACATAGAGCTTCCCACCCAGGAATCTCACCCAAGCCCAGTGTCCTGAGTTTTGATTGAGGTTTCACAACTGTTATGATTGACAGTCATGTCCATGGGGTTCAACACAACCTCCAGCCCTGCCCTCAGAGGTCAGCTCATTTTCATGGGGCTGAAGCTTTATGGCTAGTCTCTCTTTATGGCTAGTCTTTATAGTGTAGCCATCCCCAACCCTAAGTAACGAGGGATCAGGTGTTGCTGCTCAGGAGCCAGGGCAAAGACCAGTCCTCTCCTTGTATGAAGCTAATTCTTTCCTCACAAGAGCCTTATGGTGGGTAGAGAACAGCCTGACAGACAAGGGCTGCCACTGGAGGGGCTGACTCCTGGGACTTTGTCTCTCACAGGAGGCTGTAACTCCAGTGGGGTCACCTTTAATAGGGTCTTACCTTCAGATCTCGGGGTGCAAAAACTCAGTTTTATCATTGGACTTGGTAGATCAGGCACACTGAGACTGACTCATATTAACCAAACTTCAAGGAGACTGAAGTTCATACCCAAACACCATTGTGTTCATTACAAAGAGAAGTCTAGCCACCAACCCACCAGGCTACTGGCCATGGCGTGTCCTCCCTGTGGGGTGCCAAGTCATATGTACAGATGGCCTGGCATGAGGCCCAGGGCATGAGTTGGTGAATCTTAGGGTCTTAGCAACCTCCCCACCCCCGACCCCCTGCTATGATGCTCCTCTGCTCCTGGTCCCTGCAGGAGAAACAGACCTGCTCAGTGAGCTAGTCCTGAGCTTCCTAGTAGACCCCATACTGCATCCCCCACCCTCACCCTGATATCCTTGTGTTAAAGAGCAGGTTTCTCTGGGCAGGGTATCCTGAGGTAAGAGGTGGCTTTTTAAGTCAACAAGTGAATACTGAGTAGTAACTTAATTATTCTAAGGTCTGAACCATGCAGTTTACTCTCAACCATCAGTCTGACCCTTTTCATTTTGCCCTGGGGCAGGAGCTTATTAAGTTCTGACACTTTTCTGTGAGCCGCATGTACTGAGGGAGACCTAGGTCCATAGAGATTGCTCTCAGCATGAAAGGGTGGGGCCAGGGTCACTAGGCAGCTTTCAGTTCTTGAGAAGCAAGAATGGAGGAATGAATGTGCAATGTCCCTAGCCCAGCCATCAAACCTAATGGCACCTACAATGGAGCTGAGTGCAGAAGCTAGGCAGGAACGGCACCATGAGAGCCCTGAGTCCTGAGTCAGAAGTCAGTCTTCTCCTGAGATTGTGGAATACGCTGGAATGTGCTGGAAGACACAAGGTAGTTGTGCATTAGTAAGACATCCAACAGGATATGCAGGCAGTTAAAGGAGGTGAAGAGAGGCAGGAGGCCAGGCAGACACAGTGGTGGTGGGCAGAAAAGGAAGGGGTGGCTATGGGACACTGCAGAGGAAGCACCTGTGGGCTGTGACTTTGGCCAGATGAGGGAGGAGGCAGGGCTGAGATCCTGTACACCAGCGTGTGGCAAAAGGTGTAGAGCATCCTGGCTGGTGTGGCTCAGTGGCCTGAGTGCCGGCCTATGAACCAAAAGAGTCCCTGGTTTGATTCCCAGTCAGGGCACATGCCTGGGTTGAGGGCCAGGCCCCCAGTAGGGGGTGCATGAGAGGCAACCACACATCAGTGTTTCTCTCCCTCTCTTTCTCCCTCCCTTCCCCTCTGTAACAATAAATAAATAACATCTTTAAAAAAACACAGTACACTTAAAAATAAAAAAGGTGTAGAGACTCTGGAGTTCTGGCTGCGATGGGCTTTCTACAAACAGTACATAGGCAGCCACAGTGTGGGCCTACCGTTGGGAAGGAACCTGCTGGAGGTGGGAAATGAGACCATGAGGGAGAATGTGGAAATTGCTGAGATTAGACCACAGGAACGTCCACCTCTGGGAGTGAGGGAAGGCAGAAGACCCCACGGCGAGTGTGAGCAGGTCTTGGGCGCACAAGGAGGGCCAAGGCATAAGGGGCTAGCATTTCAGAGAGCTTAGAAGCCATTGCACCACTCTAGGAGTACAGCCAGGGAAAACCCAAGGAGAGGAGTTATGGGCCATGGTGGGGGGCCGGAAGTGGAAGATGAAGTCAAGTCCAAGCTGTGCTTTCAGTACTCCAGGCCCACATGTGGTCTCATGTTTTGCTCACTGGCCATGTCAGTACCCAACTCAAAACTATCTTGGTAATTTCATCTCCCCTTCAGCTGATTTGCTAACGTGTTTCTGAGTAGCCTGAGCAGCTTAAAGAACAGGACTGACACCCTCATTCTGGGAGACAGGAGTCTATATAGGTACAGAAGCAGGGAAGTAGACTCCATGCAGACCATCCCCCATATTTCCTGTCTCCCCCCTTCTCAGGAGGCACCTTGCCGTGCCTCCGAGAGACACGAAGACTGCGCCTCAGAGGCCACACTTCTCACCCTCAAGGGCCACGCTGCCTTGTCTCTGCTGCTCATCTGGCTTCCCTCCACACCCGCCCAGTCTGTGTACTCCCCTTTGCTGTAAATGTGTTCCTCTGTCTCAACTGATGTCCCACCAGCGCATCCAAGTCAGGGGACCTAGGGCACCTAGAAGTGCCCCCCTCCTCTTCTCCATTACCCAATCCTGCCACCACCTTAATTCTGACTTCCTAGACAACTGCCCTTACCATCCAACAGGCCTCCACCACACCCCAGCCAGCCTGGCCTCTCCCTGATTGTCATGTGCACCCAGTGAGCATGGCTGCAAGGCACTGGGCGGGCTCTTCCTGCTTCCTCTGCCTGGGATGTGTACCTCTTTCCCACCTACCCACCACCCCTCCTCACCATACAAGGCCCAGCTCAGCCCTACTGTGCTGGGCTCCCACTTGCTCCCCACATGCTCACACTTTCCTTCCCTCCAGTCTGCAAGTTTCTTAAAGGGCAAGGTGAATCACCTCAGTGCCTGGACATTGTAGGTACTCAGTAAGTGCCTGCTGAATCTACTGGAGAGGGAGATACCTGAGTTAGCCTTGACAGTGAAAGCAGGTTAACATCTACAGTTTTGCTGTTTCCTTTGCTCTCCAGGTCTGGTTTATCCTTAGCAGCTTTATACATGGTGCTCCTAAGATGGCCACCTAGCCACAATCCTCCCTGCAGGAGGAGGGTGGGGAGATTGACAATGATCACTGATAATGCCTTGTCTCTTCTGTAGACACAGGAGGGCGAATTTACCCTCTCTGCCATGACATCTGGGATCCGGCGGAATTGGATCCAGACCATCATGAAGCATGTCCATCCGACCTCTGCCCCGGATGTAACAAGGTAAAAAGTTCAAGGGAACCATCTTCCCCAGGGGTCTCTGCCTCACTCCTATACATGAACAGCTGCTTCTTCTGGGGACCCGAGCTCTCAGCCTAGCCCAGCACAGCCTTCTTCCTTCCCTCCTTGGTCCCGCTGCTGGCTTCCCCCACTTGTTCTCTTTTTGGTTTCCTGGTTCTCTGTCAGGTTGCTTTTTTCCTTCTGTGAGCCTGGTTGGTGGAGCTACATAAGTATCACTTGGGCCACCATCAGAACTGAACTTAGGGGATAGGTCCCTCTGGAGTGGGCATGGGTACTGGGCTTCACCAGAGGCTGCACCCATAGGCCACGATAGCATTCCTTTGTCTTTTTTTTTTTTTTTTTTACCTTACTCCTGCATCTGTTGGATTGCTGTGCTTTCAAGAAAAATTATCTGAAACTCTCAGTGGCAGAGCCTAAGTTGGAAAACTATCCCCCGCCATAACATACTTCAGTTCACACATCTCTTGATTCACTGTGTGCTTCCTCCTCTAACCCTGAAGGTTAGAAACTGACTGGGTTTCATTTTAAAAGAATGAAGACATGGTTCCAGTGTGGGGGGCTGGCTCTGTGATGCCCAGAACACTGCTGTGCACTCATCAAGGTGTCAGAGCCTTTGCCAGTTCGGAGAACTCTCATTGACACTTTGTAGTTGTGTAGTTTGAATGACTCCTCAAGTGTATTTCTTGTGCTGGAAGTCACACTCCAGGTAACCACGGTGCCTGCCGTGTGCCCCCTGATGGCCTGGGGCAGTTGTGACTGTCCTAAATCTTTTTGAAGTCCTTGCCTCTTCTTAGTGACACTGTACCTCTTTGGACAAGAAGAAAGGGAAGGAACCCAAAATAATTCTTCTTTCATTTCTTTTCTGTGTTTATTCATACTGTTTGTTCATTATTTACAAACAGAATAGTTGGTTGTTCTTGAGTTGGTAAGACCAGGAGGTGGTGACCAGTATCCACTCTTTGGTATCCTATTGGGGGAGCACATCCTATGTGCAGGGGTAACCCCATCCTCATGGGTCTGCATCCACTGGCAGCCCAGCAGCTGCCCCTCAGCTCTCTCCTGTTCAGGAGCAGAGGCCGGAGCCTCACAAGCCCAGTGTTCTTTCTGAGCCTTGGAGGACACCCCCACAGCCAACCAAGACAGGCAGCTCAGGCTGCTCTGCCCAGGCTGCTGTGTGGTCTTTGAGAGGCAAGGTGGACACACAAGAGCCAGGTGGCCTCAGGTCAGGGCTTCTTCTAGCCAGTGGCAGTCACCTGCCGTCCTGTCCTAGCCAGGCCTGGCTCTGTGCATCAGATTGAGGATCTGTCTGGGAGCTGTCAGCTTTGGGATGTCTCAGGGCAGGTATGTGGCTTTGGCCTCAGAACAGGTATAAAGGACATACTTTTATGCACACATGGCTTACAAGTGGCATCTCCCAGGCTGGCATGCATGTCTTCCTTGCACACTTAGGTATCCACTCCATGCCCGGCCTGTGAGTCCACAGCAGGCAGGCCTTTTGTTTCCACGGGAAGCTTGATGTGACGACTGTCTTTCTCACTAGGATTTGCTTCAGAGTTAATGTAGTAATTTGTTTCTCCAGTTTGTTTCAGCCTTTGTGCTTATCTGATATGGGCTTTTATAGTTTGAGGAAAATAAGTTTGTTTTGTTTTTTTAGCACTACAAGGCTATATCCCAAGAACAATTAGAAACAGATATGAACATCAGAGGTGCCAGGTGAAGCCAAGCACTGTAGGCCCCCTGTGTCTGGTGGGGAGTTGTAGGGGCTTCCTCTCTGGGAAGACAGGGAGGGCCTTCTTCCCAGGCGGGCCTTCCTCTGTTGCAGAGACTGGTTCTGTGGCTTCCGGTTTTCCATGTTACCCCACTGCCCAATATGGCTATAAGCCTGCTCTAGCTCTCAGTTCAGAGCCATCAAAAGGTCTGTTCCGGAGAGTTTTTAATTCAAATACGCCTATGGCTTAAATTGAAAACACAGATCATACCACCCTGGAGCAGTTTATTTTTCACTAGGTAACTGCTGGGACGGGCAGCCAAGCAGGTGGTGGCGACTGCGTCCTCTTTTCCTTGGGTGCCTCTTTTACTCAATTCTTTCTCTTTGGTCCCCATTTAAACACGGGTGCTCCTTGGAGCTCCCATCTTCCCTTGCAACCCCCTGTGGCTCCTGATTCTGCGTTTTGCCCCTGTCTACTGTTCAGGCTGCCAGTCTCTGGGATTAGTACATAGAACCTAGAGAGTCCTGCCTCCAACCGCCATGACTGATGCCTCCACCCTACCTCTTCCCAGGTGGGTTCCTCTTCAGGAACCTTGGCTTTGAGGCAAATTGGGAAAAGGCGTGGACTTTTGTACTGGGCAGGCAGAAGTGCTCTCGAGGGTCCTGCTCTCCACCTGCCAAGTGGGCCACTGAATGGGATGGGCTCCTTGGTGCCATTTGGGCAATGTATCTGATTTGTTCACAGGTCATCTCAGGCCTGTCACTCTTACTCCTCTATCACAGCAGCCACCAGAGTGGGTTTTCTAAAACACAGACCTGACCATGTTACTTCCCTGCTTATTAAAAACTCTTGGTCCTTTCAAGAGACACAGCTGGTCTCATTCATTCTGTCACCACTGTCCAGTAAGTATGTGCATGCCACAGGGTCAGCCTCCCTCATGAAGGGTTTGGACAGTGTCTGTCCCTTGTGCAGCCTGTCAGGGCTTTCGACCTTGGCTCTAAGCAGGATAGGGCCTCCCTGTGCTTTATTGTCCCAATGACAGGACTATTGTGACACTCCCCTACTGCATCTCCTCAGTTAGGGGACCCTTGTAATATCTTCCTGCTGGAAACCTCTAGGCTTTCTGTGGCTCTTTCTCTCCCATCTCTACTCAAACTCAGTTTAGGTTCCCTCTGAGGAAATGATGACAGAGTGTCCTTTCTTGCCTTGCCCCAAGGGAGCTGGGGCCCTCTACTGGGGTGAGCACCTGGAGTCATACCTGATAAGCTGTTTGCCCCCTGCCCAGCTCATTGCCGGAGGAGAAGAACTACCGGCATAGCTCCTCCTTTGAGACCTGCCTGAGGCCAAGTGAGAAGCAAGAGGTGGAGCCCAGAGAGCCAGACTCTGAGCAGAAGAGGAGCCGTGCTCGGGAGCGGAGACGGGAAGGGCGATCCAAGACCTTTGATTGGGCTGAGTTCCGCCCCTTGCAGCAGGCCCTGGCTCAGGAGAGGGCCAGTGCCACAGTGCCCCCCAACATGCTCCCTGAGGCAGAGCCAGGAGAGCTGGAGCGGGAACGTGCTCGGAGGCGGGAAGAACGCCGCAAGCGCTTCGGGATGCTTGACACTGTAGATGGGCCAACCACTGATGATACAGCCTTGCGGATGGAGGTTGATCGGAGCCCGGGGCTGCCTGTGCCCCCCAATCCCAAGACACAGAATGTCCATGTGGAGATCGAACAGCGGTGGCATCAAGTGGAGACCACCCCTCTACGGGAAGAAAAGCAGGTGCCCATTGCCCCTCTCCACCTGTCCTGTGAGGACAGAAGTGACAGGCTCTCCAATCATGAGCTGACCTCTCTTCTGGAAAAGGAGGTAATAATTAGAGGCAGCGATAAGTGGACAGGTGGGTGGGTTCCATATAGCAGCCTTTCCTGAGCAACCATGGTGCCTGGTGGTGGCCTAAGTGGTTCAGCTGCATAACATTGAGGGAGACGTGATCCCTCCCCTCAGGGACTGGCAGACCATTCAGGAAGATAGACACATGGGCAGACAGGTTCTTAGAGTACAGTATAGTTAGTGAGAGGTACAGGAAGCACCAACTCATGCCAGGTATCAGGGAGGGGGCACCAGACCTTCCCAGAAGGACAGAGTAGTTTGCCATGTGGCAAGGACACTGCCATTAAGAGTCAGGGGTGGCCAGAGAAGAGTCTCGTAGGGTTGCAGAGCCCAGGTGGGGGCCTTGTGTACTCAGGATGAAGAGGAATGTGAGCAGAGTCAATTTTTGATCCTCACTAAGCAGCTCTCGGTCAAGCAGGCCAGAGCCGGAGGCAGAGAAGAGCCCCAGTGCTTTCTCAGCAGCCTGGTGACCTTCGATGAGACATGAGGGGATGCAGGGCAGGCAGCAAGAAGCAGGTAGATTCTAGATATTCAAGATATAAAACAGAGGCTCTTGGTGGGTGATCAGGTGAAGGTGCCTGTAACTCACTTCAGTCAGCATGGGCTGCACTGCAGAGGCTTATTGTGGAGCAGGCCTCTTGGGGCATCTGGATGCAGAGATGAGCAAGCCAGCCCCTGCATTTAAAACATGATGTGTTCCTTCGTGAAAATACACAGGAACCAAATCTGGGGAACTTCAGTGGGTTTATAAGTCTGAGCAGGGAGTTCCTGGCCAAGGAGCTCCCTTGGCAGCTCCCCCATAACAGTTTCATGGTTCAAATGTGTTCTTTTACATTAGCTAATTAAAGATTTGTCACTTTGGTCTGCCTTCACTTCTCTTCTTTTTCCTAGTTTATTAGATTTATGAGGCTGGCATCTATCACTAGCATGAACACACTGATTTTATTTCCATTTTTTATGTTTGTAAATAAGATAATAAAGACAGTATGCATTAAACAAAAGTTCAAACTCACACTGCTCTCAGCTGCAAAAATGGGCCTGCTGGCCAGCAGATACGCCGAACCATACATTTATTTAAAGCAGCAATGTTTGAAAGTCAGTTCTCCATACCTCTCACAGCACATCCTGGCAGCACACCCCTGTCCACTGCACTCCACCTCTCCCACTTCTAGCAGTCTCTGGGGCAGGGTGGGGCAGGGTGGGGCGGGGCAGGCGCAGTGGCCCATGTGGCCCAGTAGGCACCTAGGGAATGTTTGAGGAAGAGACAAATAGATGAATGACTTGAATTCAAAACCATTGAATGCAAGAAGAGTGTGAAGTAGCTTGCTTACTTTCCACATCTTGTGAAATACTTCAGGAATCCTTTTTGCACACTTTTATGTGGAATCCATTGTATAAAAGCAGAATTATTGTAGTGGGAAACAAGGCAGGGCCTAGAATGAGGCTTGCCCAGGGCAGCACTGGACTTTGTGACCATGCTGAGGATGTGGAAAGGACCCAGTGGCATGCTCTTCCTTCTGGTACAGGCACAAAGCCTCAGTTTCTGGTGAGGTCTGAGTACTGGAATCTTAAGCAGGTGTGAAAATTTTGTGGGGCTTTAGGGTAACAAGTCCGCAGGTCTGCTGTGTTATAGATGTATACTGTATTTTTCGGACTATAAGATGCATTTCCCACTCCCCCCAAATTTGGGAGGAATAATGGTTGTTAATGCTGCTCTTGAGTTCTATTTACATTTACATTGGTGAAATATTATGTTATTTATGTTAGTAAGTATTTTAACCACATTTTTTGCTTCAAAAAGTTTTTTCCTATTTTCCTCTAAAACCTAGGTACATCTTATGGTCCAAAAAATATGTTATATACTTCTGGTTGGAGCCTTCTGTTCCAGATGCTGCACTTCAGGGCAGATTAGTTTATCCCTGACCTCTGGAAGGCCAGGGAGGACTCTGCGCTCAGCCCAGCTCATGCCAGAAATGCCACTCTGGGCCTGCACTGTGCTGCTGCTTCTGTCTATTACTATCATGGTGCTTCAAAATGCATGTCTTTCTGCCAACAGTTGGAGCAGAGCCAGAAGGAGGCCTCGGACCTTTTGGAGCAAAACCGGCTCTTGCAGGATCAACTGAGAGTGGCTCTGGGCCGGGAGCAGAGTGCCCGGGAGGGCTATGTGCTGCAGGTAGGGCTGAGGGGCTGCCTCGGTGCTCGAGATGCACTCAGGGCCTCCATGCAAAGGACCCCAGCAGGCTAGGAATGTGCAAAACCTGCCTGAGCAGGGGCCTCCTCTCCCAAGTGCAGTCCTCTGGCTACTCTGTCCCAGGACTGTGGCTCTCAGAGCCTGAAACTTCTATACCTAAGGGTTTTTTTCCTTTGTTTTTTAATAAAATAATTTTGGTGGTTTTTTTCTTTTCCCTCTCAAAATAACCCAATATATATTTATTGTAAATACCATACATTTGCAAGTCACTTCTAAGTTGTTTATTTTAAAAAACAAAACAAAACTGGTAGACCTGTTTTACAGATTGAACAAATTGAGTAACAGCCAGCCAAGTGCCTTCCTTATGACCAAGTTAGTGCAGACATGGCAGTAGGTCCTCCTTCCCTATCTGTGTCTATACCATACCTACAGGTAGACCTGGGCTATTACCACTAGCCCAATGGACCCACTTCTTTCTACCTAGACTGAAGTTTGAGAGAGAAAATGTGGCCCCCCAGCCCTGAGCCAGCCTAGAAGGGGAGATGAGGAGAGCCACAGCCTGGGTCCTAAGCTGAGGGCCCAAACGGAGTATCCACCACCAGAGATCTCTGTGCCAGGGTCCTGCTCAGCAAGCAGATTCACAGAGACTGCTGAGCACTGCTAGGGGTGTCTCCCCAGGCAATAGGTCAGCTGGACAGGTTGGGCCAGTGTGGGCTGACTGTCCTGCAGCATTCTAGGCCCTATTCTAGTTCTGGGATAGAAAATAACACACTTTTTCCCTATGGAGTGACATGCTGGTGGGGAGAGACAACTGATGAATGAGTACTGGGGAAAAGCAAAATGGGGTGATGGAACAGGGCTCTGCCAAAGCTGAGGACTCAGCTGTCAAGTCAGGGTTCTGGGTTTAAGTGTAGGCTCTGCCACTGACCAGCACAAGCCGGTGTCCCCTCCCCGACAGCATTAGCTTCTCCTAGATTGTGCAGACTTACACCTTGTCCTGAGGGCCCTTCGGCTCTCCATGACTCTGAGTCTCTATGAATAGTTGCTCTGTCAACATTTTCCAGATCATCATGCCTTGGCTGCCTCCATCCAAGTCATTCTGGGTACCTTGTGAACCCTCTAGGCAGAGTCTGCCTTCCTGCCACTATCCATGCCATTTTTGTTGCTTTCTCTGTCTTTTCTTCCATTTCTTTTCCCCCCAACTTGGACAGTGGCCCTGGGTGCCTATGTGCCCTGCACCCTCCTGCCCAGCCCTTTCAGCTATAGTTACTGCCATGCCCAGTTCAGTTATTGCCATGCTTCAGGAGCTGGTGATAGTGGGCATCTTTCATACACAGCTCACTCTGGGCTTTCTGGGTCATTTGTGCAGAACCTGCAGATCTGAGGAGCATCTTTTTAAACCTTGGTTGGGCCCCCATCCTACACAAATTCACCTAACATCAGGTGGTAAAGATACTAGCAGCAGATTTTGCATGCCTTAACCTCAGAACCTACCTTTCTGTGTCTAACTTGGATGATTGCATGATCCTGCACCCAATCCCTTATCAGTTGGCACTGGGCAGAACTGGCTTCCAAACACCTTCCCACTAGGCCTAATAGCAGTTGCTTTTACCTCTCTTCGAACTTTGGGAATGCTTATAATCAGAAGTCAGAATGAGCAAGGGCCTTTGGGATTAAGGGTCAGAAGGAGTCTGCCCAGGAAGGGTGCTGGGAGGAGGAGCTTGCATGGTTTGGACTTGTAGTGGAATATAACTTAGTAACATAACTGAGTGTCACATCTGTGGCTTCCCCAGCAGACTGAGGCAGGCCAAATTCTTAGGCTGGGCTGTTCTCACTTTTGTTCATGTTCTTGTTTTTTTCCTATGTTATTAGTTCTGTCCAGTCTGCATGCCTTTCCTTTTGGGGAGTTTTGATTCATTTGTATTTTGTTTTTTGCATGCTTCTTCACACTTTCTTATTTGAATTCCATGAAGGTTTGTTTTATCGATTATCATATTTTACTCCATGGTTTTTGTTTTCCCCTCATTTTATCTTCTTACAGGTAGAGATTAGTTCTTCCTGTTACTGTAGAGGATGAGCTCCACTTCCAAAAGGAAAATGTTCGGATGTCACCTTGCTGACATTCCCAAGCAGTTGCTTCCCTTCCTTCTCTCCCTGTCCTAGAAGGAAGTGACATCATCACTTGCACCCTGCCGCCTGTGCTTTTTTTAGGGTTGATTGTCTAGAGCTGTGTACCTTTTGTTTTGCAAAACAAACAGATGCGCATGCTCTGCTCCCCTTCTTTCCTTCCTGTCTCTTGTTCTCATTCTTTGTTTTTGCTTACCTGTGTATTCCATTATTCTTTTTGTTTGGTTACTTCTCCTAGAAGCTATTCAATTAGAGTTGTTTAGATGTTATTATTCATGTTTTCTGTTTACCTGGAAGCAACACTTATCAAAATGATTAAGATGATTTGTTGGATTTTTTTTAATGAAAATAATTGTGCCAAGGATAATTATCGGCAAATCCACCAAGGAGCTTTTCTGTGGTTAACCCTGGCCAGAGGTGTGACACTCAGAACTGAGAAGCCCGAGTGTTTCTAACCAGTGTTTAATCGGTTTTTTTAAGACTGAAGTGGCCACCTCCCAACCTGGTGCCTGGCAGAGGCTCCACAGAGTCAATCAAGATCTGCAAAGGGAGCTGGAGGTCCAGTGCCGGCGCCAGGCGCTAACCACGCAGCAGACCCAGGCCCCAAAGCGCAGCTACGGGGAGGCCAAGGATATAGTCTGGCACCACGAGGCCGAGATCCACAGCCTTCAGGCGAGGCTCAGCAATGCTGCCACTGAGCTCACCATCAAGGAACAGGCACTGGCCAAGCTCAAGGATGATCTGAAACTGGAGAAGGACAAGGTCCATGAGCATTTGGAGGAGTGGAAGCACAGCAAGGCTGTGCTGAGTGGTCAGCTCCAGGCCAGCGAGCAGAAGCTCAAGAGCACAGAGGCCCTGCTGCTGGAGAAGACACAGGCACTGCGGGACCTGGAAACACAACAGGCGCTGCAGAGGGACAGGCAGAAGGAGGTGCAAAGGCTGCAGGAGCACATCACTGATCTCAGCCAGCAGCTCAGCGCCAGTGAGCAGGCCCAGCGGCTGATGGAGGAGAAGCTGCAGAGGAACTACGAGCTGCTGCTGGAGAGCTGTGAGAAGGAGAAGCAGGTGCTGCTGCAGAACCTGAGGCAGGTGGAGGACAAGGCCAGCGCCTATGAAGACCAGCTCCAGGACCATGAACGACAGAAGGAGCTCCTCCAGAAGGAGAAGCTTAGTGCCAGGTTTGAGGGCAATGAGGCCGTGCACCAGCTGGAGGAGCAGCTGCAAGTGAAGGAGGCCAGCATCCACAAGCTGGCTGAGCATGTACAAAGCCTCAGAGACGAGCGGGACCTGATCAAGCAGCGGTTCCAGGAGCTGATGGAGCGCGTTGCCCTGTCTGATGGAGATATTGCTGAGCTTCAGAAGAAGCTGAGGGGAAGAGAGGCAGACTACCAGAACCTGGAACACTCGTACAGGAGAGTAGCCAGCCAGCTCCAGGGCATGCACACTCTGCTGAAGGAGAAGGAGGAAGAGCTGAAGTACATCAAGGAAATGCATGAGAAAGTTTTAGAAAAGAAAGATCAGGACCTCAATGAGGCTTTGGTTAAAATCGCTGCCTTGGGGAGCAGCTTGGAGGAAACAGAAATGAAGCTCCAAATAAAGGAAGAAATTTTAAGGAAGTTTACAAACACATCATTAGAGGAAGTCAAGGAGCTGCAGAGCTCCCTGGAAGAAGCAGAGGAGGATGGCATTGCACTTTCAGGCCCACAACTCCGAGCCTCAGGCTCATCTCCAGGCTTTCCACTCTTGAGGCTCGAGGAGGATGACCCAGGGGCTGCTCCTAGGGAGAAACATGGACACAGCAGCCCTAGGACAGAAGTGAGCATGATGCCCCCAAAGTCAGAAGTGCCTGACAAGGAGGGGTACTTGAAGAACACAGCAAAATGTGAGCAGGGGGTACCCAGTGTGAAAAGGCAAAGAATCCGGTTCTCCACAATCCAGTGCCAGAAGTACACCCAGCCTGATGGGTCCGAGAAGGCCTGGACCAGTAGCACGTCTTCTGACACTAGTCAGGACCGGTCACCCTCAGAGGAAAGCATGTCATCAGAGGCCACCCTGAGCTCCCTCCCTGCAGCTAGTGATTCTGACACCTACCTCTCCATAATACACTCCCTGGAGACCAAGCTCTACATCACAGAAGAGAAGCTCAAAGATGTGACAGTAAAGCTGGAGAGCCAGCAAGGCGAGAGCCAGGAGGCCCTGCTCAAGCTGCACCATCAGTGGGCCGGCACCGAGGCAGGGCTCCGAGAACAGCTGCATGCCAGCCTACTCCAGGTTGGCGTGCTGGCCTCCCAGCTGGAGCAGGAAAAACAGGCTAGGGCGAAGATAATTGAGAATCACGTTGGGGAGCTTGGCGATTTCCATGTAAAAAATACTCAGGCCTTGGCTTGCTTAGAAAATTGCCGTGAACAATTACGATCTCTGCCAGGGTCTGGCCAGGAGGAAGCACAGGAGGCGGGAGTGGGCCCCCTGGCCAGCATGGAGAGAGTGTTAGTCCATGCCATCCAGGCCCTACGTCACTGGCCAGCACCTGCAGACAGCAGGGCCCATGCTCAGCTAGAGGAAGGGAGCGTCCTGGAGAAAGGGAAAGAGACTTCACAGCAGCCACCTTACCTGCCTGAACTGACTGAGCAGGAGCAGCTTAAGCTACTTTCTGATCAAATAGCTCTAGAAGCCTCACTGATAAACCAAATAGCAGACTCTTTAAAAAATACAACATCAGATATCTCACGCATTCTTCATGAGATTTCTCAGTCAGGGAGGTTGCCCCTGGAGTCTGGAAGTGCTGCAGTCTGTCTTGGAGCCGCAGCAGACACCTGGGCTAAGAAGGTACTGGTGGATGGTGAATTCTGGAGCCAGATTGAGTCCCTGAGTAAGCACCTGGGAATGCTGGGAGGAGAGGCAGCCAGCGCATCAGGAGGTGGGCAGCAGAGCATCCCACAGGCCCTAGTCCCTGCCCTGGCAGATGCTACATGGGTCAGGGCAGAGCTCAGCTTTGCTGTACAGTCATTGAGGGAGTCATTCCACCGTCGGTTGCAGAGCATCCAGGAGACTCTCCAGGGGACCCAGGCGGCCCTGCAGAAGCATAAGCACATGCTGGGGGAAATCCTGGGAACCTATCAAACCCCTGAATTTGAGAAAGTGATGCAGCAGGTCTCGGAAGCCCTCACGCTTCCAGCAGGCATTGCAGATGGTGTGCAGGTGTCCTGGGACTTGAGCTCATTAGGAGAAGAACTGAGTTATCAAGATGTAGCCAGCTCCCAGAAACCCTTTCACTTGTCTGATCAGAGCTCTGGGACCCTCGTTGCTATTCAGGAAGAACTCGCCCTGCAGCTTAAAGAGAAGGCTGGCCTTTTAAGAGATATATCTGCTTCTTTAACTTCTCTCCCCGCTGTGGAATCAGTAAGAGATTGTCAGAAGCTTCTTCAGGTGTCCCAGAGTCTTTCCTATAACACTTATTTGGGCGGCCTTGGTCAGTATTCTTCATTATTAGTTAAAGATGCAATTATTCAGGCGCAGGTGTGTTATGCAGCCTGCAAAATCCGGCTAGAGTATGAAAAGGAGCTCCAGTGCCACAAGGAGTCCTGGCAGAGCACAGGGACCTCCTGTCAGGAGCACAAGCAGGTTGTTGGGGCCCTGAGGGAGGAATACAAGGAACTTCTCCAGAAGCAGAAGAGCGAGTACCTGGAAGTGATTGCCATAGTTCAAAGGGAAAATGCAGAGCTCAAGGCCCAGGTCACCCAGATAGACCATCAGCAGAAGTACCTGGAAGAAGTGGAAAGCAAGCACAGCGAGAACATGTTTGCCCTGCAAGGGAGGTACGAGGAGGAAATCAGGTGTGTGGTGGAGCAGTTAAACAGAGCAGAGAATACACTACAGGCTGAGCACAGCAGAGTCCTCAGCCAGCTAGATGCCTCCGTTAGAGACAGGCAGGACTTGGAGAGGCACCATGTGGAGCAGATGCAGATCCTGGAGGACAAGTTCCAGCTTAAGGTCAAAGAACTACAGACCATCCATGAGGAAGAGCTGAGGACCTTGCAGGAGCACTACTCCCAGAACCTCCAGTGCCTGCAGGAAAGACTCGGCCACTACCAGGGGCAGCCCCCAGAAGCCCTCCTGGCTAGCAGCCCCCACAAGCTGCCTGCCTCCACCTGGCCAGCCGACCAGCCCAAGGAGCCCCTGCAGGTGGCCACTGGGGAGACTGATTCCATGACAGGACTGAGAGAGCGCATCCAGGAGCTGGAGACGCAGATGGACATCATGCGGGAGGAGCTGGAGCATAAGGACCTGGAGGGCAACACAGCCACACTGCGGGAGAAGTACCAGAAAGACTTTGAGAACCTTAAGGTTTTGAAGCATCGTTTAATTGTAAACCAGTCAAGAGGCAGGCATTTGCCTGTTCGTTGGGGGGGCAATGTCTGGTGCATTGGAATCTCAGGGTGGAGCTGGGAGATAGTTCTTGGCCCTGAGTTACCATATAAGCAGAATGTAGTCAACATTCTGTGTATTTGACTCTTCACTCACCATGGTGTGGCCTCAGAGCAGGTCCTGTGTTAGGGTCTAGCATCCTGTTCAATATCCCCTACCAGGAAAGAACTAGCAGAACAGGATCACTGATGAGAGAGGAAGTGTAGTCTCCCCGTAGCCTTTCCACCTGCTTCTGGAAGCTGCTCTGTGTTGCCCCAGCAGGGGAAGCCCCTGTTCTCCCCCTCAGCCCCTCACAGCCTCACCCTCTTTCCCACCCCAACCTCCAGGCTGGTGCAAACCCACACTTAAGGAGAACAACCCAGGATAGACAGTCCAGAGGCACTCTTGAAGGACTGTCTTAACTGTCCTAAGAGAACAGAGTTTGTGGTTCCCAAAAGGTAGGAATATTTGCAATACATTGTCGAGAGTCACTCTCCCATCCCAAATCTCTGGGGAACTGGCGTTTAATGGGCATTCTGTGTCAGGAGTATAAGAGCAACTTTCAGCTGCTGGTATTCCTTCTTAGGAACTTTGAGAAATCGCACTTTTCTTGTCACTATCCCCTACCCTGTTTCACATTCTACCTCATTAGGCAGAATACCCAGGTCCTGGCACTCAAAGGTAACATTCCAGGCTGTGAAGGGGTTGTTTCTTACCCTTCCCCTTTATAAACAGAGACCCCTGTGTGCACATGGCTGCCCAGTAAATCCCCTAAGCTCCTTGATGACATCCTCTTGAGCTTCTCACCATCTCTTGGAGCTACACCAGAAACCGCCTAGGTCTCTTGCAGGCCCTCAGTCCCCAGTCAGGCCCCCAGTGAGATGACCCCCAACCCCATGCAGCACAGAGCTAGCTTCCCACTGCAGGTGGCTGCTTTGCTGCTGTTGCCAAACACTGTGCTAATGCTGCTGTTCAGCAAGATGCATGTGGTTTTGTTTCCCAGCAGCTCTGAAAGAAAACTAGAAACGTGTTCTATGTTGGCAGCATATTCTTTACTGATGACATAGCCCACTGATCTAAGACAAGCACATGTTGCTGCCAGTAAGCACCTGGGTGGCCAAGAGGCTGTCTTCACTGCTCTTGTGCTCGGTCAAACCCTTTTGAAAACTATTATGAATTATGAGAAAGCTTCAACGACTGTTTTCTAAACATGCTCAAATGATGCCCCTGTGACAGTCAGTGCATGTCAGCACAGCATTCAGGTGAGCCTTTAAAAGTGATTTGCACAAACACTGTGTCCTAATGCCTTCCCTACCCACAGGACCCCAGCATTTCTGCATGGGCAAGTGACTGGGCACATACATATCTTGAGTCCATGAGAGCCTGAGTGCTTGCTCCCCACCACAGAGACTGCTTGCTCTCTGCTCCACCAGAGCTTCCTGCACAGTGAGGCTGTTTCAGCTCCCACCTCAGTCAGCTGGGCTTACATAAGGCTTTGACCAAAGTGGTTACCTCGCACCCCAGTTAGCAAGATATCAGGAAAGAGAATACTGGCCACAGATGGTGCCAGGACCCAGTGTCCCTCAGTGGTAACATAGGTCCATGGTGTTCTCATTGACACCCTTGAACACAGGAATTAGAACCAGACAGAACTCTTGAGGGGACCTGGCTAATGCTGTTACTTTGTGCGGCTTTTTGTCTGGGTTGGGGAGCCTTAGGCTTGGGCCTAATGGCCCCTCTGCCACAGCCACAGGCTGAAGCCTTCCCTCGTGATTCTGCTCAGTAGTCATCGAGGAACTTTTATTGATCCCAGGGATTTTTGGCTTAAAAATCAAAATTTGTTTACAGAGAAATTATTTTTAACACATATGCTCTCCAAGGAAGCAACTAGTCTTTAAGAGTTTCTGTAGGAGGAATTTTGACCATTATTTAAATATTTTAAAGCACTCAAATCAAACTAATACAAGACCTACTAGCTGTGTGTTAGTAGGTCTTATATTAGTACCACGAGAAGCCATATGTGAGCCAAACCACACAGGAGAGAAGATGGTGGGCGGAGAGTGGGTGAGGGGCCAGGAGACAGCACCAGAATTCCCCCAGCTGTCTTGTGGTGTGCGGGTGGTGAAAGGAGACCACTGGCTTCCAGGCAGAGCCTCTGGGAGAAGTAGCACCCATTTAATAATGAACAACAGTTAAAACCATATGCCCAGTACAACAAATCCATGGCAGTGAAGTCCAGACTGTGACCATGAGTTTGAAAATACTGAATCGAGAACCTCAGAAAGACCTCACAATTACTGTGGGGACTTAAAGACAACCAAGCATGGTGATTTGATTTCTTGGTATTTTTTTTCTTGAATCCATGTGCAAGAAGATGAACCAAATAATATAGGGTTAGAAGGAGGAAGCTCCCACTATACTTGCATTTGTAATGTAACATGGCTATGTTTTACCACTTAAAAAAAAAAACAAAACAAAACTGAAAGGCCTGATCCCTATTCAGAAACAAATCTTACAAAGAATTTAGACAGAAAGCATGACTTCGTGCACAAAACAGCTATACACACCACCCCTTTGCATCTGTGTGAGACCCTCACCTGCCCAACTGACAAGAACAACTGGTAAGCTAGGCCTGGGGCTTCCCAGTGTAGCTGTGGAATGGTTCAGTCCCTTCTTAGGGCCATACCTGTGTCCTTCCCCTGCAGGCCCAGCTAATAAACCAACACAGGTTGTAATGAGGCATAGACAGGTTTAGAGAACAGTTTTCTGCTCTGTGTCTCAGTACAGTTAGTGCAGTCACTAGTTCATTTGTGCCCCCTCTTCCTTCAAAAGAAAAAGAAGATGCAGGGTGGAAGAAAAGAGATTAGATAGCCTAATGTAATTCCCTCATGGACACCAGAGAGGTTAAAGGACCACATGAGGGTAGCCAGCTAGACGGTGGCAGGGCCAGGCCCCTTGGAGTGCTCCAGCTGACAGTCATGACTACGACTTGTCAAATGCACTGGTGCTGAGAGCTCCTCGTTGCATAAACTCAAACCAAACATGGCCAGCCTTGGCACACTCTCCTCTTCCTCTTGTCAGTCCTCCCTGGCAGTAACTCTATCAAGGTCCAGGATTGGCTAGTTTAGATTCCTTTGCAGCCTCTTGCCACTCACAATGCCAACACTTCACAGGATTCAGAGAAATAAGACAATTTATAGATGTAAGCACCCTTTTGTAAGTGCTCTCATAGTATAAAATGCTCAGTATCATCAGTGAAAGTCTCCAGACAGTCATTCGGTGACCCCACTGGCTCAGTGCTCACCTTCAGAGTGTGTTCATTGGAGCAGGCAGAGCTGCTGGCTTATTAAACAGGATGCCCAATTTAAATGGAAAGAAACAAAAGGATAAAGTCCACTTTGCATCTTGCAGGCCACATGTGAACGTGGGTTTGCAGCAATGGAGGAAACACACCAGAAAAAGATTGAAGATCTCCAGAGGCAGCACCAGCGGGAACTGGAGAAACTGCGGGAGGAGAAAGACCGTCTCCTGGCTGAGGAAACTGCAGCCACCATCTCAGGTGGGAGCTGGGCATGGTGTCCAGTTTAACCCAGAGGGCAGGACAGGTGGAGGACTTTTCCTGAGCTGAATGTACAGCTCAGAGTAATGATTGGTCTTTGTGCTGTCTTTTGTTTGAAATTTAAGCTTCATGATCTAAGAAAATTCTTTTTTTAATTTCATTTTTCAATTACAGTTTACATTCAATATTATTTTGTATTAATTTCAGGTATACAAAATAGTGGTTAGACAATCCTATACTTTATAAATTGTTTCCCCCATATTTCCACTGCGAACCAGGCACTGTATATAGTAATTTCATTATTACTGACTGTATGTCCTATGCTATACTTTATATCCTGTTACTATTTTGTAACTACCAATTTGTGCTTCTTAATCCCTTCATGGTTTTTATCTAGTTCCTCAACCCCCTTCCCATCTGGCAACCATCAGTCTGTTCCCTGTATATATGAGTCTGTTTCTATTTTGTTTGTTTATTCTGCTCTTTAGGTTCCACATAAAAGTGAAATCGTATGGTATTTGTCTTTCTCTGACTTATTTCACTTAGCATAATTCCCTCTATATCCATCCATGTTGTCAGAAACCAGTAAGGTTTCATTCTTTTTTATGACTAATACTCTGTTGTATGTACATACCACAGCTTTTTTATCCATTCATCTATTGTTGGGCACTTGGGTTGTTTCCATATCTTGGCTATTGTAGATAATGCTGCAGTGAGCGTAGCAGTGCATATATTCTTATGAATTAGTGTTTTAGGTTTCTTCAGATGAATACCCAGAAGTGGAATCACTGGGTTATAAAGAACTTCCAATTTTAATTTTTTGAAGACCTTTTATACTGTTTTCCACAGTGGCTACACCAGTCTGCATTCCCACCAACAGTACACAAGGGTTCCTTTTTCTCCACATATTTGACAACACTTGTTTGTTTTTTGATTTATTGATGATAGCCATTCTGACAGGTTGAAGTAATATCTTGTTGTGGTTTTAATTTGCATTTCTCTTACGATTAGTGATATTGAACATGTTTTCATGTTTATTGACCGTCTGTATGTCCTCTTTGGAGAAGTGTCACTTCAGGTCCCCTGCCTATTTTTTAAAATGAATTGTTTCTTTGGGTTGTTGAGTTGTCTGATTTCTTTATAAATTATGGATATTAACCCCTTTTCAGATGTACTATTGGAAAATATATTCTCCCAGTCAGTTGTCTTTTTGCTTTTTTAAAAAATATTTTTTTAAGTTTTAATAACAGTTGATGTGCACAATATTATATTGGTTTTAGGTGTATAAACCTGTGATTATTACTTATGAGGTGATCACCCTGATAAATCTAGTACCCATCTGACACCATATATACATATTACAATATTACTGACTATATTCCCTGTGCTGTAGTTTATATCCCCATGACTGTTCTATAACTACCAACTTGTACTTCTTACTCTCTTCTCTTTTCTCACCCATCTCCAAACCTGTTCACATCTGGCAACCATAAAATATTGTCTGTATCTATGAGCCTTGTTTCTGCTGCTTGTTCATTTATTTTGTTTGTTTGTTTGTTTTTATTCCAAGTATAAGTGAAATCATAGGGCATTTGTCTTTCTCTACCTGACTTCATTTGGCACAATACCCTCCAGGTCCATCCATGCTATTGCAGATGGTAAGATTTCATTATATTTACGGATGGGTCATATTTCATTGTATATATGTGCCACTTGTTTATGCATTCATTTGATGATGTACTTTTAGGTTGTTTCCATATCTTAGCTATTGTAAATAATGCTATAGTGAACATATGGGTGCATGCATGTCTTTTTATTTAGGGGTTTGGGCTTCTTTACATAAATGCTCAGAAGTAGAATTGCTGAGTCCTTTGTTGTCTTCTCTTGTCATAGCCTTTGTTTTAAAGTTTATTTTGTCTGGTACAAGTATTGCTACTACAGCTTTTATTTTAACATTTCTATTTCAGTGAAACATCTTTTCTATCCTTTCAGTTGTATGTCTCTCAATCATGAGTCTCTTATAGACAGCTTTTTTAAGGGTCTTGTTTTGTTTTCCATTCAGTCATTGTGTGTCTTTTGATTGGAACATTTAAATCAATTTGCATTTAAATAATTGTTGACAGATAGGTATTTATTGCCATTTTATTATTCATATTATTGATCTTTCATTCTTCTTAAGACCATTTAACATTTCTTATAGTAATGGTTTGGTGGTGGTGAACTTGTTTATTAGCTTTTTCTTGTCTGGGAAACTGTCTGTTCTTTGATTCCACGTGATAGTTTTCTTGGATAGAGTAGTCTTGGTTGTAGGTCCTTGCTTTTCAACCCTTTGAATATTTCATGCCAATCCTTCAGGCCTGCAAAGTTTCTGTTGAGAAGTCAGCTGACAGTCTTATGGGAGCTTCCTTGTAGGTACACTGCTTTTTAAGCAGAAAACTGCTTTTTTCTTGCTGCTTCTAAGATTCCCTTTTGTCTTTAGCCATTGGCATTTTAATTATGATGTTTCTTGGTATCGGCCTTTTGGGGTTCACCTTGTTTGGGACTCTCTGTGCTTCCTGGACTTGCATGTCTAGTTCCTTCACCAGGTTAGGGAAGTTTTCTGTCATTTTTTTAAAACAGCTTTTCAATTCCTTGCTCTCTCTCTCCTCCTTCTATTATCCCCATGATACAAATGTTGGTACACTTGAAGTTGTCCCAGAGGCTCCTTACAGTATGCTCAGTGTTTGGATTCTTTTCTTTCTGCTATTCTGATTGGGTGTTTTTCTGCCTCCTTATTTTCCAAATCACTGATTTGATTTTCAGCTTTATCTACCCTACCTACTTTTGGTGCCCTATAACATATTCTTCATTTCAGTTACTGTGTTATTTACTTCTGATAGGTTCTTTTTTTATGTTTTCATCTCCATTTTTATGTTTCCTATGTCTTTGTTGAAGTTCTCACTAAGTACATCTACTGTTCCCCTAAGGTCATTGAACATCCATATAACTAATATTTTGGACTCTGCATCTAGTAGATTGCTTGTCTCCATTTTGTTCAGTTCTTTTTCTGGAGTTTTGTTCTGTTCTTTCATTTTGGGACATGTTTCTTTGTCTCCTCATTTTGGGAGCCACCCTGTGTTTGTTTCTACATATTAGGTAGAGCTGCTATGTCTCCCAATCTTGGTAGAGTGGCCTAATGAAGTAGGTGTCCTGTAGGGCCCTGTGGCACAGCCTTCCTTTTCACAGGAGCCTGTGTGTACCCTCTCTGTTGTAGTTGAGCTACAACTAATGTTGTCACATCAATGGGAGGGATTTACCCGTAGGCCAATGGGCTCTAGGACTGACTACAACCACCTTGGAGGGTCTGCTGTAGAGAGTTTGACCCTCTTAGAGCAAAACTAACTTCACTGGGGCTCAGGTACCCACCAGGTTCAGCCCTTGAGTGTGTCACTTGTGGAGGTGGTTGGTCTGAGCTGTCTGCCAAGTGTGCTGGCTCTGGGGCCTCTTGGGAGGTGCTGGCAAAGGTCATCTGCCACCCAGCATAAACTACAAAGCAATCTGCAGATGGCTGCTACTTATCCTGGGCATGAAGGTACCAGGGAGGGGCCAAGTTGCAAACCAATGCTTGTTGCTGCTAATGCTGGGTCCAGAGCCACTTAAAGGTATGGTTTATGCCAAGGCTAGATGCTGCTTGTTTGAGAGATTTCAGGACATTCTACATTATGAACCAAGACAGGCTGCTCGTATGGAAAAGCCATTGGAAATGGCTTTGGTGAGCCCACAGTCAGGTGGTACAGGGTCTTGGAATCCCATGGACAGGCATGGTGTTAGTTAAGCAAATTGATGGAGACTCAGATATGGCACCTGCCTGCTCTGTTGGGGAGAGGTCTCATCAGAGGAACGATGGCATCTGCCAGCACTTCTGTCAGAGAGAAAGCTGTCCCCTAGCTCTTGTCCTGATGTCAAATACTTCAATCCCTCCTTGTATGTGTCTAGTGCCTTACAAGCTGCTGCCCCAGCACTGGAGCTCAGGGAGTAAGTCCAAGTAAGCCCGTGAGGGCCATTTAAGAGGAACTGCATGGGACTACAGAGCCCTTTGTCTCACTCAGCCTTAATCTGGTTTTCACAGCCACAAGTTATGGAGACTTCTCTTCCTGGCATTAGAACCCTGGGTTGGGGTGGGGGGCTGCTGGTGTGGGACTGGGACTCCTTGCTCCTCAGGGGAAACCTTCACAGCCAAGAGATCTCTCCTGATTTTTTAACCACCCACACATGGGTATGGGACCAGTCAGTTCCCCATCTAGGTCCCTTCTGCCAGTCTCAGTGTGGCTTCTTTATGTATATTCCCAGTTTAAGACTTTTGTTCAGCTAGATTTCAAATTGTTTTGAATGATGGTTGTTCTGTAGTTTAGTTGTAGTTTTGATGGGGTTGTGGGAGGTTCCAAGTGCCATGTTTACCAGCATCACCTCAGGGCCAGAAGCCAGCAGTTGTCTTTGTTTTGTTGTTGGTTTTCCTTGCTATGCAAAAACTTGTCAGTTTGATGTAGTTCCATTTCTTTTCTTTTTCCTTTTGTTTCCCTTGCCTGAGGAGATATATCAGAAAAAATATCACTAAGAGATATGCCTATGTTTTTTTCTAGGATTTTTGTAGTTTCAAGTCTTACATTTGAGTCTTTAATCCATTTTGATATTATCTTTGTGTATGTTGTAAGAGGGTGATCTAGTTTTATTTTTTGCATGTATCTGTCCAATTTCCCCCATACCATTTATTAAATATAGTTTTTGTCCCATTAAATTTTCTTGCCTTGTTTGTCAAATATTAATTGACCTTACAGGCATGGATTTATTTTTGGGAATCTATTCTGTTCCATTGATTGGCATGTCCATTTTTTTTCCATCCTTACCCAAGGACATGCTCATTGATTTGAGTGAAAAACATCAGTTGGTTCACTCTCATATATGCCCTCACTGAGGACCTAACCCGCAATCTTGGCATGTGCCCTGATTGGGAATCCAACTCATGACTTTTTGGTTTATGGGACAGTACTCCAACAAATTGCACCACATTGGCCAGGTTTGTGTCTATTTGTATGCCAGTGCTATGCTGTTGTGATTACTGTGGCCTTGTAGTACAGATTCGTATTAGGTAGTGTCATACCTCTAACTTTGTTTTTTTTTTCAAGATTGCTTTGACTATTTGGGGTCTTATTGGTTCCATATAAATTTTTGGAATATTTGTTCTAGTTCTGTGAAATATGTCATTGGTATTTTCATAAGAATTGTATTGAATCTGTAGATTACTTTGGGTAGTATATATATTTTAATGATGTATGTTCTTTCTTTATAAACACGGTGCGTGCTTCCATTTATTTGTATCTCCTTCAGTTTCTTTCTTCAGTGTCTTATAATTCTTCAAGTACAGATCTTTTACCTCCTTGATCAGGTTTATTCCTGGGTATTTTTTTTTATTCAGTTGGGAATGGGTTTGTTTTCTTAATTTCCCTTTCTGTTAGTTCATTATTGGTGTATAAAGATACAACTGATTTCTGGATATTTATTTGTGTCTTGCTACTTTACTGAATTCATTTATACTTAGATTTTTTTGGTGGACTCTTTGGGGTTCCCTATATACAGTATCATGACATCTGTAAATAATGACAGTTTTATTACTTCTTTTTTTCCGAGTTGGGTGCCTTATTTTCTTCTTGTTTAATTGCTATGGCTAGGACATCCAGCACTATGTTGAATAATTGAGTGGTAAAAGTGAACATCCCTGTTTTGTTCCTGATATTAAGAGAAATGCTTCTAGTTTTTGTCTATTGAGTGTGATGTTAGCTGTGGGTTAGTCATGTGTGACCTTTATTATGTAGAGGTGTGTTTCCTCTATTTTCAGTTTGCTGAGAGTTTTTATCATAAATGGATGCTGGATTTTGTCAGATGCTTTTTCTGCATCTGTTGATATGATCATGTGGTTTTTATCCTTCATTTTGTGTATGTGATATATCTCATTAATTGATTTGTGGATATTGTACCAACCTTGCATCCCAGGAAAATCACACTTGATTGTAGTGCATGAGCTTTTTAATGTATTGCTTCATTTGGTTTGCTAATATTTTGTTGAGGATTTTAGCATCTGTGTTCATCAAGGATATTTCTTTTAATTTTCTTTCTTTATAGTGCCTTTATCTGATTTTGGAATTAAGATAACGCTGGCCTCATAAAACGATATTGGGAGCTTCCCTCCTCTTGAAGATTTTGGAATAGTTTGGGAAGGATAGGTTGTTAGTTCTTGAATGTTTGGTAAAATTCACCTGTGAAGCCATCTAGTCCAGGATTTCTGTTTGTTGGGAGTTTTTTGGTTTGTTTCTTTTTATCTTTATTACTGTTTCCATTTAATTAGCTGTGGTAAGTTTGTTCAGATTTCCATTTCTTCTTGATTCAGTTTTGGAAGATTATAAGCTTCTAGTAATTTGTCTGTTTCTTCTAGATTGTCCAATTTGTTCACATACAGTTTTTCCTAATCTTTTATATTTCTGTGGTGTCAGTTGTTACTTCTCTTTCATTTCTGATTCTATTCGGGTCATTTTTTTTCATGATGAATCTGGTTGAAGGTTTATCAATCTTGTTTATCTGTTCATAGAACCAGCTCTTGGTTTTATTGATCTGTTGTTTTTTTAGACTTTATTTCATTTATTTTCATTCCGCTTTTTGTTATTTTCTTCCTTCTACTCACTTTGGGCTGTGTTAGCCCTTTTACTAGGTTTTTTAGGTATAAAGTTGGATTCTTTATTTGAGATTTTTCTTTCTTTTTTTAAAAAGATTTTATTTATTTACTTTTAGAGACAGGGGAAGGGAAGGAGAAAGAGAGGGAGAGAAGCATCAATGTGTGATTGAGTCTCACACGGCCCCATTGGGGACCTGGCCTGCAACCCAGGCATGTGCCCAGACAGGAAATCGAACCAGCAACCCTTTGGTTCACAGTCCCACGCTCAATCCACTGAGCCATACCAGCCAGGGCAAGATTTTTCTTTTTTCTTGAGGTATGCCTATATGGCTATGAATTTCCCTGTTACTACTGCATTTGCAGTGTTCCCTTGATTTGGGGTGGTTATGTTTTCATTTTCATTTGTCTCAAGGTATCTTTTGATTTCTTACTTGATCTCATTGTTTAGTGGCCTGTCATTTAGTGTCTATACATTCGTGTGTTTTTCAGTTTTTTTCTTGTAGTTGACTTTTAAGTTTGTATCATTGTGATTAGTGGGGATGTTTGATATAATTTCAATCTTCTTAAATTTATTGAGACTTGTTTTGAGTCTTTTGCATATGTTGTATCCTAGAGAATGATCCATGTGCATGTGAATAAAATGTGTGTTCTGCTGTGGTGAAATGCTCTGAAAATATCAATTAGATCTATCTGATCTAGTGTGTAATTTAAGGTTGCTGTTTTCTTATTAGTGTTCTGTTTGGAAGATTTAGCCATTGATGTCTATGGGGTGTTAAAAACACCTACTCTGACAATTGCTGTCAATCTCTCTCTTAATGTCCACCAAGATTTCCTTTCTATATTTAGGTGCTCCTGTATTTGGTGTGTGAATGTTTACAATGTTATATTTTCTCATTGAATTGAGTCTTTTATAATTGTGAATTGTCCTTCTTTGTCTCTCATTATGGCCTTTGTTTTAAAGTCTATTTTGTCCAATATAAGTCCTGCTACCCTAGCTTTTTATTCACTTTCATTTGCGTGAAATGTCTGTTCCCATTATTTTTACTTCCAGTCTGTGTATAACTTTTAGTGTATCTTTTATTCTGATGTGGGTGTCTTATAGACAGCATGTATATGGTTCTTATTTTTTGTTTTGTTTTGTTTTTTGTTTCAGTTTTCCCCTAAGGATGTTTTTATTGATTTTAGAGAGATGAAGGAAGAGAACGAGAGAGAAACATTGATCAGTTGCCTCCAGTATGCACCCTGTACAGGGATAGAACATTCAACATGGATATGTGCCCTGACCGGGGATCAAACCACAATCTTTTTGATGTACAGAATAATGCTCCCACTAACTGAGCCTCCTGGCCAGGGCTGAGTCTTGTTTTCTTATCCATTCAGCTGCCATATATCTTTTGATAGGAATATTTAAGCCATTTATATTTAAGGTGATTATTCATAGGTATGTATTTATTGCCATTTTATCTTTTAACTATGTTGTTTATTTCTTTCTCCTCCTTCCCCTTCTCCCAGTCCCTTTAACATTTCTTGCACTTCTGGTTTAGTGGTGATAAATATCTTTAGCTTTTTCTTGCCTGGGAAGCTCTTTATTTCCCCTTCAATTTTAAATGTTAGCCTTGCTGGGTGGAGTAATCTTGGTTGTAGGTCCTTGCTTTTCATCACTTTGAATATTTCTTGCCAGTCCCTTCTGTCCTGAAATGTTTGTTTTTGAGAAATCAACTGATGGTCTAATGGGAGCTTCATTCCTCGTAGGTAACTAACTACTTTTCTCTTCCTACTTTTAAGACTCTCTCTTTGTCTTTAACCTTTGCCACTTTATTATGATGTGTCTTGGAGTAGGCCTTTTTGGGTTCATCTTGTTTGGGACTCTGTGCTTCCTGGAGTTGTGTGTACTTTTCCTTCACCAAATGCAGGAAATTTTCAGTCATTATTTCTTCCAATAAGTTCTCAATCCCTTGCTCACACTCTTCTCCTTCTGCTACCCCTGTGATGCAGATGTTGTTATGCTTGATGTTTTTCCAGAGATCCCTTAAACTATTTTCATTTGTTTGTTTTTTTTGTTGCTCTGATTATTTTCTGCTTTGTCTTCCAAATTGCTGATTAGATCCTCTCCTTCATCTAACCTGCCATTCTTTCTAGTATATTCTTCTTTTAGATATTATAGTCTTCATTTATGTTTGGTTCATTTTTATGGTTTCTATGTCCGTTTTTGTTTACTATCTCTTTAAATTCTCAGTTCATCCATTATTCTCCATTCTTTGAGCAATCTTATAAGCATTGCTTTGAACTCTGTATCTGGTAGATTGCCTACCTCTATTTTATTTAGTTATTTTTCTGAAGTTTTCTTCTATTATTTTATTGGGGCATGTTTCTTTGTCTTTCCTTTTGGCAGCTTTTCTATGTTTGTTTCTGTGTATTAGGTAAAGCTGCTATGCCTTGTAGTTGGTAGGGTAGCCTTAGGTTAGTGGGTGTCCTGTAGGGGCTCAGTGACTCAGTCTCTTTGGTCACCTGAGCCGGGTGCTCCAGAAATGTCTCTTTTATGGGTTATGTGTCACTTCCTATTATTGCTGAGTCTTGATTGCTGTTGGCTCCTCCATTGGTATATTTGACCCTTGGGCTGGCTGACTGTGGAGATCAACCCCAATGGCAATGTACAAGCTCCTGTGTGGGGACTGACCCCACTAACAGAATTCACCCCAGCAGTCTTTTGTTTGCCAAGATCTCCCTTTGGACCTGCTGCTTGTGAAGCTAAGTGGTTCCTGCTTTGTGATCTGAATTCCTCCACCTTATGTGTTGGTTCTGGGACCTTGTGGGAGGAACTGTGGTGCAGGTCAATGTCAGGGCTACCTGTTTGATGCTACAGATTGATCCCCAGTTTGCAGCTCTTCTGCTGGGCCTGAGTGCGCATGGGAGAGGCCAAGCTGGCGACCAGGGCCAGCTTCCACCAGCACTGAGCCTGGGAGCAGGTCAGCAAAAGTCCCAATGCACCCCGTGATCTGCCTCCACCTGCTAGCTAACTATCAGGCTCAGTCACTGAAAGAGCTTCTGACAGTCTGCAAGTTTTTTGACAGTTGTGTGATGTATGTTTTCAGTGAGTCAGCAGGAAGGGGTAAGTGGTGTTCACAAGACTGATACAGATCAGAATTGGCACCAGTATTGGGGCTGAGGCTATTCAGCAAAAGTCTTGGGGTATACCGAGGCTACCCTCCACCTGCTGGGTGCCTATAGGTTTTTGTGGGGTCTCAGAGAGTCATCTGCTAGTGCTGAGGCCAGCCAGCAGAGTTTTTCAGGCCCAAAGAGACCACAGTTTCACCATATGATAGGAGAGCTCTGCACAGGATTGGTAGCACCAGTCAGGCATGTAAGGGGAAAATGGTCTTCACCCTAGAGCCATACAACTTAGTCTATCCCTGAGTGTGTCCATATCTCCATGAGAGTCTTCCAAGAGAATATGCACCAAAGGCCAGGCTGGCCATAGCCAGCTGACTATTTTTGCAGGGTATGAGTTTGGCAGGTGGGGGCTGTGGGGAATTGTGAAGATGGGGCTAGTGGATCTTGGGGGTGGGGGATAGTCCCTGCTCCAGAGCCATACAACTCAGTCTCTGTCACCCACCCCAGGTTCACCCTCAAGAGCCCTTCAGAAAAGTCTACACACCACGGACTAAGGCAGCTGATTCCTCTGTAATCATGAGCTCAGCAAGGTGCGAGGACAGGGAGTCAGAGAGTGGGGCTAGTTATAGTGCATTCGTGTAGGCCGATGCTGCAGGGAGGGGAGTGCTCAGTCCAGGAGAGATGGCATCTGTGAGCCGTTGGGAGAGGGACTCAGCACAGGGACCCTGGCAGCTGTTGCTTCTGCTTTCTCCCTGGAGCCACCCAACCCAGTCTGTCCTCACATAAGTCCAGTTCACTACAATCTGCTCTTCCTCCGCCAGACACCAGGGTGAATGGCTGCCAATTAGATTTTGTACACTGGCCTTTGAGAGAGGGTGCCTGGGTTTCTAGTGGACTCCTTTCTATCCCTGGCAGACAGAATCCCCACTGATTTTCACAGCCAGATGTTACATGGTCTCCAGTTCCTGGCTCTGGTGCTCTGGGCTTGGGAGCCTGGCATGGGATTGAGACGTCACTCCTCAGAGAGGACCTTTGCAGCTGAGATATCCCTCCAAATTCTCAACAGCCACACATGGGTGCAGGACCAGCTTGTCTCGCATCTCAGCTGTTCTTAAGAGTTTCCATGTGACTTCTGCAAATCCTTGGTTATAAGACTAATCTGCCAGTTATTCAGGTTACTTGTTCTATATTTTAATTTAATTTCAGTTTGGACTGGGAAGGATATGAGTAACTTTCACCTATCCCACTGCCATCCTGGATTCTCCCCTGAGATTTTTCTTTGACAATACTCTGTGTGGAGAAAGCTGGTTTTAGGAGCCCTTTCAGAGCATGCAAGCCTAAAGCCAGCACTCCAGCTTGCTGACCTCCAACACACTCCGTTACGTGTGTGACTCCCCCAGCCTCGTCAGCCCCATTGATGGCATTCCCCTCTGACAGACAGACACCTGTCAACATAAGATATCGTCACAGAGTGGCCTGTAACATCAGACTGTAGCTTCTACCTGACAAAAAATCTTTGTCACAAAGCAAATGGCACTGCATCCTGAGAAAACACAGTGCCATTGCTTTTGTGTTGCCCTTCTTTTATGTATAATTATACTTTACAGTGGTTTATTGCTTTAGTACTCAGAAGGAAAATAAACTAACCCAAAAGCTTGCTTGTTTTATAAACTCATGCTTGAATTTAACATTGACATTTATTTAATCAGTTTGGTCTTCATTTATCATCAAAAGAACAAATGCACCTGTATCCACCCCAGAGAATGAGTTTGGGAGAGGCAGTCTGACTACAGTGGGCTAAGCAGTAACTGTGAAGAGCTGTCCTGCTGTCTTATATGGCCCCCCAGGCTGTTAGTGCTGATGGCCATGTCCTTGCCCACAGCCATTGAAGCCATGAAGAATGCCCACCGGGAGGAGATGGAGCGCGAATTGGAAAAGAGCCAGCGGTCCCAGATCAGCAGCATCAACTCAGACATTGAGGCCCTGCGGCGGCAGTATCTGTAAGTCAGTTTCCTGCCCTCAGGAGGGTCTGGAGGGTGGCCTTTAAGATGGGAAAGGGTGCCTTTCCTGTGTTTTTGTGGGAGCCACACAGATGGGGTTCCTGAGGGGGTTCCTCAGGCCCATGGGCACTGAGGGCAGCTCAGAGCTTTTTTTCCATGGGGACTGAGTGCCATTGAGGGTTAACAAGCCACTGGTTCTCATGGCCCAAGGGCTTCCTGTTACTAAAACAAACAGAAACTGATTACCAAACTCTAGAGAATGAGGTACAGCAAAGGAAATTTTATAACTATTAGCCATTTTTCAGGACTCCTCTCAGGCCATGCACAGAATTCATTCTATCCATCAGCTGCTGCCTCCTCGGTAGTTCTCGAGAAAGGAATCTGGTCTCTGGCCTGATGCCTGACGCTTCATGACTGTGCATTGTAGAAGTGGCCATGTGCCCTACATTTTTTAAAAAGCGTGTGTGCTGATTCCCTTTTTATAAGCAAGAGACTGGAGGGAATATAGCAGCATAGCTGCTCATATTTTTCCCTCTGAGACCTACCACTACTTGGAACCCTTGAATTGGTCACTCTGAAAGTCATGCAGAGCCTTTACTTATTCTTTGTGATATAAAAGAATTGAGGTCCCTGCCTCTTCCAGGGCTCCCTTTTAGTGCAGTCAGAACCAGGGCCAAGTGGGTGGCCTCCTGTAGACTGCCGTCACTCTCATCCTGGCTAGAGGGGGGGATGGTGTGCAGGGCCTGGATGCCTTGCCCTGACACCCCGTATCCTCAGCTCTACCCATGGGACATCCAACCCTTCTTGAGTCTAGGGTAACAGAGAACATCATTGTGATGCTTGGATTTTTTATGGGTGAATCGAGTCTGGGACTGCGTTATCAGACAAAGATTACCTCAAAAGTTAGAGCTGAAAACAAAGTACAAATCTGACTTCTCTCGGAAACAAGACATTTGTTTTGGCACAAGTGAATGAATTCTCCCCTGACTTCACAAGAGAAGTGTTGTCTGTTGGACTGCTAAGCTACTTGAATGAGGGTGGGGGAAGGGCACAGAATAGATTTCTGTAAACTTGAAGTACTTTTTAAGTTTTCTTTTTAGTTGGGTACAAACTTTTTAAGACAACAAAGTGCATAGGGCCTGCTCTGTGTTGACAGCAGTTCTTTCTGTTGTCTCGTCACCCCTCAAGCTTCACAGTGGGGACATGGAACCTATAGAGGCTTGGGCCCTGGGGTAGGGAGGAGCAAAAGAGTGAGTGGTGCCCTGTCCCCAGGGAGGAGTTGCAGTCGGTGCAGCGGGAGCTGGAGGTCCTCTCCGAGCAATACTCACAGAAGTGCCTGGAGAATGCCCACCTTGCCCAGGCACTGGAGGCTGAACGGCAGGCCCTACGGCAGTGCCAACGCGAGAACCAGGAGCTCAACGCCCACAATCAGGTGAGCCCATGCTCAAGCTAGGGGCCAGGCCTCAACTTCAGGGTGGCCCCACCTCGCTACAAGCACCACCCCAACATCTGACATCTGCCAGTGGGTTGACAGAAACTCACTGCAGATGCTAGAGTGGTGGCCATCCTGCTACATGAACCAGGTGTTTACACTTAGACTCTAAGATGTCTCAGTCTCTTCTGAGTATCTCTGAATTTCTGCTTTGTTGTTGCTTGGTACAGCCTGTCAGGGTCATTGCACCCTGTTCAGATCTCCTGTCCCCAAGTCTAGGACGAGCTGTAAATGTCTCCCAGTCAAGACCATATACTGCTCACATTTATATTTGTCAGGGTATTCTCAAAATTTGCCTACTTCTCAGAAAATTGGGGTGCTTTTAAAATCCTAGCTAATGGATAGACTAGAGGTAGCTTTAGTTTGATAAAAGCTCTGTGGGTACTAAATTGGAGCACCATCCTCACAACCCACTGCTCATATCCCCAGGCACTGAGCAGATAGACATGTTGGCCTGGTTTAGGCACAAGGCCTCCACAGGCCCATGGCCAACCCGTATGAGGGCACTCCAGCAGGACTCTTTCCACTTAGTCACTGCAGTGGCCTGATGACCACTTGTCATTTGGAAAAAAGGTAGAGAAAGTGAGTGGGAGGAGAGCTGGAGAACCTAACTGTATAGAAACTCAAATGAGACAAACCATGACACAGATTACCACTAGTAATAGTGATAAAAAGTATCAAGGGTAGTGAAACCCTGCATACACAACTCTACAAAATACAGTGCCCACGCAGATGGCTTCTACAGGGATGTAAATTGCAGGCTATTACACCTGCACATGTAAACCTAAAAAGCTATAGTGTGCACAAGCACTGCTCATGGCTGCCTGTGTCTGCTTATTTCTGCTTAGTGTTATGAGAGAGCAGCCTCTTCTGGTTGTGTTATGTGGTTGAGGCCCCCAAGAATCTCTGCTGAGCATCCCTGTTTTGTTGTTGCTGACCCCAGGAGCTGAACAACCGCCTGGCTGCAGAAATTGCACGATTACGGACACTGCTGACTGGAGATGCTGGTGGAGAGGCTGCTGGCTCGCCCCTAACGCAGGGCAAGGATGCCTATGAGTTAGAGGTACTACTTGGAGCCTGGCTCCTTCTTCACCCAGCTCTGTACTGCACAAGCCCTAAGTGGGGATCAAGGAGTGGCCCAAAGCTTAAGAATCATTACAGGGATGAGGCCTGGAGGCAGCTGGAGGGGAAAGAACATGAAGATCCAAATCACCCAGGACAGCCAAAGAAAACAGTTAGCTTCCAGGCAGCATTGGACCCCTCTTGTGCTGTGGGGACCTTTAACCCCATTCTCATTCTGCTACTCGCCTCTCCTCTGCTTCTGCCACACCACAAATACTGATCACCTAAAATGAAACATTTAATAACTGTGGACACTGTAGCTGCTTGAGATTCTATAACACCCTATTATTCAGAATCTGATAGGTTCATCTTAAGGTAGAACGATTAATTTTTATGTATAAGACAGCTTTATACATACAGCAGTTGTGAAAGCACTTAGATTTCTTCCCATTTAACTAAAATTTCATCATGAAAATATCTCTTACTAAAAGGTGTGGAAGAAGGAGAGTATATTCAACAAAAGTTTCAACAGGACATCATGGACACTGTCAGGCTCAGTCACAGGAAATTGCCTTGGTCCCAGGCTGAGGACCAGGGTCCTCATGTCTAGGAGGAATTGCCACAGTTCTTTTCTTCTTCTTTCCGTGTCTGTATGTAATGTTTAAGCTGTTAGTCGTGTTTAAATTTTATTTGCTGGCATTTTCAATTGTATTATTGGTGAGGATGAGAAGAAAATTGCCTGCTTCTCATTGTGTGGAATGGAGTTCTCTGCTCAGTCTTTGCTTTAAAGACTCCAAAAGTCCTTTTGCTCTCTCATTCTAGGTCTTACTACGAGTCAAGGAATCAGAAATACAGTACCTAAAACAGGAGATCAGCTCTCTCAAGGATGAGCTCCAGACGGCATTGCGGGTACGGGCACAACCCCTTAGGGGTGGGTCTGAAGGATAGGCTCAGAATGGGGTAGGAACACTTGTCTGCAGAGCTCACAGAGGTCCCTATGCTCAGCAGGTATCTCAGGCTGTTCTAGAGTAGACTTTATTTTCATGAGGCATGTGTTTTCAAATTTGAATTATCTTAAAAACCCACTTCATGCAGGTATGGTAAAAATGAGAAGTCTACCTGGTCTTCCTGTATCCTTGTTGTTCTCCATGCCTCCTTTGTGCTTTGGCAGGACAATGAGACCTGAGAGAAATGTCATCCTGGGAAGCGAAGTTCGGTCAGTTGCCAGTGTCCTCTAGGATTCCTTAGGAAATCTAAGACAGAGAGGGAGTTTTACAGTCTGGAGTATAGGGAGGTCCTTGGTGGTCCTTGGTGGGTTGACTAGCTCACACTATGCCTGAGCTTGCAAGAGCCCCCCAGGATCCTGTCCTGTGTTCAGATGGAAACTCTCAGCTATGCCTATTTCAGTTTGTGTCCAGTTTCTGCCTTTGGAAGACCAGTCAGGGTCAGCCTGCCTCCCCTGCTACTCATGCATTCCCCAGGCAATTGGTGGAAGCATTCCAGCCCCTGGGAGACAGACTGCCTGGCCTGGTTGTAACCACTGTTTTTTCTGACCTTTTATCTTCAAGGACAAGAAATATGCTAGTGACAAGTACAAAGACATCTACACAGAGCTCAGCATCGTGAGGGCAAAGGCTGATTGCGATATCAGCAGGTTGAAAGAGCAGCTGAAAACAGCCACAGAAGCACTGGGTGAAAAATCCCCTGAGAACACCCCCGTGTCGGGATATGGTGAGCAATTCAGGCTCTGCATTGTGACTCAGCAACTCACGGGAATTTGTTCATAGAGCTAACTGGGTCTTGAGTGAGAGCAGAGAATTGATTTTATGTTTCTGATTTTAGACTTATATATCTCCTCACAGAGAACAGCCAGAGGGATGCTGGCCCATGAGCTGGCAGGTGCCCTGGGATAGGAAACTGTTTTCCTGTAGGTGCACTGGTGGCAGACACTATGTTGATTGCTTTTAAGGGAAATCACACCATCAATGCATATTTTTATAGTAATAACAGGTTGCATTTTTCCATTTTCCTAAAGAACTCAACAGTTTGGTGGAGGAGGAGGCTCTCACTAGTTGCTTGATCCTAGGGTTTTACAATAAGATCTGCAGATGGCCATGGGAGGAGGAGCTAGGGGAGGATGCTCCCTAATAACAAGATGTCTTAGATCACTAATGTCCAAAAAATTCAATGTTTTTCTCTCAGCTAGCCAGAGATTAAGGATAGTGGCTGTACTGACAAATGGGTGGAGAGAAAACTGTTTGCATCACTGCTGGGATGATAAGATAGCAGTCTTTCTGGAAGGCAGTGAGACAAAATTTAAAATCCAACTATAGGCTGACTTTGGGTGGGTAATGAAATGATAACAGTGGCTGCTTCAGAGGAGAGCCCCAGGTAGACCAGGGGACAGTGAGAGAGGATGACTTAGAATTAGGGGGAGAATGTGCACATCCTGGGACCTACCAATTTAACTTCTAAAAAAAACAGGTGCATAGAAATGTGCCAACAAGAATATTTAGCACAGTATACAGGAGCAAAAAACTGATTCCCCCTAAACAGTCTTCTATTTCCATCCAACAGAAGACCTATGACATCACTATACAGTGAACTACTGTGCAGTTTTTACAAGAGATTAGGTTGAGGAGCTCCTGGTCAAGATGACGGCATAGATGAACAGTGTACTCGCCTCCCACAATCACATCAAAATTACAGCTAAACTACAGAAAGAGCCATCCTTCAGAATCACGTGAAGTCAGGCTGAACAGAAGTCCTGTAACTAAAACTATAATGAAGCAGCCACTTTAAAACTGGTAGGGAGGGGTAGAGATGTAGAACGTTCTGGTCAACAGCCATGTGTGGTTGATAAAAATTGGAACAAATATCTCAGATTTGGAGGTTCCCTCCTGAGGAGTCAAGAGGCCCAGCCCCACACCAGGCATCCAGCCCAGGAATATACAGCACTGGAAAGAGAAATCCCAGTAACTTCTGGCTCTAAAAACCAGTGGGGATTGAGGCTGAGTGAGACAGAGGGCTCCTTGAGTCCCAGGAAGTTTCTCTTAAAGGGCCTGTGCAGACTCACTCAGACTCACTCACTCTGAGCTCTAACACTGGGGCAGCAACTTCAAAAGGTGCCAGAGACATGCAAGGGGGAACTAAATTGTCTGGCTTTGGGGCTAGAATAAGAGGAGGTGCTTTCTCCCAAGCAGAAGTGCTGGCAGAGACTATTGTCACTTTGCTGAGCCCTCCCCCCACTGGTGGGTACCATTTCTGAGTCTCATCATCCTGGCTGTTCCCCAACCCCAGTGATTCCTTAAGAATTCTGCCCCACACAATTTGCAGGTCCACCCAAGCAGTTTCCAGTAGTTTTTCCATACAAATGGCCTGTCTTAGTTTGCTGCAAGCTTTACTAAAAAGTCCCTCAAAGGTTCACAAACCCCCCCAAAAGAGCATCTGGCCTTGGCATGCCCCATACCTCTTGCTAAGTGTCCTGAGGCTTGGCACTACTGTCAGCCAGCTTGGGTTCACAGTTTGGTCTTTCCTAGGCACCTCCTAGCCTAGCACAAGTAGCAGCCATCTGCTGATCATTCTGTAGCTCATGCTGGGTGACCCTGGGCAGGGCACAGGGCAGTGGCTGACCTTGGCCAGTGCACCTGGTGGACAGCTTTAGTCTACACCAAAGCACCACACAACCACCTCCATGAGCAACACACTTAAGGGGTGGACTAATTGGGCACCACAACCCTGCCGAAGCAAGTCCTACTCCATGGAGTTGGCCCCTGCAAAGCAGCTCCTCTGCTGTGCTCCCAGCCAGGACTCCCTTCCAGTTGGTCTCAGGGTAAATCCCTCCTGTTTACCCTGCCATTGATGTGCCAACATCAGTTAAGGCTCAACAGGGAAGGGGTATATCTGGAGTGCCAGGCTCCTGTGACAAGGAAAACTGCACCACCACAGGGCCATATAGGACACCTACTATACAAGGCCACTCTTTTAAGATTGGGAGATGTAGCAGCTCTACCTAACATATAGAAACTGCCAAAATGAGGAGACAGCAAAACATGGCCCAAATGAAAGGACAGAGAAAAAACTCCAGAAAAAGAACTAAATAAAAAGGAGACAAACAGTCTACTAGATACAGAGTTCAAAACACTGGTGATAAAGTTGCTCATTGAACTTAGAGGAACAGTAGATGAACTTAGAGAGCATTTCAGAAGAGGCATAAGGAACATAAAAATAGAGATGGAAAATATAAAGAACCAGTCAGAAGTGAAGAATACAGTAACTGAAATGAATACATTATAGGGAATCAACTGTAGAGAAGATGAAGCAGAGAATCAGATCAGCAATTTGGAAGATAAGGCAGAAAACACCCAATCAGAACAGCAGAAAGAAAAAGGAATACAAAAACTGAGGATACTGTAAAGAGCCTCTGGGACAACTTCAAGTGTACCAATATTTGCATCACAGGGATGCTGGAAGGAGAAGAGATAAAGCAAAAGATTGAAAAGCTATTTGAAAATATGACAGAAAGCTTCCCTAACCTGGTGAAGGAACTAGACATACAAGTACAGAAAGCACCAAACAAGGTGAACCCAAAAGGCCCACAGTAAGACATATCATAATTAAAATGCAAAAGGTTAAAGACAAAGAGAATCTCAGTTAGTTACCTATAAGAAAGTGCCCAAGGGATTAAGAAGTACAACAGAAACTTCGTAGGCCAGAAGGGACTGGCAAAAAAATGTTCAAAGGGATGAAAAGCAAGGACCTACAAACAGGATTACCCAGCAAAGCTGTCATCTAGAATTGAAGAACAAGTAAAGAGCTTCTGAAGCAAGAAGAAGCCAAAAAAGTTCATCACCACCAAACCAGTATTACAAGACATGTTAAAGGGTTTTCTTTAAGAAGAAAAGATAAAAAATATGAATAGTTAAATGCCAATGAATACCTATCTATCAATACTTACTTTAAATGCAAATTGATTAAATGCTCCAATCAAAAAACATACAATGGCTAAATGGATATGAAGTCAAGACCATAAATTATATGCTGCCTAGAAGAGACTCACTTAAGATCCAAACTGAAAGTAAGGGGGTGGAAAAGATAATTCATGAAAATGGAAACAACAAAAAAATGTTGTGGTAGCAATACCTATACCAGATAAAATAGACTTCAAAAACAAAGGCTATAACAAGAGACAACAAAGGACCCAGCAAAATAAAAGTTATTTTTTTAAAAGATCAGATGTTTTTGTTTTGACCTGAATATATATATATTTTTTAAACCATACACCCAGGACATATGATATGGCCCAGGGTATGTTTGTTTAAGCAGACATTTTCCAGAAGTTTAAAGAACAATACACCATGCTGTTAATGATTGCCTCAGTGCGGGGTGGATTATGAGAAGGAGTTGGTCTGACTCTTTTGTGTTTACAACAGTCCTGGGTTCTCAGAAGGAAGGTGGGTAAATGAATCATGGGGACAGTTGGTCTGCTCAGCCAATAAGGCACAGCTCCAGAGGGAGGGGTCCCAAGCGGTCCCCACAAGGATCATGGCTTCACCTACAGTCAGACCCCGTGGGGGGTGGGGGTGCTGACCAAGTGCCCCACATACAGATGTCCTCCAGTTGTGCTTTGAATTGTTCTGGAAAAGATCTAGTATGTTTTATGGTTATTGGCTTTGATTACACTTGAAGTTTGTAAAGGAAATGTCAAGTTTATGGCACTAAAATCAGCTTGGGAAATTTTTAAAGATTTACTAGGGTTCCAGAGGACTCTGGAAAACAAAGTAATAGGTTTGTTTGTTTCTACAGATATAATGAAATCTAAAAGCAACCCTGACTTCCTAAAAAAGGACAGATCCTGTGTGAGTCGGCAACTCAGGAACATCAGATCTAAGGTGGGTCTGGGATCCAGGGTTGGGTATGTGGGGCTTGCAGAGGTTGGCAGAGGTCAGGGAGAGGAACACAAGTCAGAGCCCAGGACAGGCAGCTGTGGAAGGTCCCCAGGGCTTGGAGCTCGCCTGGACCCACTTGCTCACCCTTTAGCGCCAGCTCTGGTGACTTCAAGCTTCCTGTCTCCTTCATGCAGCAGTGGAACCAGCTCCTACAGGCACAGTGGGAGGGCCAGGCCTGTGAGGAGCAGGGTGTGGAGTGAATTCTACCTTGCACTCCCCTAATTGAATACTACTGACTCTACCTGCCTTTGGGAGAGGAAGCTGCCTGACCCCTTCCCCCCAACCTTGTAGTAGCAAATCTCCAGTGATCAGTCCCTGCCCCACTGCCGCTTCCACAAGAGAAGGACGGGCGGGGGGCGGGGGGAGAGTGATGAGCATGTTGCTTTTAGGATGTATTGTGTGTCTTATTTTTTGCTTTTTCCTCTGACAGTCCGTAATTGAGCAGGTCTCATGGGATAACTGAAACGAACCCGCTTCCAGGTCCCTTGTCATGTAGGTAAACCATCTCTTACCATCCACCCACCTGCTGCCCTCCAGAGGGTGCTACCTGCATGCACTGCTCACACCTCCATAGCAAGCTCCTTGTTTTATTGTGACTTTGTTTAATTCATGATGCTCCAGCAGGTACATACACAATCCAAGTGAAATTACTTTAACCTGTTCTGGAGAGTTAACTGACACTATAACTTTGTAACAGATTTGACACCTGGTTGGAGAGGAGCTCCCCTGCCAGCTTGGTGAGACAGCCCACAGAGTCAGCTTTGTGGGTGGGCTCAGTCCTGGGTCAGCATGCATGTTAAATGCTCTATACACTCCACTTTCTCTGGGGAAACCCCTCTTGCCTTCTGTCAAGAGGCAGGCTTGACCCACCAGTAGCCACTGACAAGCAGAGTCTCTCAGTGCTGCAGAACCCCCACCCAGTCTACGGCTGAGGCAGGGCCAACCTGGGGTATGGCAGGGAGCTGATCCCTCATGGGCATAGCTTAGGAAAACAGCTTGGCAGAGCAAGATGACCACACATGATTGGGGTGCTTCACCAGGACCTTTTTAACAAAGCAAAAGAATTTCACTGGGTGCCATTAAAGGCAGTGCTATAAAGGAAGGAGGTGAGGACACTGAAGAGCTGACTGAGACATCCGTCTGTTTGAAAATGACCGAGAGGACAATGGCACTCAGCCTGGACCTCCTGGTCTCCACAGGAGGGCCAGACGTCAGGTTGCATGGTCCCTCACTAGACTGTGTTTACCATGGCCTAGCTGGTTTGACCTCGCTTACTTCCTGGTGAGGGGCTAAGGGCAGCAGGAAAAACATATGCAGGGCCAGGCTTCTGCCACAGGGACACTAACACCGCCTCAGGGCCAGACAGCACAGGCTCCTTCTCACTTACCCACAGCTCGTCCTCAGTCAGGACCAGCCCCATCCTCTGGGGTGAAGGTTTTGCTCTTTAGAAAGAGCTTTATTTTGTTGATATTTTATTTATTTTTCTGCAGTCATAAGCCGCTTGTGACCAAATGTTGTTCAGGCTTCATTGAAAACTTAGTTTCGACTTTTTCTGAAGACATGAAAAACACTATTTAGCAAAAGGAAAAATTGTTATTTGGTTTATGGTCGTCTTGAAGATTATACTCATTTGAGGCTTAACTGCAGCTGCTCTAAGTTCCCCTGTGCCTGTAAATAACAGGTGACACAGCCTCTGCTGGGACCCTTCTAGGGAAGCCTTGCTGCAGTGCCCACTTTGTGAGGATGGGCGGGGGCTGGGGGTGGTCCTGGGGCTCTGGATGAAAGTCCAGAAAGTCACTGAAAAGACTTTGCAGCAGGGTACACTGGAAGAACCTGGTACACTGGCCAAGACCAACTAGAACCAAGGTAGAAAGAAAAATTGTTAGGCACACCCAGAGAGGGCCTCCCAAAGGAGGGTGTGAGTTCACATGTGGCTTGACCGTGAGAAGATCCATAGCCACCCTGGCCATGACTTGGCAGTATAAGAAGAAAGGCCTTGCTGCGCAGGGCAGTCCTGCTGGCCGAGGTAGAAAGGTGGGGGCCTTGCAGATGGCCTCGTGGACACCTTTGGTGGCACCAGGCAGGTCAGCAGGCACTCTGATGAGGGTTTGTACAGTTCTTTTCCATGATTGTATTTGGAGACACCTCTCACCCCCAACTGGAGGATGAAGATGAAGTCGTCTAGAAACTGAATCACTGGTGCTTTTTGAGGTGGGATCTAACATGTATGGACTTACATCTTTCATTTATGCTGTTTCAGCATCATGCTCACGTAAAAGTATAGAAAATCTCAGCACCGTAAAGTCAAAGCAAGCTTGTTGCTTAAGAACAGTGCAGCTTTTCTGGGATTGCATCCAGAAAACACATTTTCCTGGGGTCCTCATGGAGTATTCACCAGACAGTCCAGCCCTGTGGGAGGAATGAGCCCCAAGGGACTGGCTGCACCCCGAGGGCCCTTCTGTGGGTGGATGGGGAGGGAGAGTGTGTTTAACAGCTGGAGTGTGTGGCAGCGTGTGGCACTGAGCGTGAAGCCTTGGACCTGTCATAGCTTGGACTGTTCCTCCTCACCCTGCTCCCCAGCTTCCTGTCTCTGAGCACTGCAGGGACTATCACTCAAGGGTGTCTGGCAGTGCACAGAGGGTGCATGCGCAGAAGCAGGATACTCACCGTCCCTCAGATCTTAGGAGTGGTGGCTCACTGCTGTCTCAAGACCGTGTCCCCAGCCAGAACAGAGCAGCATGGCACAGGACAGGGTGGCCTTCTGCAGGGTGACGCCACCTGTGCCCAGCACCTGGATGAAACAGGCTGCTGTGCGGACAGCACCTCCTGACCTGAAGTGCTTAGGAAAAGAGACTCAAGAGGATTTTAGGCCTTGTGTACATTAAGCGAAGTTCTGGTTTGGAATGGGATGTGTATCTCTTTCTATTCTCTGACCTACTCAATGGCAAGCTTCAAAAGTGACCCTAATGGGGAGGTCCATCTGGACCAGTGAGTTAGAAAAGACTAGCCGTTGGGCCCCCTGTGTTTTTCTTTTAAGTCACTTCATCCATCATTTACACACACACACACAGCTCCACAGTATAAAAAGCAAGCAGAACTGTTCTTGGTGAGGATGGGGGACACCAGGGCCCAGCCCACTTCCGAGGAAGCTCAGTCGCACAGATCCCCTCACAGTGACCACTCTGAAGCCACAGGCTAGGCTCTCCAGGCCTGCAGGGCTGATGGCTCCGATAATGTGGCTGAAACTGGTGTCATCTGTGCCCTGCACTGGGGCCAGCCTTGAGCTGCATGTGTCTCATCAAGCTCTCTTTGTCAGCTCTGGCACACAGAAACTGGGGGAACTGACCTCTTAGAGTCTACTGTTGAGATTTGCAGGAAGATTTCGATGGCGACGAGGAAGCCAGGCTGTCCCAGCCGGTGCTGGGATTCCACCATCCCAGTCATGCTCTAAAGTGATGCATCTTTCTCATCTGGAGATTAAACCTTTGGGGAAACTCCAACATAGTGGGACACACAGATTTAAACTTTCCCAGGGTCCCATAAGAACAGTATATTGGTTTTACATCTTGAAAATCTTAGTAGATATGCCGACATATTCCCAAATCCCCATGACAGTAAATCCAGCAGGGTTTCTCATGATGGGGGCAGGGGCAAGGGGTTAGTCTGAGAGCAGGTGCTGCCAGGGAGCATGCAGGTGGGTCCCTGGCCTGCACTCTGGCAGCGATGCCCCAGGGACCCTAGTCCTCCTGGCACTAGGCCTCTGGGTAATGATGATTGCCCGGGAAGCAGATGTGGCATGGCCCACACTCAGGAGGACATGGATGGTTACTTCTCTAGTTCTTGGCACAATCTTCTTTTCCTGGCTGAATTGGCCTAACAGCTGCTTGTCTAAAGATCCCTAAGCTCAGAATTCAGCTTCTTACACTCAATGGTCTTCATTCTCTGATTTTTTTTTTCTCTTTTGCATCCAGATAACACTATTTCACAGGAGACCACTCTATCCTTAGCATGCCCCACTAATCTCTGAGGAGCTCTTCCCACCCCCACCCTACATCCCTCTGCTTGCAGCCTGCAACCCCAGCAATAGGCCTGTTGGTTAACTGGTTTTCTCCTGCTCTCTTCCCCAGAGTCTGAAGGAAGGATTGACGGTGCAAGAACGCTTGAAGCTCTTTGAATCCAGGGACTTGAAAGACTGACTGTCTCTGATTGAACACATACCCTTCCCAGCTTGTGGCAGCACAACCCAAATGCTACTTTTCGTCTGTACCTTTATTTTTATTATTATTATTATTGTTATTGTTATTGTTATTGTCATTGTTAACTGTGGGTATGGATGCATGAAAGACTAGTTTATGGGTTGTTCACACCATTCCCTGCTGTGCTGATTCCAGCTTCCTACTGTCTCTATCTGAGCTTTTATTCCATGGTCTTCTAAAACAAGCCAAGCAGTGGGGGCTGTAAGGACCATCTGGGCCAGCTGGGTCTGTGTTGGGAGTCCCTGCTGTCGTCCTCCTCACTCACTTACTGTCAGTATTAAGGCCCAGCAGCCTATTGATAAGCTAGTTTTGTCTCACCCAGAGCACTCAAGAGAGGGAGAAAGAGTATCGGGCCCAGTGGGCTATAGCTCTGCTGCATACTGGGTCCCTGGGAGAGAGAACAAGCCATTGGGATGTGGTTTTACCTAGATTACAACACTGACTTGCTAGCTGTAGGAGGGGCTAAGGGAGCAGGGCAAAGAGCTTGGTGTATACCACCTGTTAGCTTGGGGGAAGGTCAGCATTTTATACTCGTTCCACTAATGCAGCTTAGAACCACACCCCAGATAATTGTGGTAAACTTTTCACAACCTTGAAAATGTCGAAAACAGCCTTTCCTATTTTTGTTTGTTTTTTATTAAATCTTGCACAAAACCCCACCCCTCTCATTCCTTCCTCCGCTCGGTCCTTTCTTGGTCACCAGTCTGGTCTTTCCATACCTGCCTGGCCTGTTGACCTGTGGCTTGGGGTTTCAGACTGTAATTGCCAATAATGATGAATTCCCCCAGGGTATCATTTGTGAGGGTAGGTGATCTATCTCTGTAACCTCTCTGCAAATAAACCTCATGCTACTTTTGAAAAGGTTAGGCAAAGACCCCTATGTTAAGTCAAGGAGAAAGTGCAGAGGATGTCAAAACCAGACGAGAACAGCCCATTATTTTGTGTTCTTAACTCTAATTAATCTGAGACCTGAAGAGTTCTCTTAGCATTTAGAGACCCTAAAGTAAACCTAAACTAATAATTCTGATTTTTTAACAGTTTGGATAAGACCTTTGTAACCGCCACAAAACACTCGACAGTGCTTCTTGTAAAGACCTTAAATTGGAGTTTTTCTTATGGGCCCATGGAAGCTGTTCATCCTGAGATAAGGGGTGTAACAAAACCAAGGGGAGCCAGCTCTGCTGCCTTAGCAGCAAGGGGCAGGCTGAGAGCAGAACGTTTGGAGGAACTCCCTCCGACCATGCTGCATCTGTTGGTCTGCTGATTGTATAGCCAAGAGCATGCGTCCACTCTGTTGTAATGCTTGTGTGAGTTTGATGGTCTGTAGGTACACAGATACTTGGGGGGTAAAAATGTAGAGGTGTCTTGCTCAGTTTCTAGATTAGTGAACAAGGTCATTTGAGAAGAGCCCCAGAAAGGCTAGACAAAAGGCACTTGCTTGGTGCTGTCTGCTCACTGCAGTGGCTGCGGACCTCTGTGCCGGCCCTAGCCTTCCCTGTTCACACCTATCACTCCCTTGTGTGATGCTTTCTTCTTCTGTGGTATTTTTTTGTTTTACTTCTTTTTGCCCTTTAATCCTCACCTGAGGACATCTATTGATTTTTAGAGAGGAAGACGCCGGGGTCGGGGGCAGGGGAGAAGAGAGAGAAACATTTAATTGGTTGTATTCCGTATGCGCCCTGACCAAGAATCAAACTCGCAACCTTGGTGTATCAGGACAATGCTCCAGCCAACTGAGCCCCTCCCAGCGAGGGCTATTCTATGTTTTTAAAAGGTCAGCTCTGTTTTTTAAATTCTACTTACCAGATACCCCCTGACATGTAGATTGGCAGCATTTTTAAAGGACAGTGACCTTTCTATGTCATGCTCAGAATGGGAGTGAGCAGAAGGAATATTTTGGACCTGCAGTCCTGTTCTCTTCAGTAGGTGTCCTCTGGGGCAGAGTGCTGTGACACTCAGCAGATCTGAGGGACAGGCCTGTCCACCTGGTCCTCTGTGTGACTGTCTGGCCACTGGGGTTTTGTGTTGCTCCTTCGAGAACTTGCCTCATCAAGCCAGTGTCCTTTGTGAGTGCCCTGCTGCCTCAGGGACTCCTTCCCTCCAGCCCTCCCTGAGGTTTCCAGGCAGGTCCTGCATGGAGTCAAGCTCCATCTGCCTTCTGTTGTGAGGGTTTGAAATCTGCAGTTGAATAGGTCAAAAGAGCATTCATTTTACTAACTTGTCCTTTGACATGAGATCTCAGGAATCCTAGGGAACAAATGTGTTAGGTACAGCATTTGGGGGTCAAAGGGAGACTGAGGGAGACCTCTGTCATGGTGGCCTCTATAAAGGACCCTCCCACTCACCCCAGAACAACAGAACTCATTTGCCAGGGACTGGTTCAGTCTTGGGGTTACCAGGAAATGGACTGCGAATGCTAAGGTGGCTGAGAAATGGGGGCACTCTGACTCCTCTAATAAAAGGCTGGTTGTGCTGCAGCCTCTCACACAGTGCGTAGGCCTCCCTTGGCCTGGCTGAGTGCCATTCCATGTTGACGACAACTGTCAGGCTCCAAGCCAGGGCTGGGTGTTCTGGTGCTCAGTCCTGGTCTCCAACTAGAATGAGCACACAGGACAGAACAAAGAGGGCCTTCACTTCCGGCCTCAGTGTCTCACCATGGTCCTGCTACAGTCCCTGTTGTACAGTGTCCTCTGTGTGTTCCATGAACCCACTAAACCCCAGGGAAGAATTTAGCCACCTAACCACCGAGGAGAGAAGGAATAACAGTGTGGAGGTCAGGTTGGTTTCTGTATTACAGAAAGGTCCTCAGGTCAGGCCTAAGCCACCACTGGGGGTGTGGCCGGGGGAGCATAGGGGAGGGTGAGTCCCAGGGCTCCGTGCTTGCTGCTCCCAGCACGAGCCAAGCAGTGGGTGCATTCCCCCTCCCCAGGGAGCCAAATGTTAACAGGCACAACTCTTCACAGTTGTAACTATTTTCCTGTAAATGTTCACTGCTTCATTTACAATCTGCTAGCACTTGCACATAAATTGTGGCAAACATATTAATGGGAAAACTTTGTCTGACAGTTTTGTGAACATACACACTAATCACAGCATGCATATGCACTTTCTAGTTCTGTTACCACTCATGATGCCAGTACTTGAGCAGATCTGAAGGTTATCTCCAGAGGACTGTGGCTATCAGTAGCCTCCCTGGCAGAGGTGTGACAGCCAGTGGGGTGAGGTGGCAGACAGAGCACTTGGCCACTGGAAGTTGAAGTTTGTGCAATAAGGCATCACAATGAGTCTGAATTTGTGGGAGGAACTGCTGGCCGTCCTGGGGGAGGCTGCTGGAGGCCATGGTGGGAATGTGTGGGTTTGTGAGGAGCCGAGATCAGAGGCCGCTCCCTACAAGTCCTGCAGTGTCCAGATCCAGTCACTTGCTCACTGACCCAATACCTTTAAGCATCAGGGGCCTTGCACGGGCCACGCTTTTGAAGAGCAGAAATGGCAATTTTTAAAAGATACAGTTGTGACTCTTGGAATCTGCCTGAAAGGAATTCTGACCAAAAGGCCAGGAAACAAAATGGACGGCCTAAAAAGCATTTTTTATGGAGATGCATTTATACCATTTGTTTCACCACAGAGGGAGGTGGGACATAGTCCTTTATCACTGTTGCCTGGGGTTCCCTTTAGCAAGTCTGCTTCTACACTCATCTTGGGTGGGGAGGGGCGGTGTGGCACAGTGCCTGCCCAAACCCCGCAGGGCCTGGAGGCTGAGCAACAGCCCTGTGACCTCTTTTCTCCAGCTCTAAAATGATAAGGGTGTGCTGATGTCCTGCCACCTCCAGCAAAGTAAAAGACTGCGGTGCCCCAGGTGCAAGCTCTATCATAGGGAGGAGCTGGCAGGGTGATTCCCTTAGAAAAGCTCTTCTCCCACACTTGCTGGAGCTCCCCTGGTTCCTGAGGCGCAGGGCTGGCCTGAGCAGCCTAGGTCCCATTGGTGTACTCAGCTTCCTGTCAGGCCTATGGCCTCATTTTGGAGGGAGGGGGCCGTGGGGAGCCTTTCCTGCTCCCTACTCCCTGATGCCTGCATGGTGTCTTCATGGCTAACCACACTCGGCTGCTCACTCACTGACCTAAGTCTCAGACAGTCCTTTAGGGATTCAAAGCTATTTTCAGTTAGAGTGAAGAAAATATGACCCATCAACTTTTATTTTTCATGAAATAAAAGTTTATACATTATTGTTCTAAGGAAGGTTGGAATTTAACATTTTCATTTATAGGCACAATTTCAAAAAGGATTCAGTCACTCCCTTTATCATCAAAAGGGGTGGGGTGGGATTTTAAGTATTTTCAAAGTTTTACAAAGGACAGGGAAGTATATAGTATTGTACTTAAAAGGAATTAAATGCTAGAAGAAAAAATTTGGCACATTAATTGGAAGTTTCACTTCTCTGGAAAAATCAGTGGAATATCTCATACCCTGAAAATCCCAGACAACCAAGTTACTGCAGTGTTTTATGTTAAATAGGTATTTGCTCTATAAATAAATTTTAACTGTTGCCCTAACATTTTCTCCACTCGGTTGAGATTAGTGAACAGTCCTCAGTGCCTGGTCCAGTAGCCTTCACTAGACCTTTATGAAAGGACTTGGGAAGAATGCTGCTGAAAACTTTATTCTAAAGGTCCTTATAATTAAGGTATTTGCACCCCATTTTTTCTATCTTTCATCATAGGCTCTTCTCCCTTGTCATTCTTGAGAGAAGAGATAGTTATTGGACTGACCAGCTGAGGGTCCCTTTCTCAGTCAGTGTGGACTAAGGAGCCACCAGGGGACTCTCCACAAAGGTCATGCTTACAAGTTAACCAGTATGCAGACGCCTCTCCTTTGGTTTTTCCATGCCACCAAATCCCTAAAAGGCCTGTGCTCAGCCAGACATAGACTTCTAATCCTAGAAAAGGTATTTTTAATCACCTGAGACCAGGTCTAAAGGTCAAGTCCTTCGCCAATAAGCAGGGTGCTGTGGGACACATTTCTTCTTCCACAACAGGCCAAGTGCTGTCAGTCCTCAGACTGCCTTCAGGAGATGGGAGAGGGGTGACGGGCTGGTGCACTGTGTACAGTCTTGTATGTTCTTACATGTGTACAAACACCTTTGGCAAGTTCACACTTTCCATAGTTGAAAACTTAAATAAGGATCAACCTTAAGTGAGGCCTAGTAAAACCTCTTTTCTTAGGTTCTTTCATAGGAAGACTTGACATTAAACCCTGTATGACGGTGCACATTGTCAATTTCTCTCGTTTTGTCTTCTGGAAAAGACCTGGCCTCACTCCTCGGCCCTTTTGAGCACAGTAAGTTTCAAGTCTTGACGTTTCTCTGTAATGGGCAGAGGCCTACCTTCTCTGAAGTCTTTCAGCCAAAGACTCACAGAGCAGGAGTAATAGCTCCACACTAGACCACTCCCAAGGATGGCATAACGCACCTTAGGTCCCTTTCCTCTAGGTGTGCACACAGGAGTGTGTGACAACTTCAGCTACAGTGCTCAGAGTGGCTTCCAATTTCTCTGTATTTAGAATAAGCTGTTTTGTTTTTTTTCTTCAAAGTAACTTGTATGTATATTATTCAGACTAAGTAGTGTAAATATTACTCAGAAGTTACTACAGGGTTTTTGTGACAAAATATTTTTTTAAGTTGTAGACAGATAATCACTTTTTAAGGTAGGGAGAACAGCACAACATTAAACCCCACTCATCATTATAAGGATATGCTTTTAATGACTTTCTAAAAGCTTTGGTCATTGAACAGGTGGTTTTAAAGACTATACTATATCCACAATAACGATGACCCCACACCCAAATACTGTTTTTCATTGAAAAAACTCTAATACTTGTTATTGGTAGAGCTATGTAAAATACTGGCAGGGGAAAAAAAATCCTGGCTGAAAATTAAAAGAACAACATGATGGTTACATGTTTACCAGGCCCTTTTGTACAGTTATTTAAGACTTGTTAGGAGGCAGTTTTTGGGCATCAGGGGTCTGTCCCTGAGCAGCACTATGTGCAGAGTCCAGCTGAGCATCTGGACTTGCCCAGCCCTGGGGTTGTATTTATTAGCATAAAGGTCACAAAACTCAGAAAGCTGTTATTTCACAATAAATATTCAATAGGTAAGCAAGCATTTAGTCACAAAATACTTAAGAATTGGATGGTCCAATACAGAAGGATGTAGAAGTCTTAGGTAAAGTCAGAAGCGGTCTGAAATCACAGCACTGCTGGGGGCCCTTCCCAGTTGGAGTTGGAGCACACGGTAAAGGAATCATCAAGTATACTCAGCCCGCCTGCAGCCTTCGCATTTTCCACACCCTTTGCACTTTCTCTCTTTACAACTAGTTACATTGCATATTTCAGTTTTATAGAAAGCTAGGAATAGTTAAGAAGAGCACTAAATTATTGTTATGTTTATATTACAAAACTTCAGTTAAAATGGATTTTAGGATTTACCTTTCATACTTACAACATATCTACTGACTTATTGTTAGGATTCAAACTATTTAAAAATTAATTCATGTGGTTTTCCTAAGTAATATTTACTAAGTGGTTCCTCAACAATTATAATCAGTGATTGTCCTATCAGGGTGAATGTCTCAATTCATCTACTGAAGACAAAAACATACTATGCCAACCTGCTGGGAGAGCTGCTATAAAAACAGTGAAAAAATGTAGATAACTTCCCTGCTGTGAGGAGTCTGGAAGTAAATTATAGCAATTACTTGTGCCACTGCTAATTCTTTCAACAGGCAGATGAAGTGTGTTCAAAGAACAAACTTGGATAAAGGAACTGGTGTTTAATTTCTGTACTAATGCTAGATGATAATGTTCACCAAACTAAATGTCACCTGCAGAAGAAAGCAGAGACCTAAGGGGCCCAGGTGACTCCTTAGCACACACCTGGGCTCCACCAGAAGCCTCAGGCCTGAGATAGCTCCCTGAAGCAGAGTCTACCGGGTAGGTGGTTCTCTGCCTGGCTGCTGGGGTCCTAAAGAGAAGAACCTGGTCAGTGAAGATGCTCTCTGTTTTGGACAATTCAAGAATGTGATGGTTTAGTTTTAGGCTTTTTAAAAACAACGTTTCTAATAAACTTCAGTACAACTGAAGTAATTACTTTGTCAAAATATTTATTCCTTTGTGTGACATGCTAGATTTCTATGGGTATAACTGATCATTTCTATTTTGTAAATACTACCTAACATTACATAAAGTATATCATAATAAACTATTTTTGCATCACCCTTTGCATGCTATGGATGAGGTTTTGTTTAATGGAGGGACATATGCAAAACAGGCATTTAGGTTGAAAGTCAGAAATTGTTTGGCACCCTACAGATTTATAATGAGGTTTTGGTTTTTACTTTTATATCTGCTTTTTTTTACAGTGTTTTTAAAGTTTTGGATTAGTTGTCAGCATTTTAAAATCAGATTTCACATAAAAATCCAGTTTCACATGTTCACATGCAAATGCATACTAAGAAAAATTTTATATCCAGAGTCTAAAGTACATTGGCTTAGTCATAGAAACCTTCAGGGGGCCTAAAGGACAACAGAAATACTGATGAGAGGAAGAACTATAACTATCCCATACCTGCCCCTTTATTAATAGATTTGCAGTAAAGCGTTACTTTGCATTTTTAAAAAATGAATCTTACATAATGACCCAATACACACACACACACACACACACACACACACACACACACACAACACCACAACCCAAAATTTCACAAAATAATGCACCCTTGCTAGGGTATATTTTGTAGTAAACACTCATGTAAAATGCCTCCATTCTATTTCATTTAAAATTCTAGTTGTAACCTCCTAAATAAATTTAAAATGAGTTTTTTTTTTTTTTTCAGTATTGCCACAACCTTTGAAATGAAATGTGAGAATGTGGGAATCCAAACTTTTATTCAGATAAACAAGAAAATTAAAGTCTGCCTACCTATCAGAAATCAACTTAAGGAATTTGTGAAACTTAAAATTAAGTACAGACATGTAAAGGATACATATTTTCAGTGCTATTCTGATTTAAGGATGTTTCAGTAATTTTCTACTCATTAAAAAAAGTTATTCTGGTCAGACATACAACTAGTTTAATGTGGTATTCTAATAACTTAACTGAATTTTTAAAGCTATGTAAGTGCAGCTTAAAGAGTCAGTTGGATCTGGAAAATCCAACACATTTTCATGATTTAAAAAAAAAAAACAATAAAAATAAGGAATAGAAGGAGACTTCCTCATCTGATAAAGGGAATCTAAGAAAGACCCACAGCTAACCTCACTGAATGGTGAAACTTCCAACACTGTACTGAAGATTCTCACCAGGGAAACCAGAAAGGCAGAAAGGCCTCCATATCAAAAGGAGTAAGTAAAACTACCTCTATTTGCAAATGACATGATCTTGTATATGAGGAATCCACCAAAAAAATATTAAAAGTTCACGTTTGCAGGATACAGGATTTCCTACACAATAACAAATTAAATTTTATACACTAATAATGAACAAATTAAGAAACCAATTCCATTTGTGATACCGAAAAGAATTTTTGTGAAAAAAAGTGTAAGACTTACACTGAAAACTACAAAACATTAAAGATGTAAGTAAATGGAAAAGCATCCCATGTTCATGGACTAGAAGACAAAATTATTGTTAGACTGGGAATACCCACCTAACTTGTTCTACAGATTCAACACAATCCCTAACAGAATTCCAGCTGTTTTTGTAGAAGTTGATCAGCTGATCCTAAAATTCATATGGAAATATAAGGGGACCCAGAAAAGCCAAAACAATGTTGGAAAAGAAAAAGAGGACTCATGCTGCTGCGTTTCAAAACTTGCTACAAAGCTTCAGTAATCAAGATAATGCATATGGGGCGGTGGGCTGGAATGGGAGCAAAAGACAGAAAACTGTACAAGAACAACAATTAAAATAAATTTAAAAGAAAAAAAAGATAATGCATATGGCCCGACCTGTATGGCTCAGCTGGTGGGGCATCATCCACAAAGGGAAAAGTCACCAGTTCAATTCCCAATCAGGGGACACATCCAGGTTGCAGGTTTGGTCCCCAGTTGGGATGCATGCAAGCGTCAACCAGTCAGTGTTTCTCACATCAGTGTTTTTCTCCCTTTCTCCCTACCCCCTCTCTCTAAATATAAATAACGTCTTTTTAAAAAATGACAGTGCATATGGACTGACACAGATCAATGGAACAGAATTAAGGATCCAGAAATAAGCTCTTAAATTAATGATCAATTGATATTCAACAAGAGTGCTAAAACCACTGACTGAGAAAAGAGTAATTTTTTCAACAAATGCTATCAAGACAGTAGCTATCCACAGGCAAAAGAATCAAGTTGGACTACCTACCTCATACCATACACAAAAATTAACTCAAAATTTATCTAAATATAAGAGCTAAGACTAAGGCTCTTAGGGAGAAAACAGGAGCAAGTCTTGTGACCTTGGGTTGGACATTAGTTTCTTAGATATGGCTCCAAAGCACAAGCAGCGTAAAATCGGGTAAATTGAGTTATGTTAAAATTAATAATGTAATTTTCTACTCATTAAAAAAGTAGAAAAAAGTAATGGTATTGTTTGATGGCAAACAATAACATCAAAAGTGGAAAAAACTACCCAAATAATGGGAAAAAATACTTGCAAATCATATTTCTGATAAGGGATTGGTGTCCAGAATATACAAGGACCTCTTGTAACTCAAAAAAAAAAAAAAAACCTAATAAAAAAATAGGCAAAGGATATGAAACACAGAAAATATATGAATGCCCAGCAAGGACATGAAAGGATGTTCAATATCATTAGTCATCAGGAAAATGCAAGTCAAAACCACAATGAGACCACCTCATAGGCTGGCTATAATTTAAAAGATAACTTTTTATTAGTGAGGGTGTGGAGAAAAAGGAACCCTCATACGGTGCAGACTGGAATGTAAAATGGTGCAGTCACTTTGGAAAATAGTCTGGCAAGTTTCTCAAATGTTTAAACAGGTATGTAACTCAACAATTCCACTGCTGGGTATTTACTCGAGAGAGGTGAAACCGTATGTGCACACAAGTGTGAATGTTTATAACATTATTTGGAAATAGCCAAAAGGTGGAAACAACCCAAATGTCCATCAACTGATGAACAGGTAACCAAAACATAGTACATCCACACAATTGAGTATCATTCAGCTATTAAAAAGAAGTGAGATACACATACTACGACATGAATAGCCCTTAAAAACATGGTAAGTAAAAGAAGGCAGATACAAAATGCCACATACTGTTGGATTCGATTTATATGAAATCTCCACAGCAGGTAAATCCATAGAGACAGGAAGCAGATTAGTGGTTGCCAGGGGCTGGGGTTGGAGCATATGGAGAGTGACCACCAAGAGAGTTTCTGGGGTGACAAAAATGTGCTAGAATCAAACAGTGGGGATGGTTGCACAACTTCTTGGTCAATATACTATAAACCACTGGCTTGCATACTTTAAAAAGGTGCATTTCATGGCATATGAATATCAATTGTAGTATTCTTTTTAAAATAATCAGTTGCTTTTTTAAAAGTATATTGATTATGCTATTACAGTTGCCCCATGTTTTTCTCCCTTTTATCCTCCTCTGCCCTGTACCTCCCTACCCTCCAGCATCCACCCCACCCCCCTTAAGTTTATGTCCATGGGTTGTACATGTAAGTTCTGTGGCTTCTCCATTCCCTGTACTATTCTTAACCTCCCCTCATATATTTTGTGCCTACCATATATGCTTCTTATTCTCTAACTTTTCCCTCTCTAGCCCCATCCCACTCCCCTACTGATAACCCTCCATGTGATTTCCATTTCTGTGGTTCTGTTCCTGTTCTCATGGTTCAGTTTTTGTTTTATTTTTTTTTTAGGTTCAGTTGTTGATAGTTTTGAATTTGTTGTCATTTTACTGTTCATAGTTTTGATCTTCTTTCTCTTAGATAAGTCCCTTTAACATTTCATATAATAAGGGCTGGGTGGTGATAAACTCCTTTAACTTGACCTTATCTGGGAAGCACTTTTCTTCCTTTCCATTTTAAATGACAGCTTTGCTGGACAGAGTAATCTTAGATGTAGGTCCTTGCCCTTCTTGACTTGGAATACTTTTTTCCAGCCCCTTCTTGCCTGCAAGGTTTCTTTTGAGAAATCAGCTGATAGCCTTATGGAAACTCTTATGTAGGTAACTGTCTCCTTTTCTCTTGCTGCTTTTAAGATCCTCTCCTTACCTTTAATCTTGGGCAACTTCATCATGATGTACCCTGGTGTGTTTCTCCTTGGGTCCAATTTCTTTGGGACTCTCTGAGTTTCCTGGACTTCCTCGAAGTCTGTTTCCTTTGTGAGATGGGGAAGTTTTCCTTCATTATTCTTTGAAATAAGTTTTCAATCTCCTTCTTTTCTCCTTCTGGCACCCTTTTGATTCAGATATTAGAGCACTTAAAGTTGTCCCACAGGTTCCAAATTCTCATTTTTTTCTTTAATTCTTGTTTTTTCATTCTATTCTAGTTGAATGTTTATTTCTTCCTTTTGTTCCAAATCATTGATTTGAGCCCTGGTTTCATTCCCTTCACTGTTGGTTCCCTGTATATTTTCCTTTATTTCACTTTCTGTAGCCTTAATTTCTTCCTTCATTTTGTGACCGAGCTCAATCATTTCTGCGAGCATCCTGATTACCAGTGTTTTGAACTCTGAATCTGATAGGTTGGCTATCTCCTTGGCTCTTTTCCTGGAGTTTTCATCTGTTCTTTCACTTGGGCTTTATTTCTTTGTCTTGGCGTATCTGTTATGTTGTAAAGGAGGGTAGCCTTAGGTACTGGCCAGGGTAGGGTAACCCACTTTGCTGTGTTGTGGCACTGTATGTGGGAGAGGGGTCAGAGAGGAAACAATGCCACTTGCTCAGCTCTCACCCTGCTTTCAGTCACTTCCCTTGCTTCCCACAAGCGAATTGTGCCCTTTCAAATGCTATGGGTGGGTTTGTGTACACTCTGTAACCCAGTGGGGGTCTCTCTAACAGACTGTCCTGTGAGACTGGGAGTTTTCCCCTGCTACCGCAATCCCCACAGATTTTTGCAGCCAGAGGTTTTGAGTCTTAAGCTTCCAGTGCTGAAACTCTGGGCTTCACCATCTGTCTTCCACCCCATTTGTTCCTCCTGGCTTATTCATGTGCGAATGTGGGATGGCCCATTTAGCCAGCCACTACCTCACCCACACAGTCTGCCACCTTGCTAGGCATCCTCTCTGCCCTGCTGCCCATCTCCACCCCTTCTACCTGTCTGGATGAATGTTTAACTCCTTGGTTGTTGGACATCCAGCAGTTTGATTTTTCTGGTAGTTCTGGTTGTTTTTTGTTTTAAAGTTGGTTGTTATCCTTCTTTTGGTTTGTGAGGAAGTGAGGCATTTCTGCCTATGCCTCCATCTTGGCCAGAACTCCAGCTGCTTTAAAACAATTAAAAAAAAAAAAACTAATATAGTGCTTTAAAGTACAGTGTACCAAATGACATGATACTGTACATACAGAACACCAAAGATTCCACCAAGAAACTACTAGAACTGAAAAATGAATTCAGCAAACTAGCAGGACACAAAATAAATATCCAGTAATCAGTTGCACTTTTATATGCCAATAACAAACAGAAAAGGAAATTAAGGAAACAATTCCATTCACCATTGCTTCAAAAAGAATTTAATACCTAGAATAAACCTAACCAAGGATACTAAAGACCTGTACTTGGAAAATTGTAATACACTGAAGAAAGAAACTGAAGAATATACAAGTAAGTGGAAGCATATACCACTCCAGTATTCATGGATAGGACAAAGTAACATTATTAAAATGTTCACACTACCAAAGCAATCTATAGATTAAACACAATTCCTATCAAGATTGCAATGATGTGTCTCAAAGAAGTGGAACATTTCAAAAATTTATATGGAATCACAAAAGACTCCACATAGCAACAGTGATCCTGAAAAAGAACAAAGTTGGAGGAATCATGCTACCTAATATCAAACTATACTACAAGGCTATAGTAATCAAAACAGCCTGGCACTGGCATAAAAACTAACACAAAGATTAATGGAACAGAACAGAAAGCCCAGGAGTAAACCCACATTTTTATAGCAATTAATATTCGACGAGGAAGTAAGCACATACAGTGGACTAAAGATAGTTTACTCAATAAATGGTGTAGGGAAAATTGTAGAGATACATGCAGAAAAGTCAAACTAGACTACCTTAAACCACACACAAGAATAAATTCAACTTCCGGCCAAGATGGAGGCATAGGAGGACACACTATGCCTCCTCGCACAACCAAAATTAAAGACAACAAAGATTTAGAAACAAGAAAACAACCAGAACTGATAGAAAATTGAACTGTATGGAAGTCCAACAACCATTTATCCAGACAAGTAAGAGGGGCGGAGTCTCAGCAGGAGAAAGTGGAGGTTAGCGGACCCAGGCATGCAGGCGGCGGCTAGCAGACCCTGGGCACAGGGTGGGAACGGTGCAGACCCAGTGAGGCCACGAAAGGTGGCTGGCTGACAAGGTGGTCCCACATTCGGGAGCAGATAATCCAGGCGAAGGGGAAGCAGCAGAAGGGACTGGAATCCGAGAGAGCAGAGCAAGCACCATTGTTCCCTCTCAGACCCCGCCCCCACATACAGGGTTACTACCCAGCGATTGGGCTGCTTTGCCCTGGGGAACACCTAAGGCTCTGCCCCTCACTATGTAACAGCCCCTACCAGACCCCCCGCAAAAAATGGCTCAAACAGGAGAACAGATCAAAGCCCCAGAGCCAATTCATTTAAGTGACCAAGAGATAGCCAGCCTATCAGATGCACAGTTCAAAGCACTGGTGATCAGGATGCTCACAGAATTGGTTGATTTTGCTCACAAATTAGATGAACAAATGAAGGCTACAATAAGTGAAATGAAGGAAAATGCACAGGGAACCAATAGAGATGGGAAGAAAACTGGGACTCAAATCAATGGAGTGGACCAGAAGGAAGAAACAAACAACCAAACAGAAAAGGAAGAAACAAGAATTTAAAAAAATGAGGAGAGGCTTAGGAACCTCTAGGACATCTTTAAACGTTCCAACATCCAAATTATAGGGGTACCAGAAGGGGAAGAGGAAGAGCAACAAGTGGAAAACTTATTTGAACAAATAATAAAGGAGAACTTCCCCAGTCTGGCAAAGCAAATAGACTTCCAGAAAGTCCAGGAAGCTCAGAGAGTCCCAAAGAAGGAACCCTCAGAGAACCCAAGGAGGAACACACCAAGGCACATCATAATTACATTAGCCAAGATGAAAATGAAGGAGAGAATTCTAGAAGCAGCAAGGGATAAAGGAGCAGTCACCTACAAAGGAGTTCCCATCAGACTGTCAGCGGATTTCTCAAAAGAGACCTTACAGGCAAGAAGGGGCTGGAAGGAGATATTCCAAGTCATGAAAGTCAAGGACCTACATCCAAGATTGCTGTATCCAGCAAAGCTGTCATTTAGAATGGAAGGGAAGATAAAGTGCTTCTCAGATAAGGTCAAGTTCAAGGAGTTCATCATCACCAAGCCCTTATTATATGAAATGTTAAAGGGACTTATCTAAGAAAAAGAAGATAAAAAATAGGACAGTAAAAAGACAGCAAACTCACAGATATGAACAACCACACCTAAAACAAGAGCAAACTAAGCAAACAGCTAGAACAGGAACAGAAACAGAAATGGAGATCACATGGAGGGTTAGCAACAGGGGAGTGGGAGAAGGAGAGAGGGGGAAAAGGTACAGAGAATAAGCATAGACGGTAGGTAGAAAATAGACAGTGGGAAGGCAAGAATAGTGTGGGGAAAGTAGAAGCTAGAGAACTTATGACACATGGACATGAACTAAAGGGGGGAATGTGGGTGGGAGGGGGTGTGCAGGGTGGAGGGGAATAATGGAGAAATGGGACAACTGTAATAGCATAATCAATAAAATATATTTAAAAAAGAATAAATTCAAAATGGATCAACAACTTAAATGTTAGACCTGAAACATAAAAATCCTAGAAGAAAACACAGGCAGCCAAATCTCAGACATTGCTCGTAGAAATTTTTATCAGATATATCTCCACAGGTAAGGGAAACAAAAGAAAAAAATGAACAAATAGGACTTCATCAAGCTGAGAAGTTTTTCACAGCAAAGGAAATCATTAACAAAATAAGACAAACCACAGAATAAGAGAACATATTCACTGAAACTCTGATAAGGGGTTAATATACAAAATTTATAAAGTAGTTACAAAAGTCAACACACACAAAAAAAGCAACTAAAATATGGGCAAAGGACCCCAGTTGGGTGGCTTAGTGGATTGAGCACCGGCCTGTAAACCAAAGAGTCACCAGCTCTATTCCCAGTCAGGACACATGTCTGGGTTGTGAGCTAGGTCCCCAGTAGGGGGCACACTAAAGGCAACCACACATGGATGTTTCTCTCCCTTTTTCCCTCCCTCTCTCTAAAAATAAATATTTTTTAAAAATGGGCAAAGGACCTGAATATACACTTCTCCGAAAAGGACATACAGATGGCCAGTAGTCATGAAAAGATAGATGTTCATCAGAGAACTGCAAATAAAAAACCACAATGAGATACTATCTCACACCTGTCAGAATGGCTATCAATAAATCAACAAGTGCTGGTGAGGATGTGACTAAAGGGGAATGCTTTTGCACTATTGGTAGGAATGCAGACTGGTGCAGCCACTGTGGAAAGCAGTATAGAGATAATTCAAAAACTTAAAAATGCATCTGCCTTTTTACCCAGCGATCCTACTTCTGGGAATATAGCCAAAGGAAACTAAAACACTAACTCGAAAGAACATAAGCACCCCTATGTTCGCTGCAGTGTTACTTACAATCACCAAGATATGGAAGCAGCCCCAGTGTCCATCAATAGATGAGTGGATAAAACAATTATATTTAAACAATGGAATTCTACTTGGCTGTAAAAAAAAAAAAAAATTTACCCTTTGCAAGAGTATGAACAGACCTGGAGTTAACAGTCATTATGTTAAGTGAAATAAGCCAGTCAGAGAAAGACAAATACCATATGATTTCACTCATATGTGGAATCTAATGAACAAACTGAACTAAAGGAAAATGGGGACAGACTCAGATGGAGAGCAGATGACAGCTGGTGGGTGGGTGAATTAGGGTATGGAGGGATCAAGCAAAAGGGAAGGAGGGCTCATGCACAACAGTGTGGTGTTGTCCATGGACAACAGTGTGGTGATTGCCCAGGGAGGGAGGAATAAGGGGACTAAATGGTAATGGAAAAAATATATGTTTAAGACAAAATACAATATACCATATTTTGCCATGTACTTTTTTGTTCACTCTTTTCCCAGATTTTTCAGGGAAAAATAAGGATACACATTCTACATGAGTATAAGGAGTACATACCATGGGTATAATAATCCTGTGTCTAATGTGCACAAAAACGTGGGTGCACATTATACACAGCAAAATATGGTAGTTGTATTTGTTCATTCAAATACTCATTGTGATGGTTACTGGCAGACTGTGAAGTCTGTGTACTTCTGTCATGACAATTTTTTTTCAATCACAAGAGTTGCAAGAGTTTAAAAGATTTTAAACTTAATTATGCCAATGTGATTCACTTTGCATATCAGGTTTGTTGTTAAGCTGTATCACTGCCCCACAGTTTAAATGACAGCCCTGAGCTGAAACAAGGATGCTGACTGAGTCTACGCAGTGGGGGAGGTGCCCTTGACTCTTCCCATGAAGTAACTGCCAAACTTCCTGGGGGAAATCACTCCTTTTAAAGTTTCTCTAGGGGGTCAACTGTAATAGCATAAACAAAATATAATTAAAATAAAAAGTTTCTCTAGGGTTGGCTGAGATTGAACCTTGTAGCAAAGAGAGTAGCTTCAGAAGATGCACTCCACCAGCCCCACGCAGTTGGGCTCCACTCCACACTCAGCCATACCTGCAGGAGGTCAGAGACAGAGTACGCCCACTGTCCCAGGGATCTCTGTAGTGTGACTGCCCAGGGCTGGACTAGCCCCCAAATAACTGCTACTCAGTGCAAAGCCACTTACTGGGCCCCAGGTAACTCCTGAATCAACTAAAGATCAGCTACCTACATTCATTTGCTTTTATGGCCCCTGAGACCTGATGTGAACTCCACCAGCTCACTGGACAGACCAGACATGCTAGGCTCAGCTCCTGGTCCCAGTCCAGCTACCCCTCACCACACCTCCCCTGTCAGAGCAGGGTGCAACCAGCCCACAGTCAGGGGCTCCAGCCATGTTGTGCAAACACCTCGTCTAAGTGGACACAAAACAGCATCCAGTTCAGAGGCAGATTTTAGTCCTGTCCTTCCGCAGCCCCTGTGCCTTCCAAGGAGGTTTTCTTCCATTGCAAGTTCTTTTCAGAAAGGTTTACTATTAATCTAAAACTCTCCCCATCACTGCAGAGATGATGAAAACAAGATAAACAATATAAAGTTAAAAACTATAAGATGACATCATTTCACAATTCTTAAAACAGTAGTCTAGATAGCTTGGCTAGATCACCTCATATGCATTTGATGCTGTGCTCTGCACTGGAATGCCAGCCTGCATCTGGAAGAATACCCAGGCCCGGGGCGGGGGGTGGGGGGGAGCAGGCTGTACGTGCACCCACCGTCACAAGTCATGCAGAGGCTGGAAACTGTACCAGAAGCAGTGTGTATGTTTGGAAACACTTTGGGATATCCCCAAGGAACACCATCAGGGTTTACTCTCTTTTGAGAGACTCCTATGTACATTGCCTCCTCCCCCCAAAGTTTTACTTGTTTAATAAAGAGCAGCCACAATTTGAATAACCTAGTAAAAGGCAAGGACACACAGTACTACCATTCCAGAATAAGAACATTTATTCAGATGTGTGGGAAGTCCAAATCTACATGGTTCATCACTCAGGAGACAGTCTACAGCCTCACCCTTTTTCAGAACACACCCTGCTGGAGTAGACTCAGATTAAAACAAACAAACAAAAAGAAACATGTTTAATGTAAAACCATTTCTTGTGATTTCTGATCATAAGAAATAAGAAAAATTAACTTTGAGTTTACTTGCCCAACTCCCTAAGTCAAAGGTAACTTTTAAAAAGGAAAAACATGCAACACTGAACGGTCTCTCCCCGTGGCTGTGTGATGGTGGTGGGAAGGAGACCCACACAGCAGTGGACAGACCTCAGGACAGGCTGCACAGTGTACATGCAGAAGCAGGACAAGATGGTGAACAATTGCTCACAGGTTATCTGAGCTACCTAAAGACACATGTTCTGGAAAAAAAACTGCAGTATTTCACAAACGTATGTAAGGTACCTGCTCTTCTAATTACCTACAGACGTAAAACGCTGGGCTAAGAATAAAAGTGGATCTGTAAGGTACCACAACAGGAAACTGGTTTCTCCTCTTTGGGTAATTCATGGTTGATTACACTGACCAAAAGATGTGATTTAGCAAAGTCCACAGTAATTAAAGTGAAGGCCACTTCTAAACACACAACAAAACTAGCTTGAATGTGAGAATATTAAAAATTAAAAACAACATACAGAAAAGAAGCAGATTCTGACCTTCCTGACAGACGATGTACCAAGCCACATGAAAAGAGAATAGAAGCTGCCAAGCATGAACAATGTCTCATGTGCTTGTTTTAAAGCATAATTATGCCCAGAAGCCCGGGTGAGAGAACAGCATACCTGCTGCAGTGGCAACTGCTGCCACAAGGGGCATAGAAGGCGGCTTCCTGCTCCCACCAGCCCAGCACTACTTGCTCCTCTGTCACCTGTTTTCCTTCCTAACCTCTCCTTTCCCTCTTCTGACTTAGACCTGCCAATAAAGCCCCCACAAAGCTGGTGAACAGCAGGGATGAAAAGACTGAGTCAACCACCTTGAGTGAATCCCAGGGTTCAGCTGTGCTGGGTGGGGACCAGACCAGTTCAGTTGGAGAAGAGGGGAGATTCTGGACATACCCAAAGGGCTGAGCTGATGGAGTTGGCCCAAGAAGGGGAAGATTCTCTAGAATCAGGAAAGGGGATCAGACGGTCTCCAACCCTGAAACAGGCCTCACCCCTTTTTTTGTGTGGCTGCAGGAGAGAAAGCCGCCTGTTCTCAACCCAGGCACCAGGCAAGGTACCTGCAAGCGTACAAGCAGCTGTTGCTGTGTTTACTTTGGGTGGAAGGAAAAACCAAAGTTCAGTCCAGAACAAATGACCTGATGCTGAAGAAATTTCCTTTTTAACACTAAACCCTCTTTAGTTCATTTCAGTATTTTAATGAAGGAGGATTTAGTCTGAACGATCTTTTATACAATGTTGAGGTCTCTCTCAAACAGAATGCAGAATCTGCCACCGTAGCTCGCAGCAGCTCTGGGCGGACACCAGCCAGTCGGGTCCTGTTCCTTGTAGGTCCACTCTGGTTTTAACTGGTGGTAACAAAAGTTCTGAGACATTAAACACCTCTCCCCCTCCAACTCAAGACAGAAGTGACAGCACAGCCTCAGTGACTTCTCTTCTTTTGTGGGAAAAAAGTATACTTCGTAGGGTTAAACTCTTCCCAAATATGCTCAAATTCTTCCAGAAAAAGCCTCACATAGTCTTCATCCTCCATAATCAAAACATTTTCTCTATTGTTCTGAATGGCTTGTGTAGTCCAGTTGAGGGAGCCAGTGATCAGCACCTTCTTGTCCACAATTGCAAACTTGTGGTGCATGTAGCCCAGGTCCTGATCATGTCGCACCTGAATACCTGCAAAAGGGCAAGTCTGCTCTCACCACCACCTCCACAGCCCCTCCCTCACGGGGCTCAGCTCCTCCTCAAGGGGGGACATTTGCTAGCAGCTACTAACTTTGCTATTTTTCTCCAAGTTGGTGGGAAAGGGGCGAAGCTTGTCACTTAGGCAGGTGCTAGGGGCTGAGCCAGACAGTGACCAGCCACAACCAGCTCACAGGAGGGGATGCTGAGGGGCATTCTGGCACAGGAGGGGACAGAGACGGTCCTGATGGCAGCAAGGACCGTGGCAGGGATGCAGATAATGTTCCCAGAGGAAACATTACTCAGTTTCCTCTGGAAACAGCCCACCCCACACCCTGCCTATACCTCTGGAGGCCATACCAACCAGCATCACTGTCATTCATCTGGCTAGAGGCCATCAGAGCAAACATCATTGGCTGGGGTTTCCTTGCCTCTCACATTTGCCCAGGACTGGATGCCCTAGTAAACACCCCCAGTCTGGGAGCTGTATCCAACCCTGTAAGGAGAGGACCTGGGCCTGAGGGGAAAGGAGCACAGGAGAAAGAAGGTCTGGGTGAGAGGCAGCCAGAGAGAATTCAGAATCCCTGAAGTCAGCCTCTCATTACTATTTCAACCTTCGGCCTCAGGGGATATCTTGCTACGAAATCAGCAGTTGTACTTGCTGTTCCTCAAGCTAGGAGGCTCCCTCAGATGCCTCCAACACTGCTGAGCTCTGCTGATACGTCACTCCTCCACATTCTATTTTCTCACATGTCCTGGTCCCTCTTCCTACTGTTAAGTACCATGCTTCGGTTGGATTTCCCCTGGGTCCTGGTCCTGTTCACCACCATGACCCTGGCACCTGGAACCAAGCCAGGCAAACATTGGCATGCAGATGTATTTGCTGAAGAGATGGAGGAGGAACAATGGCTGGAGTGCCTTCAGAGAGGAATCAGCCTTTAGAGGGAGCTGGTTGCAGTACCCTTTAAGGCTCTTTCCAAACCTGACATTTTGCAGTTCTCTAAAAGCTACCTAAATAAAACGGGCTATGCCATTTCCCATTAAAAGGCTCAGCAGATTTAGGATAACTCATGACTGCCAAGAGGAGTGGAAGTGAATATCCTCACTGTGTGAACTCAGTTTCCAACTCTGCCTGCACAGGATACCACAAGCACCAGAGGATGAAAGTGCTTCTGCCTCTGCAGAGCCCCAGGAAGAGTGGGCAAGCTGAGCCTGACTCAGGAAAGTCTTCTCTGCTTCCCAGGTCACAGGAGGTCATGCCTGTGCTTGTGTGACTCAGAGCACCATGGGACCAGGGGGCAGACTACAGAGTTCTCAAGGGCTCTTCACACCTTTCTGTCACTGGACTACCAGAATTGAAGGGTGGAAAGGATGTCATGCAGGTTAAGAGACATGCAGCCAACATACAAAATGCAAGGACCAGAGCTTGCTTGCAGGATGCTGCATTACACAGAGGTAGAAGGGTGAGACAAAGGATTCACAAGTAAGACCAGGATCTGATCTGTCCCCACCCCAGTAAGAGGTCAGCTGGCCAGAAATAGATCTTCTCAAGTGTTTTGCAGCTGCAGAAACAAACTGTTCATCAACTGAATATTTTAGTTACACTTTTTAAAATATTTTTATTCATTTCAGAAGCCCCGAGCATGAAATTCATTAGTGTACTTAAGGCGAAATGCCTTTTTTTTCCTTTAGCCCTTCAGCCCTGAAGCCTGACTGTTGCAGTCTTTGTGCACCTGCTCCGGTGAGCAAGCACAGACAGTCTGCTGGTGGGGGGCCTCATGGCTTCATTCTTAGCCTCCCCCCTCATCTTCAAAGTACTGTCAGGCTAAGCCATCCTCACTTTGGGCTGCAATTGTCCGGGCTGGGCTACATCTCCAGTTCTGCCCAGACACAGCATTCCCTATTGGGTCCCAAGGCCAACGAGGGTCATGGAAATGCGGGGAATCCCAAAAGCTCTGTCCATTTCCCGGGCGTGCGTGGGCACACCCCTGGCCTCTGGGAGTCCCCAGATCTTCCTCCACTGGCTGGGAACATGCAACCGGCTCACACACATATATCTGGCATGACATCCACCTGCACAAAAGCGCTCCCACCGCATGGAGAAAGGAGCCCTTTACGGATGGCCCTGGAGTTTCTCTGGGATAAAACTGCCCTGACCTCACAAAGCCCCCAGGGGAAATAAATGGATCTCACCTGTACTCAGACCCCTGTCCCCAAATATCTGCTTTCGACATTCTCCCTTCTGCCTACGGTCCTGGGTATCAGGTCTTCCTCCCGACCTGCGCTCCCAGCTTGGGCATCCGGCCTACCTGCCTTGCGAAGCAGACCGATCTGCGAGCCTTTGAGTGCCATGTAGTCGCAGTCGGTGATGACGCGGACACGCACCCCACGCTGGTGCAGCAGCTGCACCGCCCGGCCCAGCTGCGGGCTGGAGAATGCGAAGAGGCAAAGCTCCAGGCTCACACGGGCTGCCAGCAGGGCACGCAGCAGGCGGCTCAAGGAGCTCTCGCCGTGGGGCAGGCCGCACCGGCAGCCCGCGGGGGACGCCCCCCGCAGCAGGGCCTCGGTGCAGGTCACTTGCGACGGGAAGAAGAGAACTTCGCGCTGTGGCCTCCGCCGCCGCCCGTCCCACCACCAACGAAAGGCTGAAGGCAGCGCCTCCAGGGCCAGTGCGAGGCCCACAGCCACCACCGCCACCGCCTGCCAGTGTAACCGCCCCATGCCGCCAGGGAGCGCCTACGATCACAGGTCCACCACTCCCAACGGCCGCGTGCCCTCCAGCCACAAGCTGCCGTCGCCCGCAGCCCCACTGCGCCTGCGCGCCCCCTCTCTGCCAGGTCCTACCGCTGCCCACCACCCCACTGCACCTGTGCATTGTCCCGTGCTACCGGGGCTCTCTGCCGGCTGCCCCACTGCGCCTGCGAAACCCACTTCCACCATACGCTACCGGTACCACCCACCGCCCCACCGCGCCTGCGCGTCCCCACCCCCACACCCCCACTGCGCAAGCGCATCCTGCCGGCCGAGGAGCTACCTGCACCACACAGCTGTGCCTGGTCCTCGAATGCACCTCACGGACTGTAAAAGCCAGAGAGTGCCTTCTGCACATAGCACCCCAGCACTGCCCGCAGCCCACCAAGCCTGCGACAGCCCAACCCCTCCTCCCTTCTGGAGTGACAGGGTAGTGCTGACTTCTTAGTTTCTACCTCCCATTTCGCTGTGGGGAAGGCGCTGGGAGAAGGGTCTGGAAACAACGCGTCAAATAGCTGAAGAATGTGAAGGTGCTGGAGACGTGGTGGGATAGGTACCAAGTCCAGGGATAGGTGTTTTCTCCACCCTCCCAATATAATCTTGTTATTTGAAGATACCTATTCTGCTTTAAGCATAAACAGAGTGCAGGATAAGGTCATGGTCCTGTGTTAGCAAGCACTGGGCCCACTGTATCGCTTGGGAGGGATACGCTGTTACCTTTAACAGAAAAAGGTAGAAGAAAGGGTAAGACTTTTTTCCCTGTTTCCTCTTTGCTGAATCCTGGTCAATAATTCCCATAGCTACATCGAAGGCTCTCTAGTCATCAACTGGAAATTATATATCCTCTGCAATTGTTTCATGACTTCACCTGTTACAAAAGCCGGCCCCTGGATGGACAAAGCTGACCTAAGTAACCTTGGAAAACTTGTTTCGACTGGTAACTATATGAGTAAACACAAAAGGAACTATACATGAACACTGTGTTTCCCAAGTGGGGATGGTTAGCAATTCTGGAACAGCTGAACATATGTACTGAGGTTGACTGGGTTAGTAAGTGGCTAGGGGGTAGCCAGAGCCCGGGTTCTCTCTGTTGTGGGGAAGGCTGAAATGATCCTTGTGAGAGATACATGTGAACACATGTTTAGCTTAATATATATATTAATATAAATAATGTCACCACAGCCAGCAATGCATGCACCTAGCTCCCAGATCCTGGTTTCAAAATACCACTCTCCAATAAAAGGAACCAGAGCTCCTTAGAGAAGTGACTGATTCTAGGACTGAGCAGGGGAAACATAAGGTGAATTTGAGGTATCTTACATTTCCAGAAACTAAGGAAGTGTTAAAAAAGCAAAGGCATAGCAGCATGTCCAAAGGATGCAGGAACCAACCTAAAAGAACCCCCAAAGGCCAAATCCAGAACAATTTGAGGAACAAAATGAATAACTCAGTATTGGATTATAACCAAGTATAAAATAAATATATACAAATCTATGCTGATGTAAATAAGTGACTATAAAAATGAGAATTTCACAAGTATTCCTTGCAGAATTCTGAATAATATATGTAGATACACCTGCTCTGCACAAGAGTTTGAACTAAATCTCCCTGCCCCTTTGAGGGTAGGCAAGACTTAGTGAATATTAGGGAAAGCAGGAAAATAAACTTTACACGGAGAAAACTGGTAAACACCACCTTAACCAAGTGATAGCTAACATCACCAGAGATGTCACATGGATATCATGTACCCCTGATATAATGTGATGAGAAGGGCACTTCACCCCTGCAGCATTTTTTCCTAATGCCCATAACCTGTTCAGTAAGGAGAAAAAAAAAATCAGAAATCCAGATTGGTGGACATGCTATCACATTCCACAGGATAACTAGCCAGTATTTTCCCATATTGCCAAGGTCATGAATAAATGGAGCAATGTAGAGCCTGGCTGGTGTGGCTCAGTGGGTTGGGCATCATCCCCAAACCAAGAGGTCCCTGTGGTTCAATTCCCATTCAGGGCACATGCCCAGGTTGCAGGCCTAGTCGCTGGTTGGGGGTGTTTGAGAGGCAACCAATCAATGTTTCTCTCACATGATGTTTCTCTCTCGCTCTTTCTCCCTCCCTTCCCCCTCTCTAAAAACAAATAAAATGAAATCTTAAAAAACAACAACAACAACAAAAAAAAAAACAGGAACAACTTAGAAACTGCCACCGACCAGAGGAGATTGGGGATATATGACAAGTAAATGCATGTAGTACCCTGGTCTGACTGAGTCCTGGGACTGAAAGATGACATTGGTGGAAAAATTGGAGAAACCTAAATAAAGTCTGGAGTTTAATTAATAGTAATGTACCAATGTCAGTTTCTTCACTTTGACAAATGTATGATAGTAAGATAAGATGCTAACAATAAGAGAAAGTGAGTGGCAGGAATGTGAAAAAACTCTGTGCTATTGTAACAGGGTAGTTTGGACCAGAGGTCACTGAAAAAGCAAGGGACCCAGTGTGGCAGATTAGAATAGCAACTGGGCAGCTTGTGCCTTCCCAAGGGTGGGGCTGTGCAAGGGGGCTGCTGCCAGGAGCAAACTATAAACAAATGCAATGAGACTGCATGTGCCAGCAGTAGGACCACTCATGACATACTGTGGGGTGGGGGGAGGAGAAGCTCATACAGCGCCTGTGTGAGCTGCAGGGACCCGATGCCACACCCTGGACAAACAGATGCTTGTGCACTGTGCAACTGGAAAACTTTTGCCCTTACTAAAAATGGCACCCAAAAGAGGTCAAAGTCAACAGGGAGCTGACAAAAATGGCAGACGCTGACACACTGTAGGAAAAGCCTGATGTTCAGTTGCGCAGGAATTTCTGAGCTGAGCCTTTAAAATGCAGCTTGGCAGGAAACACAAGATCCATAGGCTTTTTGCCCTTCCCCTGGCTAGCCCAGTAGGCCACAGTGAACCCGAAGTTCTGAGACTTGACGGATTCCCAAAGACCATGTGGTTTGCAAATGTCCTCAGCCCCCCTCCCACAGAAGACAGCAGCAGAGCTGGCAGCACTATGGGGAACCTGCTTGGCCAAGCACACAGGCACACTGGTGACTTGATGGCTGGAGAAAAAGCAGCTCCAGAGTAGAGAAAGTGGGGCTGTGTAAAAGGACTCAGGCAGGTGCACAAGGACTTGTGAGAGATGCTTGGAGAAGAACTATGACCGGCAAAGCGCAGCAGCAGACTTCTGTGTTTCTGAAGGATGGTACTTTTAAGTAGCATGTTCTGAAATGGGTGGCTTGGCAGAGGGTGGCAGGGCCATTTATTTTTGGACATTTTAAAGGGACCGGGACTATGTAACAGCCATGACCAGACCATAAATAAATAAATAAATAAATAAATAAATAAATAAATAAAAAAGCAGAACTTACAGCAGAAATCTGCCATTACTCTAAAACTCTATAACCCTTAAATAAACAACCCATTCCTTTTTCACCAAACTCTTGTCTCTGGAGTCATGCCCCTTGGAGGCAAGTAATCAAACCCTACTGCTGTTCTGGCTGGTTCCATAACACTATCAAATGCTACTGCTGTTCTATTGGCTGGTTCCATAACACTATCTTTAAATTAAGAATTTATACAAAATGTTAAATGTACACTTTCCATAAGCTCTAGCTATCCCATTCTGAGGCATAGCCCAAGAGAAATGAAAGCACATATCTACACAAAGATATGTCTACGAATGTTGGCAGAAGGTTATTTGTGATAACCTTAATCTAGAAACAACACAAACTTCTACCAACTGATAACTCAAACTTTTGCATATCTATACAATGGAATACTATTTAAACTACTGATATATACTACGGTGTTAGACGAATTTCAATTACACTGAGTGAAAAGAGGCAAAAAAGAGTACATATTGTATGATTTCATTTACACAAAATTCTAGGAAATGCAAACTGTAGTGACAGAAATCAGATCACTAGTTGCCTAGGGATGGGGGAAGGGCAGGAGGGATTACAGAGGGAGACAAAGTGATGGAAAGCTTTATTCTGATGGTGGAGATGGTTTCACAGGCAAATGTATATGTTGAAACTTATCAAATTGTTTGATTTAAATAAGCATAATCTATTGTACGTCAATTATTCTTCAATAAAACTTATTTTTTTAAAATATAGAGCCTATGAATTTAATTCTGACTCTCCCACTTCCTGGCTGCATGAGCTAGGGCAAGTTGCTTCATCTCTTTGAGCCTCACTTTCTGTATTAGTAAAGAGTGAGAAGAGGGACATCCAGTTGTGGCAGTATAAAGAGGCAGTCAACTCCTCTCTGCAAAAAGCATAACTGGGGGACATGGTCAATAGCAGCCACTTCAGGTCCATGGAAAAACCCCAAAGGAAGCCAATAAAAAATAAGTTTGAGTGGACCCAGATGCTGAATGTAGAGGGAAAAAAAAGACACTTCAAAATAACTCTTATAAACATATTTAAAGAATTGAAGAAAAGTGCCCTGGCTGGTGTAGTTCAGTGGATTGAGTGCCTGTGGTTCAGGGTCACTGGTTCAGTTCCCAGTCAGGGCACATGCCTGGGTTGTGGGCCAGGTCCCCAGTAGGGGGCATGTGAGAGGCAACCACACATTGTTTTTTCTCCTCTCTTTGTCCCTCCCTTGCCTTCTGTCTAAAAAGAAATAAATACAAACTTTAAAAAAAAAGAATTAAAGTGTAATGACAATGAATTAACAGACTCTCAATAGAGAAATATAAATTATTTTTAAAAGTCTATGCAAACAGTCAATGTAGGTTCATCTTGTAACAAGTGCACCACTCTGGTGAGGAGTCTTGATAATGAGAAGGCTGTGCATGTGTAGGGCAGGGGTATATGGAATATCTGTCCCTCCTTGTCAGTTTTGCTGTGAACCTAAAACAGCTCTAAAAAAAATTAAAAAGTCTTTTTTAAAAAGTCTATGCAAACCTTAAGAGGTCTGTTCAGAAAGCATCCAGCCATGTACTACGACAGAGACATTGTACATAAGACAATGACACCTCAGCCCCTTCAAAGTAGGTACCTTGGGACCTCACACAGTTCTCCCAGTGTCATTAGCAACTGTAGCACAATCATCCTTCTGCTCTTGTAGCAGAAGCTGCAGAACGAATTTTGCCACAACATATTTCACGCTAAGATCCTGCATCCAAATCTCAGACACAGTAGTTTCTGGAATCCCCAGATCAGCTTCTAGTTCTCAACAGTCAGTTGCCAGTCTTTGTTGATTATAGTCCATCAACATTCAACACATTCAACATTCTCAGGTGTTCTGCTTGTTGCAGACCTACCAGAACATGGATCACCTCCAACAGATTCTTGACAGTCTTTGAAGTGTTTGCACCACATTTTTATTTGTGCTGCACTCATTACATCATGTCCTAAAGCCTTCTGAGTCATCTGAATAGTTTCCACAGAGGAATGTTCAAGCTTAACACAAAATCTGATGCACATCCGTTGCTCTACTCACTCAGGCATTTTGAATGCAATGGCCACACAATACACATGCTCACTCAATGGTGTCTACCACCCCTCACTGATCAGTACAGTGAAGTTGTCATTGTTTTCACATGCGCATTCCAGTCCACTCTCCTTGGCTGCCAGGTTACATTGATGTTGCACAAACCATTCTTGTATTAACAATGATGGTACTTTTTTCAGACAGACCTCATATATCAGATAATGGGTTAATTTTCAAAATAGATAAGAAACTCTTAAGCTCAATAGCAAGAAAAGAATAACAACTTAAAAATAGGCTAAAGACAAACAGCAAAAATAAAAAAGAATCTAAAAAATTAAAATAGTTTAAGGGACCTCTGAGACATTATCAAGCATAAGAACATTCACATCATAGAAGTACCAAAAGGAGGAGAGAGAGAGTAACAAAAATGACTGAGAACTTCCTTAAACTGGTCAAGAAAATAGACATACAAGTCCAGGAAGCAGAGAAAGCACCAAACAAAAAGAACTCAAAGAGGCCCACACCAAGACACATCATAATTAAAATGCAAACAGTTAAAAACAATGAGAGAATGTTAAAAGCAGCAAGAAAGAAAAGCAGTTAGTTACCTACAAGGGATCTCCCTTAAGATTCTCAGCTGATTTCTCAACAGAAATATTTCAGGCCAGAAGGACTTGGCACAAAATATTCAAAGTGATGAAAAGCAAAGACTTACAAGCAAAACAACTCTACCCAGCAAGATTATTATTTAGAATCAAAGGATAGATAAAAGGTTTCCCAGACAAGAAAAATTTAAAAGAGCTCATCATCACAACCAGTATTACAAGATATGTTAAGCAGGGGTGTCCAAACTGCAGCCTGGAGGCTGCATGGGGCTCAGGATGGCTGTGAATGTGGTCCAACACAAAATCATAAATTTACTTAAAACATTATCAGATTTTTTTTTGTGATTACATATCACAATGTATTTAATTTATGACCCAAGACAACTCTTCTTCTAGCGGGGCCCAAAGACACCAAAAGGTTAGAGACCCCTGTGTTAAAGGGTCTTCCTTAAAAGAAGGAGGGGAAACAAACATAAATATTAATAATAAAATAGCAATAACTACATATTTATCAATAATTTCTTTAAATGTACATACATTAAATTCTCCAATCAAAACATATAGGGCGGCTGAATGGATAAGAAAACAAAACTCATACATTTGCTGCTTAGAAGAGACCCATTTCAGATTGAAAGACACACAGATAGGGATGGAAAAGATATTTTATGCAAATGAAAACAAAAAAATAGCTGGGTTTGCAATATTTTTTCAGCCATTTCTTTTTATTTATGGTTTGTGCTCAATGCAAATCAGTTCCATAATATGAGAAATCACTATGAATCAAAGCATAAGTACACAAACACAATACACAATCTAAAGGAGATATACAGCATTCAAGTTCAAAGCAAAAGGGAGTGCTCACTCACACACACAGTAGCTGAAGATCTGCTTGGTGTAGTGTTCCTGCGCAGGTTTCTAAAGATGGAAAAAAATGACTTTCATTATCAAGATTACCATGGCCAAGGTGCTGGATCATCTATGCATCAGTGTGTGATCTTGCAAACAAAAGACTTTGGGGAATGTCTATTTTTAAAAAGGTTCTGTGCATCAAGGCTGTTGTGAACAAGATTTGCCTTCCAGAATCAAGCCCACAATAGGCTTTGGATCAGGTTCTAACTATCTAAAAATATTAACCAAGCCCTCGCTGGTGTAGCTCAGTGGATTGAGCACAGGCCTGTAAATCAAAGGGTCACGGGATCGATTCCCAGTCAGGGTATATGCATGGGTCACTGGCCAGTTCCCCACTAGGGGGCACATGAGAGGCAACCATACATTGATGTTTCTCTCCCTTTCTTTCTCCTTCCCTTTCCCCTCTCTAAAAATAAATAAATAAAGACTTTTTGAAGAATATTTTGAAAAAACTATTTTTATTATATTTTATTGATTACACTATTACAGTTGTCCCATTTCTCCCCCATCATTCCCCTCCACCCTGCACACCCCCTCCCACCCACATTCCCCCCTTTAGTCCATATCCATGTGTCATAAGTTCTTTAGCTTCTACATTTCCCACACTATTCTTGCCTTCCCACTGTCTATTTTCTACCTACTGTCTATGATACTTATTCTCTGTACCTTTTCCCCGTCTCTCCTCCACCCACTCCCCTATTGCTAGCCCTCTATGTGATCTCCATTTCTGTGTTTCTTCTCCTGTTCTAGCTGTTTGCTTAGTTTGCTTTTGTTTTAGGTGTGGTTGTTCATATCTGTGAGTTTGCTGTCTTTTTACTGTCCTATTTTTTATCTTCTTTTTCTTAGGCAAGTCCCTTTAACATTTCATATAATAAGGGCTTGGTGATGATGAACTCCTTGAACTTGACCTTATCTGAGAAGCACTTTATTTTCCCTTCCATTCTAAATGAAAGTTTCGCTGGATAGAGCAATCTTGGATGTAGGTCCTTGACTTTCATGACTTGGAATACTTCTTTCCAGCCCCTTCTTGCCTGGAAGGTCTCTTTTGGGAAATCAGCTGACAGTCTGATGGGAACTCCTTTGTAGGTGACTGTCCCCTTATCCCTTGCTACTTCTAGGATTCTCTCCTTCATTTTCATCTTGGCTAATGTAATTATGATGTGCCTTGGTGTGTTCCTCCTTGGGTTCACCTTCTTTGGGACTCTCTGAGCTTCCTGGACTTCCTGGAAGTCTATTTCCTTTGCCAGATTGGGGAAGTTCTCCTTTATTATTTGTTCAAATAAGTTTTCCACTGGTTGCTCTTCTTCTTCCCCTTCTGGTACCCCTATAATTCGGATGTTGGGACGTTTAAAGATGTCCTGGAGGTTCCTAAGCCTCTCCTCATTT
>PVKU01002583.1:29601-95875 GCA_004027475.1 Anoura caudifer | reverse complement strand
ATTTGGTTGTGTCTTTCTTCCTTCTGGTCCACTCCATTGATTTGAGTCCCAGTTTTCTTCCCATCTCTATTGGTTCCCTGTGCATTTTCCTTCATTTCACTTATTGTAGCCTTCATTTGTTCCTCTAATTTGCAACCAAAATCAACCAATTCTGTGAGCATCCTGATCACCAGTACTTTGAACTATGCATCTGATAGGTTGGCTCTCTCTTGGTCACTTAGATGAATTGGCTCTGGGGCTTTGATATGTTCACCTGTTTGAGCCATTTTTTTTTTTTTTTTGGTCTGGTCAGGGCTGTTACATAGTGAGGGGCAGAGCCTTAGGTGTTCACCAGGGTGGGGCAGCCCAGTGGCTGGGTTGTGACACTGTATGTGGGGGCAGGGTCTCAGTGTTTTTAGGTTTTATTTCCTGGGGCTGGGGCCCTGGGTTGCGAGTTCTGTCTTGTTCCCTGTTTTCACCTGGATTATCTGTGCATGAATGTGGGACCGCCTGGTCAGCCAGCCACCTTGCACCTGGGGTCGCTAGCCACTGCCTGTGTACCTGGGGCCTGCTAACTGCTGCCTGAAGGCCCCAGTCTGCCAACAGCTGCCTGCATGCCCGGGTCTTCCAACCTCTGCTTCCTCCTGCCACAGCTCGGCCCCTCTTACTGGTCTGGATGAATGGTTGTTGGATCTCTGTACAGTCAATTTTCTCTCAGTTCTGGTTGTTTTTTTGTTTCTAAGTCCTTATTTCCTCAATTTTGGTTGTGCGAGGAGGCACAGTGTGTCCACTCATGCCTCCTTCTTGGCCTGAAGTCCCTAAATAAAATCTTTTAAAAAACAAAAATATTGGCCAACAAGAGAAAGTGTTCCAAATGTGGCTATTTTGGTTCATATTTTTTTTTAAAGTATGTACAGAGAAAGTATAAAATTTTTTCTGCATTTAGTGTAAGCTTCCAGTCTTCATTTCCCAAATGCCTAATTTACAGTTTTGGCTTCTTCATATTACCTGCTTTTTCAATTTTAAGATTTGTCAAAACTTTCTAAACTGATCATTTTTTAATTGTAAAACGTATTCAACATATGCAGAAATAAAAAGAATTTTGAAATTAGTTGACATCAGTGTACTTCTACTCTTTGGAATTAGCTTAGCTAAATGAATCTGGTGTTCTCATTGAATATAAGCAAAATTTACTGATTATGCTTGGACTTGGAGCAGATTCCAATCCACCATTGCCCTGGTACATATCAATTACTACACAAAAAGTCTAACGCTATGTCAAATCAAAAGCCTCAAAGGAAAGTGTTCAGTTCCCAAGAGACCAGTGATAGCTTAACAATGTAAAACTTTATCTAGAGCTACATCCACATTAAATTAGTACTCTGAAACAATAATACATTGAGTATTTACAGGAACACCTGGAAGTTCCTTCTTATGTACATATAAATAGAACCATAGCATTTTGCATTACGTAGCTATTGTATGACCTTGTAACTGCAATGAACCAAAGGAAAACCAACTCTGTTCCAAATTCCATCTTTTATATCTAGATATCCATTTTCAAGGTAGAATTTTATGTGTCCATACATCTTAAGCCACATTTAAGGAAACCATCTCTGAACTAATTTTGGATATGTTTTTCTTCATCTTGTTTGTGAAAGTCCAGCAGATTCAATATTGACATGCATCATCTAGACAAACTTTGAACATACTCTTCAAATCAGTCAAATTTGAGTTCCTTAACATTTTCTGTGTCAATAAAATTAGGTGTGGAATTAGATTCAATGAAGACCTGTTTTTCCCTTGTCATACTACACACTATTTGGATTGGGTTTAGGAAATGAAGTGTAGACGTTTCTTGCCCAGAGTTTTTAAACAGCAAAGATGTAGAAGAGAGAACAAGATCACCAAGAGATGGCAGTTGACTGCAGAGCATCATCACTTGCCTTGGTGGTGCCCTTTGCTGCACTTGGGTTAGTCATGGTACTGCAGGAGGAGGTTACTTGTCAGCATTACAGTAACTGTTTGATTTGAATAAATCTGCATGGGTAGGAGCAGCACCGGAAGCAGCAGCCCCAGTATGAGCCTAGCTATCATGGCTCAGACCAAGGCTGCTCTGTTGGTGAGCCACCAGTCCCACTGATAGCTAGGTGATAGAGAACTGCTGGTTCTGGTTGGGCAGGATGCAGGCAAAGTGGGTGGGGTAGCAATTCTTATATCAGACAAATAGACTTTAAAGAAACAAATAAGGACATTTCATAATGATAAATAATTCAACTCAACAAGAGGATATAATCCTTATAAACATTTACACACCCAACATAGAAGCACCTAAATATAAAAAAAACAAATATTGATGGACATAAAGGAGAGATCAACAATAATACAATGTTGGGAACTGCCCTGCCTGTTTTCAGAAACTGTAACCCCTCATGGCTAAGGCTGAGTTAAAAGACCTTGGGACCATAAGCCACTAAGGAGACAAAGCTTATCTTCCTGGTCTCTGCCCCCTTTCACTTCACCTTGCTTGGTCCCAGGCAGATGACTGGTCAGCCAATGACAGGTAAGTTTCCTCAAAAGAGGGATGACCTAAGACAGGCACATTTGCAAAGGAGCCCTCAGGGAAGGACTTGGGGACTATAGAAAAAGGGGGTGATGGACCCTCACCCCTCAGCTTTGACATAACCTGAGTCCTCATTCTGTCAGCAAGAAGTCTCCTAATCTCTTGGCTGCCTTACTTCCCCTGCCTGACTAAAGCCTGAAACAATGCCGGATGTGGGTGTAGCCCTGTGCTGGAAAGGGTGGGTTCCCTGGGGCAATCAGGCCTATGAAAAAATGCATAAAATCCTATAAAACCTGCTTTGCTCATACCCTCAATTTAAATGATAAGGGTCCAAGCATGAAATAAGTTTGTTCTCTCAAAGTTTTAGGGCCCTTTTCCTTTGAGATATCGACCACCTTTCCTCCCTGAGCAGATCATATCTTGATAGACTTATTCTTATCCGTGGTGGCCAAGGACGGTGTGGGGGGGCTGCGGGCAGAGTACCCCCACAATACAGTAATTGTAGGGTACTTTGACATCATTGATATCAAAGAATAGATCATCCAGAGAGAAAATCAACAAGACAGCAGAGGCCTTAAATCACATGTTAGACCAACAAATGGAAGTGAAAGAAAAGCTGGGGTAGCAATATTTATATTAGACAAAATAGACATAAAACAAAGGCTGTAATTAGAGACAAAGAAGGACACTATATAGTGATAAAGAGGTCAATCTAACAAGAGGATGTAACCCATTAAACATATATGCACCCAACATAGAAGCACCTACATATATAAAGCAAATCTTGATGGACATAAAGGGAGAGATTGGCAGTAATACAGACATAGAAGGGGATTTCAATGCCCCATTGACATTAGTGGATAGACCTTTTAGATAGAAAATCAAAAAGGAAAGAGCAACCTTAAGTGACAAACTAGAACATAGATTTAATTAATATTTTCAGAGCATTTTACACTAAAGCAGAAGAATATACATTCTTTTCAAGTGCACATAAAACATCATTTAAGATAGACCACATGTTAGAACTAAAAATGAGCCTCAGTAAATTTAAGAACATTGAAATCATATCAAGCATCTTTCTCTGACCATAATAATATAAAACCAGAAATCATTTACAAGAAAAATTTAAAAACACACAAACATATAAGGCTAAAAAACATGTTACTCAACAATGAATGGGTTAACAAAGAGATCAAGGAAGAAATCAAAATACACCTTGAGATGAATGAAAATGGAAACACAACAACCCAAAATATATGACACAGAAAAAGAAGTCCTAAGAGTGAAATTCATAGCATTATAGGTCTACCTCAAAAAAACAAATACAACTTAACTAAACAATTCAAACTGGCACCTAAAGGAACTGGAAAAAAACTTACAAACAAAGCCCAAAGCGAGTAGAAGAAAGGAAATAATAAAGTCAGAACAGAAATAAATGAAATAGAGTCTTAAAAAATATAAAAGATCAATGAAACCAAGAACTGGTGCTTTGAAAAAATAAGCCAGATTGATAAAATTTTAACCAGACTCATAAAGAGACAAAGACAGAGGACCCCAATAAATGAAATCAGAAATAAAAGAGAAGTAACAACTGGCACCAAAGAAATACAAAGGATTATAAGAAAATACTACAAATAATTATATGCCAACAAGTTAGACAGTCAGGATGAATTGGATAAATTCCTAGAAACATACCATCTACCAAAACTAAATCAAGAAGATACAGAAAATCCGAACAGACTGATCACAAGTAATGATCACTGCTGGGAACTCAAGCAGTTCCTCTTGGGGAACCCACACACAGCCTTGCCTACTCAGACTCACTCCCTCTGAGCTCCAGCACTCCAGTTGCAGCTTAAAAGGCAACAGTGGCATACAGGGAGGAAATGAAGAGTCTGGCATCAAGGCGAGCAGAGGCCTTTGTCCCTTTGCTAAACCTCCCACCCCCAGAGCCACAGAAGTGGCAGGTTGGCGCCATATATGAGACACCATCAACCTGGATAACAGTTTGCCCCACTCTGGAGATCCCCTGAGTGGGTGGACTCATAGCCCAACTTATGGTCCCACCAAGCTGCTTTTCCATACAAATGGCTGATCTTGACTCATGCTTCACAACTTCCTAAATCCTCTCAAACAAGCAACAGCTGCCTTCAATGGGCCAGGTCCAGCACTAGCAGCAGCCAGCCTGGATTCACAGCTTGGCTTCACTTGGGAATCTCCAGGCCCAGCACAAGTAGCAGCCATCTCAGATTGTTTTATAGCCCAGGCAGGGTGGCCCCAAACAAAGCATAGGTGGAGACTGACATGGCCCTGCACCACTGGGAAACCCCAGGACCTGCACATGCAGTGGACAGCTATAGACCATATCAGAGCGCCATCACAATGCCCCTGCACAGCTGATCCTCCATGGAGGGAAGTAGGTGGTGGTCAGCAGTCACAGTCAATCCTTGCAGCTGACTGGCCTGGGTAAACGCCTCCCATTGACCTGCCAATGGCAACCAAGGCTCAACTACAAGAGGAGGATGTTCTCAGCCCACACAAAGGGCACAACTCAAGTACCTAGCTTGAGTGATAGGGGTGGCTGTGCCACTGGACCTTACAGGACACCTGCTGCATTAGGCCATGCTACCAAGATATGGAGTCGAAGCAGCTCCACTTAATTCATAGAAACAAACACAGAGAGGCTGCAAATACAAGGAGACAAAGAAACATGGCCCAAATGAAAGAACAGATCAAAACTCCAGAAAAAGAACTAAACAAAATGGAAATAAACAATCTATCAGATGCAGAGTCCAAAACACTGGTTATAAGGATGCTCAAGGGACTCAGAGAGGTCCTCAGCTGCATAAAAAAGACCCAGTCGGAAATGAAGGATACACTAATTAAAATAAAGAGCAATTTACATGGAAACAATAGAGGGGATGAAGTCGAGAATTAAATCAATGATTTGGAACATACGGAAGGAAAAACAACCAATCAGAAAAACAAGAAGAAAAAAATCCAAAAATAAAATGAGGATAGTATAAGCAGCCTCTGTGACAACTTCACGTGGTCCAACATTCACATACTAGGGGTGCCTGAAGGTGAAGAGAAAGAGTAAGAAATTGGAGGTCTATTTGAAACAATAATGAAAGAAAACTTCCCTAATTTGGTGAAGGAAATAGACATGCAAGTCCAGGAAGCACAAAGAGTCCCAAACAAGATGGATGCAAAGAGCCCCACATCAAGATACATCATAATTAAAATGCCAAAGGTTGAAGAGAAAAAGAGAATTTTAAAAACAGAAGAGATGCCCTGGCTGGCGTAGCTCAGTGGATTGAGTGCGGGTCTGTGAACCAAAAGGTCACTGGTTCAACTCCCAGTCAGGGCACATGTCCAGGTTGCGGGCCAGAATCCCAGTAAGGGGGTGTGAGAGGCAACCACACATTGATGTTTCATTCCCTCTCTTTCTCCTTTCCTTCCCCTCTCTCTAACAATAAATAAATAAAATCTTAAAAAAAAAAACAGAAGAGAAAAGATGTTAGTTACCTACAGAGGAATTCCCATAATACTGTCAACTGATTTCTCAGAAGAAACTTTCCAGGCTAGAAGGGATAAGAATATTGAAAGTCATAAAAAGCAGGGACCTACAGCCAAGGTTGCTCTTCTCAGCAAAGATATGATTTAGGATTGAAGGACAGATAAAGAGCTTCCAAGACCAAAAAACAAACAAACAAACAGCTAAAGGAGTTCATCATTACCAAACCATCATTATATGAAATGTTAAAAAGACTTATTTAAGAAAAAGATCGAAACTATGAAAAATAAAATGTCAATAAATATATATCTACCAACAATTGAATCTAAAAAACAAACTAAGCAAACAAGAAGAATAGAGAAGAATCAAGGATACAGAGAGTACTTCAATGACTGCCAGGTGGGAGGCGGGTATGGGGGAATGGGAGAAGAGGTGGGGGATGAAGAAGTGCTAATAGGCAGTCACCGAATAGCCACAAGGATGTAGATTACAGTGTAGGAAATGGAGAAGCCAAGGAACTTATACCTATGTCCGGTGGACATGAACAATGGTGTGGGGATTGCCTGAGGGAGTGGGAGGGTCTGGGTGGTGGCCTCAAAGGGGGAAAAATCAGAACAACTGTAATAGCATAATCAATGAAATATAATTAAAATTAAAAAAACAAAGGAGGCAAGAACATACAATTAGGTAAAGACAGTCTATTCAATAAATGATGTTGAAGACATTGGACAGAAATACGCAAAAAATGAAACTAGACCATCTTCTTACACCACATACAGGAATAAACTCAAAATGGACTAAAGACTTAAATGTATGACCAAAGCAATGAAACTCCTACAGGGAAACATAAGGGAAGTAAAGTCTAGGACATTACCATTAGTAATATATGTATATATCCTTGGGCAAGAGAAACTAAAGAGAAAATAAATGAATGGAACTACACCAAACTAAAAGTTCTGGCGCAGTGAAGAAACTATCAACAAAATGAAAAGACAGCCCACTGATGGGAGAATATACACACCATACTTCTGATAAGGGCTTAATATCCAAAATTTATAAAGAAATCATCCTAACCCCCCCCCCCGAAAAAAAAATCGCTATCTAATTAAAAAATGGGTAAAGGACCTGAATAGACACTTCTCCAAAGAGGACATACAGAGGGCCAATTGACATATGAAAAGATGCTCAATGGCACTAATCATCAGAGAGATGCAAATTAAAACCACAATGAGATATCACCTGACCAGTCAAAGTGGCCATCATCAAAAAATCAGCAAAAAATAAGTGTTGGTGAGAATGGAGAGAAAAGGGAACCATCATGCACTATTGGTGGGAATGCAGACTGGTGCAGCAAGTGTGGAAAACAGTATAGAGTTTCCTCAAAAAATTAAAAATGGAACCACCATATGACCCAGCAATTTTCCTTCTGGGTACATATTTGAAGAAGCCCAAAACACCAATTCAAAAAATATATATACATCCTTTTGTTCATTACAGCATTATTTAAAATAGCCAAGATTTGAAAATAGCCCAAGTGTACATGAGTAGATAATTGGATAAAAGAGCTGTAAAAGAATGAAATCTTACCGTTTGTGATAGCATGCATGGACCTAGAGTAGGGGCGTCAAACTCATTTTCACTGGGGGCCACATTGGCCTCATAGTTGCCTTCAAAGGGCTGAATGTAATTTTAGGACTGTATAAATGTAACTACTCCTTAACAGTTAAGTGAGAGCTCAGTGCTGCCACCAGGTAGAAACAAGGTGCTGGGCCAGATAAAACAAGGTGGAGGGCTGGATTCCGTCCTCGGTCCTTGTGTTTGCCACTTGTGACCTAGACAGTCAAATGCCATGTAATTTTACATATATGTGGCCTGGAAAAAGCAACATAAATAAACAAACAAAACAACAACAGACTCACAGATACACAGAACAGACTGCTGGTTGCCAGAAGGGAAGGGGTAAGGAACTGGGTGAAAAAGGTGAAAGTTTTAAGATGTATAATTGGTAGTTACAAAATAGTCATGGGTTATAAAGTACAGCCTAGGATATATAGTTGATAATATTGTAATGCTTATGTATAGTGCCAGGTTGCTACTGAAAGTATTGAAAGAAAGTATATGATTGTCTAACCACTAAGCTGTACATTTGAAACTAACACAAATAATATTGAATGCTAACTCTAATTGAAAAGATAAAAAATTGAAAAATAACAGCCCTGGCTGGCGTGGCTCAGTGGATTGAGCACCAGTCCGTGGACCAAAGGGTCACCAGTTTGATTTCCAATCAGGACACATGCCTTGGTTGCAGGCCAGGTCCCCTGTAGGCGGCACTCAAAAGGCAACCACACATTGATGTTTCTCTCCCTCTCTTTCTCTCCCCCTTCCCCTCTGTCTAAAAATAAATAAATAAAATTAAAAAAATAAAATAACAATAAAAAGGATTTCTTAAAAAGAAGTTTTAGGAAAAACTTTAGAAGTTTTTGGATAAAACTTCCATGTTTTATTGTTTTACATCTTACATTTATGTCTTTGGTCCATTTTAAGTAAATTTTTGTATATAGTGTTAGAAAACGTCCAATTTTTTGCATGTGGATATTCATTTTTTTCAGTACCATTTGTTGAAAAGATTGTGTTTTCCCCTTTAAATGGTTTAGCACTCTGTCAAAATTCATTTGACCATATTTGTGAGGGTTTATTTGGGGGCTGTATTGTATTTTATTGGTCTGTATATCTGTTTTATTCCAATACCACATTGTTTTGATTACTGTAGCTTTATAGTAAGTTTTGATATCAGGATATGGGGCACTCCAATTTTATTCCTTTTTTTAAAAAAAAGATTGTTTTGGTTATGTGGAGTCCCTTGAGATTTCATGTGAAATTTTTTTATTGTTGTTCAAGTATAGTTGTCTCCATTTTTATCCCACCACGCCCCCTGCCTCAACCATCTCCTCTCCCACCCTTGGACCCACCCCGCTTTGGCTTTGTCCATGTGTCCTTTATACATGGTCCTTGATGGCTCCCCTCATTATCCTTCTCCCCATTCCTCTCTGGTAACTGTCAGTTTGTTCTTTATTTCAGTGTCTCTGGTTGTATTTTTCTTGCCACAATGAGATACCACTTCACACAAGTGAGAATGGCCATCATAAACAAATCAACAAACAAGTGTTGGAGAGGTTGTGGAGAAAAGGGAACCCTAGTATACTGTTGATGGGAATGCAGACTGGTGCAGCCACTGTGGAAAACAGTATGGAATTTCCTCAGAAAACTAAACATGGAACTGACTTTTGACGTGGCAATTCCACTGCAGGGATTATACCCTAAGAACCCTGAAACACCAATTCAAAAGAACCTATGCACCCCAGTGTTCATAGCAGCACAATAGCCAAGTGCTGGAAGCAACCTCAGTGCCCATCAGTAAATGAATGGATCAAAAAACAATGGTGAATTTACATGATGGAATACTACACAGCAGAGAGAAAGGAGCTCCTACCTTTCACAACAGCATGGATTGTTCTGGAGAGCATTATGCTAAGTGAAACAAGCTGGTTGGTGAAAGACAAATACCACATGATGTCACCTGTAAGTGGAACTTAATCAACAAAACAAACAAGCAAGATTTCATGTGAATTTTAGGATGGGTTTTTCCACTTCTGAAAAAAAGTCATTTGGATTTTGGTAGGAATTGCATGTATTGAATCTGCGGACAGCTTTGGGTAATATTGACAACTTATCAATATTGTTTTTCAATGCATGAACAGGGAGGTGTTTTTATTTATTTATACCTCTAATATCTTCTAGGAATGTTCTATAGTTTTTATATATTTTTTTTAAGATTTTATTTACTTTTAGAGAGAGGGGAAGGGAAGGAGAAAGAGAGGGAGAGAAACATCAATGCCTGGTTGCCTCTCACGCACCCTCTGCTGGGCATCTGGGTTGCACATGTAACCCAGGCATGTGCCCTGACTGGGAATCGAACAGCGATGTTTTGGATTGCAGGCTGGCACTCAAGCCACTGAGCCACACTAGCCAGGGCTGTTTTATAGCTTTTATTACACAAGTCTTCACCTTCTTCACCAAATTAATTCTTTATTATTTTATTCTTTTTAATGATGTTGTGAATAGAATTGTTTTTGTAATTCTTTTAAGATTGTTTGTGTTAGAAATGCAACTTTTGGGGGGGGGGCCTGTTGACTTTGTATCCTGCTAATTTGCTCAATTCACTTATTAGCCCTAACAGATTTATTTTTTGTGGTCTTTATGACTTTCTATGTATAAGAGCATATTATCTGCAAACAAATAATTTTACTGTGCCTTTTCTCATTTGGATACCTTTTATTTCTTTTTCTTGCCTGATTGCTCTGATTAGAATGTCCGTCTGACACTGTGTTGAATGTGTCAGGAGACACATTCACCTTCACTGAAGGTGAAGTGGGTATCTTTGCCTTTTTTTTTTTTAAGTCTCAAATGAAAAACTTTCAGTGTTTCATCATTAAATTTGCTGTATTATGGTTCTCATGTGGATGTAGTTGTCTTCTCTTCCTATTTTGTTGAGTATTTCTTTTTTTTGTCATGAAAAGATATTGAATTTTGTCAAATGCTTTTTCTGCATCAATGAAGATGGTCATGTGGGTTTTTTTCTTCATTCTGTTGATGTGGCATATTACAATGATATATTTGGTATGTAGAATCACCTTGTATCCCAGGAATAAATCCCACTTGGTCATGGTGTACAGTTCTTTTAATATGCTACTGAGTTCTGCTTGCTTGTATTTTGTTAAGAATTTTTGCATCAATGTTCAAAAGGGTATTTTCCTATAGTTTTCTTTGCTTGTGATATCTTTTCTGGCTTTAGTTGGGGTTATGCTGGCCTCATAAAAATGAATTAGGAAGTGTTCCCTCCTCTTCAAGTTTTGGGAAACATTTAGAAAGATTGGCATTAGTTCTTTGTTTGGTAGAATTCACCAGTGAAGTTATCAGCTCCAGGGCTTTTCTTTCTTGAAAGATACTTGATTACTGATTCAATCTCCTTACTACTCGTAGGTCTATTTAGATTTTCCATTTCTTCATGATTTAATCTTAGTAGGTTTTATGTATTTAGGAATGTGTCCCTTTCATCCAGGTTATCCTATTTGTTAGTGTGTAACTGTTTGCAGTACTTTCTTATAATCCTCTTTAATTTCTGTAGAAGAGGTAGTAATGTCCCCTCAACTTTAATTTCTGATTTTAGTAATTTTAGTCTTTTGTTTAGTCCATCTAGCTAAAGGTTTTTCAATGTTGTTCATATTTTTGAAGAACCAACTTTGGGTTCGATTTTTGTCCTTTGTGTTTCTATTCTGTATTTTATCTCAGCTCTAATAGTTTTAAATCTGTAGGCCTGAGCAAAGGAAAAATTACAGGGAAGAAATAGCTTGCTCTTTCCATCACTCATGTTTCAGCTTCCCTGTGAGAGGAGTTGCCTTCCCTCACCCTCCAATCCAATATTGCACTGCTCTTGCTCACCACTCTGTCTTGGTCTATTCACACTAAATATTTTCACTTGTTTATTTTTCATTTTCTTCATAAGATGGTAAGTTTCAAGAGGTCAGAGAACTGTATTTCTAACTCCTAGAATAATACCTGGCATTCCATAGGCTCTTGATAATATTGTTGAGTGGAGGAATTAAATCAACAAGAAACAAGAAAGGAGAGAAGCAAGACATAAAGAGTGGTCCACATAAAAAAACAGAGATACAGAATAAAGCATTGTCTCAGGTGTCAACCACGGCACCAACCCCTCTGCTGTCCCAGGAATTATTCCCTACTAGAAAGTTCAAAAAGAACATTTAGAAAGGACTATGCCACCACGTATTGTACACATTGCAAAAGCATGCCAGATTAAAAGCCAGACTATCTATTGCATTTTACATGTATTGCTGTTTCAACTGAAAAGTAAAAAACTAAAAATAAAAAAATTCATGCATATTTTAATTGAAAGCTTATTCAAACAATGGCTTTCAACCTAAAATGTTAATCTTTTCAATCTGCTATAATTTTTATTATTTTCTTTATTCTGCTAGCTTTGAGTCTGCTTTGTTTTCTAGTTCCTTAGGTTGCAAAATTAGATTGCTGGTTTGAGATTTTTAATTTTAATATTTTACTTTTAGAGAGAGGAGAAGGGAGGGAGAAAGAGGGAAACATCAATGTGTGGTTGCTTCTCAAGTGCCCCCTACCTGGCCTGAAACCCAGGCATGTGCCCTGACTGGGAATAGAATTGGCGATCCTTTGGTTCATGGGCCAGCACTCAATCCACTGAGTCACACCAGCCAGGGCAAGACTTTTTTTAAATGTGAGCATATGCATGTGTGTGTGTGTGTGTGTAAAAATTTCCCCTCAGCACTGCTTTCACTGTGTCCCATAGTTTTGGTTTGTTGTTTTCATTCTGTTATCTCTTAAGTGTTTTTTCATTTCCCTTATTTTTTTCCATAAAAATGAGTTATGTAATTTTTACAATTTTGTGAATTTTCCAACTTTTTGTCAGAGAAGGTACTTTGTGTATCTGTTTTCAAAGCTATTGAGATTTAATTTGAAGCCTAATACATGGTCTAACCTGAAGTGTCTTGTGTGTACTTGAGAAGAATGTGTGTTCTGCTGTTGTTGGCTGGAGTGTTCTGTATCTGTTTAATCTGTTTTGTGTTAAGCCCCCTATTTCCTTACTTATCTTCTGTCTGCCCGTTCTACCCTTTGTTGTGAGTAGAGCATTGACATCTTCAACTATTATTGTAGAACTATTTCTCCTTCAATTCTGTCAGTTTTTGCTTCATATATTATGATGGTCTGTCATTAGGTGCATACATATTCATAATTGTTGTATCTTATTGCTGTATTGGGTCCTTGTCCCTTGTAACCTTTTTTAAATTTAAAGTCTATTTTATCTGATATTAGTACAGCCACTCCTGCTCTCTTTTGGTGACTATTTGTAGGGAACATCTTTGTCCATCCTTTCACTTTCAACCTGTTTGTGCCTTTGGATATCAAGTGAGTCTCTCATAGATGACATTTCGTTGGATCTTGTGTTTTTATCCATTATGCCAGTCCCTGTCTTTTGACTGAAGAGTTTAATCCATTTACATTTAAAGTAATTACTGATAAAGAGGGACTAGCTTCTGTCATTGAGTTTTGTTTTCTATATGCCATACTTTTTGGTCACTCATTTTATGTACTTCTCTGTCATTTTTTTATAATAAAATGTTGTCTTTCCTTTTGTTTATATTCTATAGCTATTTTATGATTACATAAAAATTACATTTAACATCCTAAGTTTATAATATCTAATTTCAATTTATAGCAGCTTGACTTCAGGAATAACATTGCAACTCCATCACCACACTTTTTGGTTGATGTCACCAAATTACATCTTCCTAGTTTGCCCACAGATATAAACTAATTCTTCTAAATGCATTAGTCTTCTAAATTACACAGAAAACAAGATTTGTAGTTACAAATCAAAGTTACAGTAATACAAGCTTTTATATTAATATTTTTCTTTACATTTTTTAAATTATAAGAAACAAAAGGTAGTTACAAACTATTGTCACAATACTAGCTTACATAATGGCTCACACATTTACCTTTACTGAGATCTTTGTGTGTGTGTGCAGCTTCAAGGCACTGTCTGGTGTCCTTTTATTTCACCTTGCAGGCCTCCCTTGGGCATTTCTTGCAGGGCAGCTCTACTGATCATGAACAGTATATCTCAGCTTTTATCTGGCAATGTCTTAACTTCTCCCTCACTTTTAAGGACAGTTTTGCTGGATATAGATTCTTGGTTTACTTTTGTTGTACTTTTTAGCACTTTGAACTAGTCAAGTCTTCTGGTTTCTGTTTCTGATAAGAAACCTGAAGATAATCTTATTGAGGATTCCCTGCATATAATGATTCATCTTGTTGCTCTTTTGAACGTTTGATTATAATGTTCTTGTTTTTTTTTAAATCTTACTTGGGAGTTTGTTGAGCTTCTTTTATGTTTATATTTACATCTTTCATCAAATTTTAGAAGCTGTCAGCCATTTCTTCAAATATTCCCTTCTCCTTTCCCTCTCCTCTTTCTGGGACTCCCATATTTATATTGGTCCATTTGATGGTATTCCATAGGACTTCTAGGCTCCATTCACTTTTCTTCAGTCTTTTTCTTCCTGTTCCTCAGTCTCAAACATTTCCATTATTTTATCTTCAACTTCTGTGATTCTTTCTTATGACTGCTCAAATATGCCTTTAACTCCCTATACTAAGTTTTTTTTTTTCATTGTAGTTTTCAGATTTGGAATTTCTTGTTTTAGGTTTTCTGTCTTTTGATATTTTCATTTTGTTCACACATCATTTTCTTGATTTTCTCCACATTTTCCTTTAGTACTTGGGGCTTAATACAGTTGCTTTAGTCTTAATTAATATATTTGCCATTAAAAGCTTTTCAGGGACAGATCCTGTTGAATTATTTTTTTTCCTTTGAATTGACCATATGTTCCTATTTCTTTGTATGCCTTGAGATTTTTTTGAACATTGGATATTTAAATCTAATAATGTGTTAACTCCAAAAATCAGATACTGCTCCCCACCCCCCAAGTTTTGTTCTTATTTTTATTTATTTTTATAGTTGTTGGCCACAAATAGGCCTCAACGTAAACATGTTTTCCTCAGGTCTTTTCTTAGCTTTTCCATGGGTATGCAGCCACTTTCTAATTTTCCCCACATATGCAGTTGTTTTTGAATGTTGGTTTTTCATACCTGGCTCCTAAAAGGAGAAAAGAAAACAATGAAGTGGGTGGGAGAGGGCGCCAGCCCATTAAGGCTTCTGGCAGCCACTTCAGCTAGAGGAGGGGCTTGCAATAAGGGGAGAGGTGCCACATGGCTGCCAACCTCTTTGCACCTTTGCGATCAGCAGTAGCAATCAGTGATTGTCGCACAGACCCATAATAGTTAGGACAGGGTCTTTTTACCAACCCTAGCACCCATATGCTGTGTGCAAGCTGCTGCAGGAACAGGCAAACACTGCCTACTGTGTGGCTGGGGCTGGGGGCTGGGTGGCTGCTGTTGTGCCACAGGCTGAAATTAACCAAAATTAACCACAGTTTACCAGTCTTTACTTATATCATTACTGGTGTTATTTTATCCATGTTTTCTGTGATTGGTCCCAAGAAAACTTTAGTTACCAAACCAATGAAATCCAGTAGTTAACACTTTATAAAAATACATCTTTATTGCTTTGGTGTTCTTGCATGATACAGACACCGAGTCATAAATTCAGTCTTCATGTTAACTATATATTAAAGAAAAAACTAAACAAATCAGCAAAACTGCTGCAAAATCCCTTTAAACCATGACCCCTTTTCAAAAATGCACACTGAGATGATGGAACTATTTTATCTTAAATCATTATGATCTGAAAATTAACCTCAGGCAAGTGTTAATGTTTAAAGAAGCAACAAAAAACAATGTGCTGTGGAATAAAACTATGGGGTATTTCTAAACTGCACACGCAGTGAGCCAGGCCAGCCAAACAGCCCCACTGAACATTCCAGCAAATTACCATCTTTGTCTGACAAAGACAAGGGGCTTGTCCAACTGCAGTATGATTTTAAAGCAACCTCAGGAAAGCATGGCCAGAAGACTTGGGGGTCACATGACTTCAGAACACACATTCCAGAGGGTCCAACTATGAGAAACACATCCATCTCCTTCACTCCAAAAGCCTTTCCCAGAGCCATAACTCAACACCAGGTTACTAAAATGACTAAGGGTCAGCACGTGTCTTGGAAATCCACAACTGTAGCAATACATACATCCATGTATATAAAGCCTGAAAAACTCTTACTAAATTTCAGAATAGAAACTTTTGAATGTTAACCTCAAGACAAGGTACAATATTGTATCTAAAATTTTCCCTATAAATTTTGGTATCTAAGTCCATGAGAGACTCAAGACACACAATTTCCTTCGTCTTGTCTCACAGGGATGCACCAATGCAGGGACTGATCCCTTGCACAAGTTTCCCAGTGTCCTCTTCAGGCTGGAGCAATTGGAGCAGCTTGTGGGATGGCCCCAAGAACTACAGCAGGCCCAAACACCCCACCACAGGCACAATTCAGCCCCAACAGTTTCCATTCCTTGCTCAGAAAGGCCTCCATGCCAGCAGTTCAGAAATGGGAGTGCAGTGGTGAGGGCAGCCATCCCCACGTCCCAGAAGCATATCCCGATGCTGACTTCAATGGCAGGGTCAATTACGAGGCTCTGAGGCCATGGGGCTACGGACTGTGGACATGAGGTGTGACTTGTAGGTTTTGCTCAGGCCTGTCATCCAGAATTTGAGCAGCTTGACATTGTCCTCCTCGGATGCTCCAAGGATACTCAGGAGCTTCTGGGTGTCTTCTTTGGGTCGACTGTCCACCTTAGTGAATTTAAAAAGGACCTTCACTTTGCTGTGGAAAAGCAAACACAACTCTCAGACACCACAGCACAGTCACCAGAGTCCTGGTCCTGGGGCCCAAGTGGCTTCAAAGCCAACTGCAGCCCTACAAGTGAGACTGGAATTCAAGCACTGAGAAGAGACAGTGCATCAGGCACTGGCCCACTCCTGAACGCTTAGTGGTCTCTAATCGTCAGCAGTTACTGCCCTGGGTAATATGGCTGATGCATCAAAACGGGGAAAAAAGACAAAAGAAAAAAATTTTCCTTAAATTCATGAAAAGACTTGGTTGATCCTAAGGTTGTCTCTATTATTGGAAATCAGGATTATGTTTTGACTAATTCAATTACTAAAAGTTACACCCCCCAAAAATTACTTAAGAAGGCAGGAGGAAATAAAGTAACTTGGTTTAGTAAAACGGGAACATCTATTATCTGACTTTCAAAGTTTAAAGTTAATTAAGCAGTTTCCCTTGGAGGGATGTGTTACCCCCATCTCACAGGGGAGCAGCCTCAGGCTTGGGGGCAGTAGGTCATTTGCTCAGCGTCACCCAGCTAATATATTAAGTGGTGGAGTGGGTATTTGAACTCATGCTCTTAACCTCTACTCTGGACTACCTCTCCTGATAGCCACGACTTCACCTCTTTCCCTGGAAACAGCTCCTGGTTTTCCTCAGCAGACCCACTGCTGGTGGTAGTCTAGCCCTCCCCAGGAACAGATATCAAAGACGCTAGGGGTCCAGGCGGGGTACACTCACTTCATCCACTCTTCCTTGAGGCAAATGAGGCACTGGTCAACCACATCCACAGACAGATTCTGGTTGGTCAAAGCAGCTTCTATCTTATTCAAAATGGTTGGGCCAACTAGGAACAGGGTGGGGGGAAGTGGGGTGGTCAGCATAGGCGGTGTGCCCTCCTTCCCACTAATTCCGGGGGAAGGCAGCCCACTCAGCAGCACCCACCTCTGTCTGCAGCTACAGGACTCCCACTGGTCACCGTGAACTCATACTTGCTGAGAGGCTGGTCATCTTCACAGCCAGTGGGGTGGAGGCTGGAGCGAGCGGCTGCATGGACCTCCACAATGACAGCAAATTCTGCAGCAACACAAAGCACTGCTCTGCAAATGCACCTCTCACTCCTGTAACAAGCCCCCCGACTGTGCCACTCCCAGTTATCTCAGATTAACCAGGGAGTCACTCCGGTCTCCTGAGATTAACGTTTTCTTTACATTAAAAAATTTATGTGGTTTATTTGTAAATAATTAAGGTTTAACTTTTGCCTCGGTTAAACTAACAATATATTATTGTACAATAACTACTATATTATATACCTCAACTCACTTAATACTAAACAGCCCCAGGACTGCTAGAGAAGCCCCGCTCTTACCCCCATTTTATAGACAGGGAAGCAGACCCAGCAGGTCAGTGACTTGCCCGATGTTACACAGCTGGAAGTGGTTAAGAATTTCAAGCCCATATCTGAAACCAGGGCCGATGTTCTGACCACCACCCAGAAAAAAGGAGCTGCCTCTCAGGCACCTGAGACCCAGTCTGGTGCCAAACAGAGAGGAAGCTCAGGGCTGCCAAGCGCCAAACACTCTGCCAACAGACCTCCCAACTGCCTGGCAGCACAGTGACTGCCCCTCACAGGCATGCTCACACAAGCCCAGAGTACTCTGGGAGGCTCAGGTATGCACCCAAGTTGACTCCTAAACTTCCTAAACCAAAAGTGAGGGATGCTGATTAGCTTCTTGGTTGTCTGCCTGGAGGAGAAAGCTTGTCAGCACTGAGGGTGGAACCAGGCTGAGCAAGCCCTACTCTACTCATGGATGTGAAGGACATATTTAAGGCATAAAAATACATTTGAGATCATGCTCTCAGCACATGTCATCAGTTTTGGCTCAAATAAACTCTTATTTACAAAAGGTGTATCAAAGGAAGAAAAACTTGGAGAGGACAAGGAAGTAGGGCCAAACAGTGAAAGAGCAAGGGAAGACCACAAGACTTCTCAAAGGACGATGAACGATGAAGGCACACTGTCATTGCCCAGCACACCTCCGACCCACAAAGGCTCCTGACTCACTCCTGCCAGGACAGCACTGTGACCCTCTGACATCTACTGGGGCTGTTCCCATTGCCAGGGTTGTGATGGTGGTCTGCCCCCAACGGAGAATCAGGCCCTGGGTTGGCTAGCCCCACCCTCAGCCATGTTAAAGACAGAAAACAGAAGCCCAATGGTGTTGGGAAAGCTGGTCCTACAACGTGGGTCCTCCTGCTTCTGAGGCTGGCAGGCAACACCCTGGAATGCACAGCGAAGATCCAGTCCCACCTCCAAGTCTGGAGGCGCAGGGACCAGACCAGACAGGACAGGCACGCACCAGAGGTGAGCACGTGGGTGGGCACCTGCACGTGCAGGCCGAGCCCCAGGAAGTTGCACCGGTAGGCCTCCTCATACTGGCTGCTGTAAGGGACAGCGCGGACGCAGCCCACTGGCAGCATTGTCTAGAAAAGACAGAGTGACTCAGGACCGATGCTGGTTGGAGCACCCCCTGCCCTGCCTGTCTCCATCATCCACATGCCACAGATCCTGCGTAGCTCAACCCAAATCTTCCCTCTTCCCAGAAGGCGTTGCTGATCACTCTGCCCCTCTACAGTGTGTGATGGCCACTAGTCATACGTGACTCGTGCTGCCCTTCACGTTATGGTATTAATTCTTATGCAGTTTTTTTTTATTTCTCAGATGTTTGTGTCTTCTCTCATCTGACAAAGAGATTATAAGTTTTCTGAGAGACTGTGTCATAGCCATTTTGTGCCCTCAAAGTCCTAGGCAGGTGGCAGGTCTTCCCATGCTTTCTGATGACTTATGTATGTCAGAGCCAAACTCAGCCCCTGGCACCTGGCACCCCTCTGGGACAGACAGCAGGCTATGCCCACACCCCACACAACCCATGCAGACAGCTCTGTGCCGAGGCAGACCTGTTTCCGGCAGCCATGAGCCACTCCTGTGGCTCTGACAGGGGTTCAGGGGTTGGGAGGGGGAGACAGGGTAATTAGTTGTCAACCTGTCAGGCCAGTACAGATTCTTCCACTGGAGATAAAACCCATAAAGCAGAATGTCAAACTCTTTTTCACCGGGGGCCACATAAGCGTCACAGTTGCCTTCAAAGGGCTGAATGTAATTTCAACTCCTTAACAGTACAAGAGTTAGCGAGAGCTCAGCGCTGCCACCGGGTAGAAACAAGGTGCTGGGCAGGATAAAACAAGGTGGAGGGCAGGATTTGGCCCGCAGGCCTTGTGTTCACCACCTGTGCCATAAAGGATTGTCACTGCTAATAGTGGGGAAGCACATGACATCAGACACAGGAATGCACCTCGCACTCAGCCATTGATGCCCCCAGGGCCACACCCCAAGTCAGGTTAGTTTTAAAGCCCATGGACAAATAGGCCCTGAGGTGCAGCACGCAGGAATGAAAACCCTCCTACCTGAAGCACTTCGAAAGCTGACAGCACCAGGTCGGGATCTCTACTTTTCCAGATGACCTGGTTCCCCATTAGAACGTGCCAGGCCAGCATGCGGAAAGACTGGGCGCCCAGGACCTGAGGGACAGAGTTCAGTGCTTTCTGCCCACTGGTGTTACCTGTGTGTTCGTTAGAAACCATCCTTTTGCAGTAAAGGGTGGCAGGTCAGGAGAAAGCCACTCATCTCAGGAAGGCTTGGTGGCAGGCCCAAGGTTGGAGGGAGGCAGGTAGAAGCCCCAGATTCATACCTGAAAAACCTGATCTTGCACATTTTATAAGATCTTTTCCCAATTTTATTTTCAAAACCTTGAAGCAGAAAAAGTATTAGTTTTTTGCAACAGTTACCTTCCTTCTGCACACACACCTCATTTTGCTGAACCACTTGAAAGTCAGTGGCAGACATTGTGAGACTTCAGGACCCATGCAGAGCAAGGGCTTCTACACAACCCCAACACACACCCCACCCAGAAAGGCCACACTGATGTGGTCAACCTAACAGCCAGAGCCCTTTATAACTAGTACCCTTTCAACCCAGGAGTCATCAAAGACTCACAATCGCCTCGCTTGCCTGTCCTTACTCTACTTCAACCTAGACCAGCCTCTGTCTGCAGCCCCCCTTTCACTAACCCCCACAACACCAACATTTATAAGAGTCCAGTTGTTGTTTCATGGCTCATGAACATGACCACACGCACATAAAGGGGCTACGACACTGCCTTTCACCATACCCCAAGGTCTTCAAAGTGCTCCCACCTCTGGGGAAATTCAAGAGTCCTCCTCATTTTCATCCATGCAAGCACACAAGGGGTATTTCAGGCAAACACACTTTTCATCCAGAAGTCCCACAGAGCACTGGCCGTGAAATCAGTTCTTACTCCATTTTCCGAAACAGAAATAACTATCCTTTGATAAAATTCATGCTTATTGTAAAAATAAATACAGAAAAGGGTTACACAAAGAGACAATCTGCTCTCGTAATCTAGCAGTGCCTTCCTCCTGCTTTGGGTGAGACTTCTGTCTTTGGTACACAGTCCTGCACTGCCTACCGACTTTCTAGTCAATGACAGACCACTTGCCCCATGGCAGTGGTCCCATAAAACTGTAACGGAGCTGAAAACGTCTTATCACCTAGTAATATCACAGCCATTGAGAAGTAACAGCATTACTTAGGTGCCAGTGGTGATGTTGGTAAACAAACCTACTGCACTGCCAGCTGCATAAAAGCACAGCACATACAATCACAATAGCAGGCCACACCACACCATCTCGGTCTGAGTAAGCACACTCTGTGATGCTCATACAACTATGAAATCACCTGACAATGTTTCTTAGCACGTATTCCCATTGCTAAGCAGTACATGACTGTAAATATATATGCACCACCCTACACAACGTATTGCATTCCTTCTTGTGTTTAATGACAGTCCATTGTTTGAAGACATTTACTATGGTTGGACATTCAAGTTGTTTCCAATTTCTTATAGCAGCCATCATTTTAAATTTGCAAAGCATGTAGACTGCATGCAAAAAAAAAAAAAAAAAAGCTATTCAGCCTTGGCTGGTGTAGCTCAGTGGATTGAGCACGGGCCTGTGAACCAAAGGATCCCGGTTCAATTCCCAGTCAGGGCACATGCCTGGGTTGCAGGCCAGTTCCCAGCAGGAGACCTACGAGAGGCAACCATACATTGATGTTTCTCTCCCTCTCTGCTTCCCTTCCCCTCTAAAGATAAATAAATAAAATGTTTAAAAAAAAAAAAAAAGCTATTCAGTTCCTTTAAAAGGTTCTAGAATGACACGAGTAAAGACCATCAGAAGCCTACCCTCCAGGCCTTTCTTTTAAGAAAACATCTACATCATCAAAGAAAAGGCAGCCCCAACCCTGTAGCTAAGACACTCCAGATGCCTTCAACCACCCACCAAAGAGGTTCCTGGTTACCCCTCACCAGCCAATCCCTGCTGCATCTTGAACACAATGGGCCCAAAGGACAAAGTATGCTAGATGCAGATGAGCTGGGAGGTGAGGACTGGACTCTCCTCCTGAGTTTCTGATTGGAGCTCTACCCCTCTACCACCTACCTGCCTCATGTGCCGAAGAGACTTAAACACAGACAGCTTTCGGGGCTGCCAGCTATCACAGTCTGAGAGCAAGGAGTGTGTGGGGCACTTGGTCAGCTCCCGCCCGTCTGCGCCCTCTGGCAAGACAGGGGCTCTTTCTTCTTCAGCCTCAGAGTTGTTCCAGCCTTCTGATTCCTCTTCCAAATCTGCAAGACAGACAATAAAGATAGTTATGAAACATGCTGTCCCCTGGATTCCTTCATTGCCTGGATGCAACAGTCTCCTTAGGTGACTTCAGCACAAAACATCTCATGGTTCAACCACCAGATGTCACTGATTCCTGGTTTTGGCCAGCTGGTTATGCCACCTGTTACCCTCGGAGCCCTGGGGTGGGCCTGAGGGTCTAGTCACTGTGTACCTAGCCTGGAGCCTTACTCTGCACTGTCAAGCACACTGCTGCAAGACTGCCAGCTGTTCGCTGTGGGTGGGAAACTTCGAGCAAATGGAATGGCAACAGCTTGTATTTACCAAGCTTCTCTGCAGCCAGCACTATTCTAAGAGCTTCTACACATTGTTTCCTTTAGTCTTTTCAATGGTCCTAAGGTAAATACTATTCTCCCCACTTCCAAGATAAGGAAATATCTGTTATTTCAATTAATCTTCCTGACAATTTTCACAAATAGTGAGATGCACAAGCATAAGGCTGTGCCCATGCACATGGGATGCAGAATAGCAGAGCAGGATCAGAAGGCAGGTGTGTCTGACTCCCAAGTATGTACTTAGAATCTTTCTGACCAGAACACAAACCAAGATGTGACTGTAAGCCCTGCATTTCCATCTCTGCTAAAAGTATTTCTCGATATGGTTGGCTCTCTGTAGGAGAAATCTCACCCACAGACTACGCTTACCATCTTCCCTACAATAATAAACTGTTCTAGGGACAACCAATGCACAGTAACAAGGTTTTCTCTTCTCTGAACACATTCTGCTCTCGCCAAAACTGGACTCCTTCTTCCCAGCTCAGGAGAGCATGTTTGAATGCAAGCGTGTGCAAGTCACCTGACTACAGGAGTAACCTGGAAACAACTCCAACTTATTAAGGTCAATTTCTTGAAAACTGAAGCAAATCAAGCATTATTAGTAACAAAGTACACATAACACACACCAGGAATTGAGACTGAGAACCTGAATCAACAAATACTGAAGCATCTCCGAAGGAAAAACACAGCAGGACCAGGACCAGAGGTTTCTGGCTTCTGGGCTCCGCACCAAAAACCCCCACAAAGTGATGCAAATGCACAGGCCCCTAAGTCCCAGACACAAGGGTCTGACCACAAGCCTGGCAAGGCTGCCTAGGTCCCCGTGAAGTTTGGGAACCATTGCCCTTGATGGAAGCCTTGGGTCCAATTGAAAGAAGTAGAACATTTTATTGTTAAAGGACAAAGATTAAGAGACTGTCTAGTGCTTGGTTAATGATAAAATAGGGACAAGAAAACCTTCGCTAAGTCAATCTTCTGTACAGCCCGACAACCCTAATGGTGGATTTTCCCAGCCTTCCTGGGATCATAGACTTTTTCATGGGATTGTCCAGGAAAACGAGACAGGAAATCACAATACAAACACCAAGACTAAAGGTCAAGCTTTCTGCAGCTGCTGCTCCCAGGCTCCTTCTCTCAGGCCCCACCATCAGCTGCCCTGGGCTGGTGTGGAGGAGGCCATGGGGCTGGGACAACCCCAAGTAGTCACTGTGGACAGAGGGCTTCTAGCCCAGCCTAGCCCCTCCCCTCTCACCCGCAAGCTTCTCCATTTGGACCAAGGTGTCCTCAGTGGGCGCGCCCTCTAGGAGCTTCTCGGTCAGCCGGCTGCCGCACGCTTTCAGGAGCCTGAAGAACAAAGCTGTGATGTGTTCTTGCCAAAAGGAAAACTACACCTAAAGCCCTTCAAGCCTCTTCATCTAACTACTAGTTTATAGAAAATAGTGTAAAGGAACATGTGGAGCAATACTACAATACAATGGCTAAGTCCAAAACAAATGACACAGGTCTTCCCACAAAAGGGGCAGGAAAACCAGGGCTCGGGGTGTGGGAGGAACTATCCCAGACTGAGAGCTTTAGAACAGCCTATGCACTGAGTTCTGATCCAATTCAAAAGTCAATTCTGAGGCAGAACAGGAAAAGTGAACTGGGACTGGGCTGGATGACACACTGCATTGGATATGAGAATGGTTTTATGATTGAAATGATACAATTAACATTTGCTTTAAAAATTCCCTCGGAGAAAGTGAGAGGGCAGATGAAAAAACAGTGAAATGTTGGTAATGCTAAAACTAGACGATGAGGGTGCATATTTCATTGTACTATTTATTCTACTTGAGGCTGTTTTAAAATTTTCCTAAGAGAATTGATTTTTAAAGGACAGCAGGAATGTGTGTCAGATGGGTGGCGACCCAGACCCTTCTCTTTAGTTTGCAGGTGCTGGGGAGCTGCCCTCGAGGATACATCCCCAAGGACCCTTGCTCACCAGGACCTTAAACGACAAGACACCAACTTCCAGCAAACACTGCTCAGGAATGAGAAACCGGGGCAGCCTTTGGAAGGAGTCTCTCTAGCAATGGAGGAACAAAAACAGCTTTGGCCAGAGGACAAACTGGGTGTTTCAAACACGCCCACAAGTTCGCTGACATTCCTCCCTTTAAAAGGTGAAGACTAACTCTTCCCTCCTATTGAGGCTGGTCCCAAGGACCAGCAAGCCTCTCATCAGCAGCAGGTGCTGGAAATAATGTGCGCCTGCTGGGGCTGGGCCAGGAGACTTTGCAGGTCCCACCTCACCCTCCCTTCCCTCACTCACTCTGAGGGAAGTCAGCTCAGATGCCCACATGGGGAGGAGCCTCTGCCCAGAGCCAGCACTAATTTGCCCATCATGAGGGAGCTGAACCTTCAGGTAGCACATCCCCAGCTGACTCGGAACTCCTCAGAAGCAGAGCCAGGCGTGGCCAGCCGCACCACCCTACACCTCCTGACCAACAGAAGCTGTGTGAGACAAATGCTCACTGCTGTGCACAAAGAAGGGAGGGGGTCACTGGTCTCAGAATGGGGATGCCATTTTTAAAACATCGCCGGGGTGTGAGTTCTATATAAGTATGCCTGGCACCTACTGAGGGGATAACTGCACCCAGTTCAGTGCTCATTAAACAAGCACATACCATGGAGGTACTGATGGCTCTTCTCCCCAGATTTGGGCACAATCCAAAGAGCCTCCGGTAACTGCTCTTATTCTAACAGTTGCTGAAAGAGCTGAGGATGTCATTACCAAGCAAAGGAGGTGTGCAGGCATGCCCACAAGTTGTCATCGCTTGTCAAGGAGGTCAGTGAACGGGCAGCATTACCATTCCTCTGGTGCAGGAACGGTGTGAAAGCTGTGTTCATCCTCTGGGCTCGCTGTGGGCACCCAAACTGCTCGGCTTCAAACACCTGAAACACACAGAACAGGGGTAGTCCTGAAGCAAATCAGCCAAGCAGCCCAGTTTGTTCATAGCCACCTTCAAGATGCCACTACTGAGGACTGCCCTACTCTGCTTCCTTGATGCCGAATACAGAAAATGCCACCAGTTTCATAACTGCACACAGAAATGATTTGCTTCCCCAGCTGCATTAGAAGACACCTGAGGAGAAGAACTGGCTGAGACGCTCTCCTGTATCCCCTCCTACCACAGACTCACTGAGCACTTGATAGATGTTGAGGTAGTATGTGTGTTCAAGGTAGCCATTACTGTTACTCTCTAAGTATTTCCAGTCCTCCCCCTTCTGTGCACATGGAGGCATTCACGACTCAGAGCTTGGAGGTGCAGGGGTATGTGACCAGCACCCTCCAACTCCCTCTAGCAGGTGAATGAGCACTATTCAACATGGCTGCCACTGCACTTTGCTGGGACCCTATAACGAGCAGATTCCCCATGTCCCAGCAACAGACAAGAAACATGAACAAGAAAAAATTGGGCTTGAGGGAACACACTGTCTGTGAGAAGTGTGCTGGGTCACGAAGGCCAGTCTCTGTGGGAGGTCTGCTGCCAGTCAGTCCTGAGATGCCACATGAAAGCTGGCGGGGGGGGGGGGGGCCCACAGCATGATCAGTGAGTGAGCTTTTGGAATGGAGGTCAGAGGAAGCAAAGGCAGCAGGGATGAAACCACGGTGTCTGACTGCAGCAAGGACATGAGGGCTGAACAACACTCAAGAGAGACCAATATAGCAGCAGGATGGGCTGGCAGACCACCAGGTGTATGGCCACATCTCCGACTCTGAAGCTAGGAGTTGACAGCATAGACAGAGCGGCAGCCATGGGGCTGCCTGCTTGCATGCTGCCCCAGACCACTGCCACCCACTGCCCCGGTCATGGGCATCACCTTGAGAGCCTTGCCCTGGAGCTCGTCAATGATCCCTCGGATCTTGCCGAGCAGGAAGGGCCAGGAGTTGATGAGGTAGATCCGGTCCATCATGATGGCAATGATGCTGTACCAGCGCTGGAAGCCCCGGGCCAGGCTGTCTTTGATGAAGAAGGTGTGGCTGAACACGAACCCATGCTGCTCGTCCCCAAAGAAGATAGGGCCTTCGCGACCAGGGCAAACCTGGGACAGAAGCACAGCCCCTCCAGGACACTGTCCTCTCCTTGATTTAATAATGCACAATCAAACCCTCCTGCTTGGAGCATCCTTTCTGCCCTTATGAGCCACTGTTAATTATAGGGTGAGTAGAAGGACAGGGTTGAAAGAGGAAAACTTTGCTTTCATCAGCTCCTGGGATCAAACTTCTAAAGATGACATTTGTTATCATGAGATGCAAGGACCATTAAAGTAGGTTCATTACTTTTTTTTCTACCTTGAGCCATAGTAACTCCTATACAAATGACCAGTCTACCTCAGACTCCAGTTTGGCAGCATCGCTCACCTGCAATACCCTGGAACACCGGCAGGTGAAAAGGGCCACTGCAGAGTCCATATAACACAACCTCACTCTTTATTTGCAGGAGAGAATCCAGGGCTCTCTCAGGACAGTCACCCCCACTTGACACACAATTCTGTCAGACATGACTGCCTGCTGCTAGCAGATTAGTGGCAGAACATCAAGAGGAGGGGACAGCTGAAGGCAAGTGCACAGCGACCATGTCAGTGAGACCCAGGAGTGAGGGAGCTCAGTGTGTCTAACCAAGTGGATGTGGCGACAAAAGTTTCAGTAACTAGATTATGAATCCTTTGTGACAGATAAAAAAACATAGAAACTAAGCCTCAAACTCAACAACAGCAGCCACGTGGTGTAGAAAGAAATGGATTCCTTCCTCAGTAGAGCCTGAGGACATATGATGACTAAGAAAATAAAAACGGTGATGTTTGATAGGGTAAACTACCTATCCCAGAAATATTTCATGTCTCAGAAATATACCCATGAAGAATCAACAAACAAAAATTTCACGCTTAAGATGATAAACTAGCAACCATGTAGAACACTCACGTGCAGGATGACACATTTCGGAGCTCTGAGGACAGAGGCTGCCCTGTGCTTGAGCTCCCGGACCTGCCCATCCCTTGCCCAACAGGGCTGCCTTCTGCCTCCTCTCCACAGCTGGCACCGAGACTGGTCAGGGAGCCCTAGCAAGTAGGAGGTCCCTGAAGAGACGGCCACCTCCCTTCCCACATCACAGGTGCTCACCTCACAGCTCAGGCTCCGCACGCAAGCCTGGCGGACTATGCTGAAGAGCTGGGGGTGGCTGGGATGCTGGTGACTGACATATTTAATTGAAGTCTCTTTATCATGGCTGATGTACCCAGGGTGCCCCACAGCAAGTGATCGGCAGCCCTGCCCATGACAAGGAGAAGAAAACCAGTTAGTTGAGAAGCAGGCAACACACTTTCTAACTCGCAAACCACCATCTGTTTTCCTATAATAATAATTGGCATACAGAGTTATACTTACCTGAGGGTTTCCTGACTAGGAGAAGCAGGAGGCAAAGGTCATACAGGTTTCCACAGGGTATGAATAACAGACCTAAGCAACTGAGCACCTGTGTAGCAGGTGTTACAAAAAGCTCTGCACGCATTATCTCGTTTAATCCAAAGCACAGCCTTGAGATAATTAGTGAGAATCCCCATCATACAGAAGGTAAAACTGAGGCTCACAGCTGCCAAGGGGCCCACAGAGAGCTCTGGGGTCTCAGGAGGAGGCCACAGACATCAGTGTGGTGTGAACACAGATCCAACACTACCTCTGACCTCAGGCTCCAACCCACGTCCCTCACTCAAGGAAGTGACCTGGTGAGGGAACTCAGATTCCACTTCCCCAGAGCTGACAAAGCAGCACAAAGCAGAATACCCAGGACCCCACAAGGAGGAAGCACCTAAGAACACCAGGTGCCGGGAAGTGAGCCTGGGATGGGCTGCTCTGTGAACATGAGCATGTACAGGGCAGGGCTGAAAGGCACCTGTGATGGTGGCGGCAGCAGTGTGCTGGCACAGAGTGGCTGGGAAAAGCGAAAGCTGGGAAGAAAGGAAAGAACTAAGGGGATGCAGAAAGAAGCAAAGTCACTCCATGAAGAATGGTCTGCACATATCCCCTGAAAACCACACCTCTGTGAGGTCCCATCCCCTACACCCTGGGACCTGTTCACTGCTAGGCAGTCCCCCACATAGCACAAGCAGAAGCCCCTGCAGAGAAAGAAATGACCACAACACTCCGAACACTTGCCTCACACATGTCCGACTTTTTGGGTCCTGGGCTGCTGGACTCTGCGCTGGCCCCTTCGGCTGGGCTGTGAGTGCAGGTCCCACTGCTCATCTGAATGCCACCCTCTTCCTCTTCAGCCTGTTCACCCTGGCCATGGCTGTCCCCTGCCCCTTTTGGAAGCGGGGCATGCAGAACCTCAGTGCAGAAGAGAGTGCGGGGGCCATGGAGCTCACAGAAGTGACAGAGAGCAACAATGGCGTTCATGATGCTGCAGAGACAGCAGAAGCCTGTTTTGGGGGAGGAAGGGAAACACCGTCAGCCTGCCTGTGTGTGTCCCCACCCAGCATTGAAGCAGCTCTGGAGCACAGGGCCTGGGTGGCTACTCTGTGCCACACTGGAATGGGTGCAGGGGAAATCAGACAGACAGGTCCTTGCCCATGAGTTACAGCAAACAGAGCAGGAAACATGTTGCTCCACGATCACATAGAAAGCCCTTCAGTTCGAACAGTGGGTGGGCTCCGTGGTAAACAGAGAACCACCCTCCAGGAGGGCAGCCTTGGGAATGAAAGGGGAGAGTCCCTGGAGAGGTGGAGTGTGGTTTCAGACAGGTTTTGCACACAGACTGAAGGGACTGAGGGTGGGGAGCCATGGGGGCTGCAGAGCACAGCTCGGGGTCTGAATGTCAGCGGAACGGGGGGAACAAGGGCAGAAAACTAGGAGGGGGGAGGACTTCAGGGATCTTTCTAGACCATGGTAAGACCCTGAATTTTTTTTTTTTTCAGGGATTGGAAAGCCTTTGATGGGTTCTGATGAGAAACATAACAAATTGAATCTTATTTTAAAAGGGTCACTTTGGCTGCTGTGCAGAAAACAGACTTCTGGAGCCAGGGGGAACCCAGGGAAACCAGCCGCTGTCTCCCACTTGTTCACAGATAGGAGGTGGTGGCCCGGGCCAGCGTGAGCAGTGAGGCAGAAAGGAGCTGTCTGACCATGACTGTGCCCCCACCGACAGCTCACCGGCAGGCTGTAGAGCATGAAGAAGGGAGCAAAGTCACCTAGACCAACAAGAAAGAGAGAGGACTGGAGGAGTGGGCAAGGAGGAGGCCCAGAGTCAACACCTGGTGAGCATCCAAGTGCAGAGCTGGAGGGGCAGCAGGAACACAGGGGCAGAGCCCAGCAGGGCAGTCAGTGCTGGGTGAGAACAGGAGTGCTGCAACAGAGCCTGGGGCACCCTAGAGCTGAGAGGTGAAGGGGAGGAAGAGCTGCACAGGGTGACAGGTAATGGCAGGCAGTGAGGCAAACTCCAGCGTTACCCCAGAGACCAAGTGAGCAAAGTGGGGATGATGAAAGAAGCACAGTCCTGGTGGTGGCCACGGCGGGTAGGGCCCAGCACAGCAGCTGAGAATGAGGGAGGGAGAGCAGTTGGTGCAGTGCAGACACAAGTGCCCTCTGGCTGGGAAAAGTCAGGCAAGGCTTCGGCAGGAGGAGCATGTCCACTGGGTGGACAGGCAGGAAGAAGTCTGGAAACAAGAACACAGGAGCAAAGAAATGGAGGTGGGGCAGTTCCAGCTCAGCTTCCGTGACATGTATCACACGGGAGGGCCTGGAAGCCAGGCTACAGAGGGTACACATAGTCCCAAGTCCCACACTGTCCAACACAGCAGCCATGAGCACATGTGGCAATTTACTTAAATTAATTAAATTGAAAAGCTCCATTCCTCATCGTCACTGACCACACTTCAAGTGTGCACTAGCCATAATGGGCTCATGCCATCATTTTAAAGGGACAGTGCAGATCATGGAACAGTCCCATCATCAGTTTCATTAGATAGCAATGCCCAAAACAAATGAGGAACCCTCTTCTCTTTGGGGTACCCAACCCCCCACGACAAGGCCAAGGAAGGCCAGACACCCTGTGCCCTCGTTTCCCAGCAGGTAGGCAGGCACAAGCAAGGCCAGGCAGAGGTGCTGGCCCTGAGACACTAAACCTAGAGGAAGGTGAAGCATCAGTGTGAACACACACTGTGGGAGTAGCAAGTCCCTGGGAAAGTGCATCCTGGGGGACAGCCTGCTCAACAGCCCCACTGAGGGGTGGCCCTGCAGGTGGCCCTGCTCAGAGCCCGCTTTCTAGTCTGCCTGCTAACTCCACTGCCCGCCTGACATCAGCTGACATGGGTGGCCACAGCCATTGTTCTTGTCCTTGAGGCAGGGGCTGGAGCTCAGGTGGCTATCATGGGAACATCAGCTGGTCTGACAGGAAGTCGCGCCTGGCGATCAGACACAGGGACATGATGGGTGGCCAGGAGAATGCAGTGCTCCCAGGGGAGTGGGCAGCGGCAGAGGAGACAGGGTTTAAGATAGGAGGAAGGCCTTGAGTACTTGCCTGGTCTGTGCTACCAGAGGCTGGAGACAAAGGTCCTGAACACTCTCCACAGCCTTTCACTACTCACCATTCAGCCTCTCCTTGTGTGTCTGCTGCAGGAGCAGCCCCCCCCATCCCCCAATCAGTCTACCCAGAGAAGCGGCTCATCTCTCACCTCCAGCCTTGTCACTCTCTCCCCTCCCCAGCTTTATTTTACTGCAATGAACATTCCCCAAGTGGAGCAGCTTTGTCTTGTTCACAACAGTTGCCCAGACCCACTGGCAGGCACCCACTTAATAGGTGTTGGGTGAGTGATTTAGAAGCTGCCCGGAAATAACAGCTCTGGCCACATAAAGTGGGGAGCTCACCAAGGGTATCCACAAGCACAACCACAGGGGACCCATATAGACGAATTCAAATAAAGGGTCCACATAGCTCACTACAGTGAAGTCAAGGACAATGGTTTAAAAATTCACTGTGGCCCTGTCTGGTACAGCTCAGTAGGTCAGGTGTGGCCCTGCAAAGTGAAGGGTTGTCAGTTTGATTCCTGGTCAAGGCACTTGACTGGAGTATGGGCCAGGTCCCCACTCAAGGTGCACAAGAGGCAACCAATTGATGCTTCTCTTCTCCTCTAAGAATAACTAACTAACTAAATAAATAAAAATCTTTTAAAAAATCCACTGAAGAAGAGGGGGCAAGGCAACCACTGATGGAGAAAGAAGTATAGGGACCCAAGCTAAAGGCAGAGGGGTTGACCCTGGTAAAGGCCACATCTTCCCTTGAGAGGCACAGAGAGAAATAAAAGTCCCTCTTGCAGGACATGCACACAAAGCAGTACCCTTGGCCAAGGTTCACACCATCTGAAAAGCACCAACACAAACTTTTATATTGGGTTGGCCAAAACGTCCATAACATTTTTTTCTGTATGGTGGCTCTAGTAGCACTTTAACTTCTAGTAATCTTTAACTTCATCAGAAACAATTTTGTTATTGTTTGTGTAACTGTATTGTGACAGTTATCATCTCAGCATGTATGTTAAAAAAACTTATCAAAACTGGTGAATTTTTGTGCAGCCATTTTAATATTGAAGATGGAAGAAGATATATGACATTTTCAGTATATTATGCTTTATTATTTCAAGAAATGTAAAAACGCAACTGAAACACAAAAAAAAGATTTGTGCAGCGCATGGAGAAGGTGCTGTGACTCATCGAACATTTCAAATGTGGTCTGCGAAGTTTCTTGGTACTAGTCACATCTTGGCCAAATAATCCTTTGCTGTGGGGCTGTCTTGTGCATTGGAAGCTGTTTAGCAGCACCCCTGGCCTCTACCCACTAGAAGCCAATAACTAGGGATAGCAACATACTCAATCTAAATCAATAAAGTTACTGGCGAAAATGAAAAATGTCTATTTTACAAAAAAAAAACATACAGACTTTTTGGCCAACCCAATATTTGGCAGACTCACACGTCCACTGTCCCACCCAGACCAGAGCATTCCAGGCCATTTCCAAATGAGTAGGTAGGACAATGGCAGTCCTACAGCAGCTAAGACCTGACGTTTTGTAAGTAAAGAAAAAAATCAGAGCTAATTCTAGAGCAATGGACTTCGTGGGACAAAAATAGTTCAAGCAGCTTACAGCCAACCTCAAAGCGGAATACAAGCGAGGAGCTGGGGATCCCAGGGGCTATGAACTGCTTCGGAGGCTTCTGCCTTTTGAGCATTAGCTGACAGCAAGCTAACAATGCAGACAAAGTCTTCACTGACATCTACATTTCTACTGTGGTATTCCATAAAGGAGCTCTTGAAATATAAATATACTTGTGTCTTTGTAAAATATGAAATGCTAAAGAACAGTCCTCATCCTAGTTCCTACTCTTAGTGAGAAGGCCAGAAGCCGCTGGAAAGCAGTGAGGTACCCTAAATTACACTTAGCCTCCAGAGCCACATAGACGTTCAGGGTTGGAAAAAAGCCTTTCTCCTGTCTCCAGCCCCCACGGGCCATGCAACACCAAGTACATTCCTTAGCCTCTCTAGGCACCACCTGAAAGCTGAGGAAAGAGGGCCCAACCCTTCTCAGAGTTAACCACCACACGTGCACCAGAGTTCTAGAGAGTGGGAGGTCAGCTAGCTCTTCATTCACTCCCCCACTCCAATCTCTGCCAGATGTCTGCTGAGGAAAACAATCTGGTCTGAGTAGGCCTAATAGTTCTTCCTTTCCAACAAGCCTTCCAGAACCAAGGAAGAGGCAGAAATCTCCCCCTGCCAACAGGCTGGGTCCCTGTCCACGTCCCCTCCCACAGTGGCTGGGTAGACCTGGACAGTGACCTCCGAATGGCCTTCCCACTGCTGTGGTGTGTCCTGGACCTGTGTCTACTTCATCCCCACTCTGTGGTCTTCTCATAGGACCACCGAGAACTGAAGATGCCACTAAGCATGAACACTTTTCAAACAAATACAGCATTAAAACAACTGTTAACCAGTGGTTGGCATCAGAACCTCACACAGCTTCTTGAACTGGTCTCCCACAGGAAAGCCTCAATAAGTCAGCTGGTACCAAGTGCAAAGTTCCACAGAGTGTTCCTTCCTGGTCAGACCCCACACGGTAGCTCTGCTGTTGTATCTCTACAGGTTTCACCTGCATTTCTGTTCACAGAGCTCCCTGGTGCTTGACACTGGAAGGGCAACACTGTCATGTGTCATGACTACTCAGTTATTTGATGACATGGACCACCTTGTGCCTCTAGTACTTGCTCTGCTGTGACTGGGAGTCCCTCCTGCCACCTGAGTGGACACCATGGGTGTGCCAAGGGTCCAAGAGCCTGAGAGCCAGTACCTCCTTTCAGCAAGCCCTTCCTTGCCCTCTGTCTTTGCGGAGGACCACCTGGGGTGTCAGTCCACGAGGAACTAATCTCTGGGCTAGGGGAAACAAGGATGAGCCTGACCACGCCCACCCCACCAGAGGACGATCTTCTAGCCTCAGAGGACACAGATCTGGGCCTGCATGGGTGCAGCCACTGGCACCCCAAAACGCACCTAGGAGCGAGGAAGGAGGACACACACCCTGACCCCTGACATCATAGCCGAGGAAAAGAGCAGCGGGAAGACAAAGAGCAGCCTCAGTGACGCTGAAGGAGACTAAAGCAACGAGGCCGACAGCGCAGACCCTGGGTCATGTCTCTCACCCCTTTAGAGCTGCAATTTTCAACCTTTCTCATCTCGTGGCACACATACACTAATTGCAAAAATTCTGCAGCACACCAAAAATATATTTTTGGGCAATCTGACAAAAAATATGTATAATTTTGATTAATTCACACTGACGCTACTGCGTGTTGGCTGCTGTCACTTTTTTACTTGGCAATCTAAGGGAAAGGAGGTCAGCTCCCCTGCCTAAACGGTCAGGCACTGCGTATGCACAGGGTGGAAAATCGCCGCTTTCGAATTCCCAGATGTGCCCCACCCTGACCCCTCTGCCACGCCATCTCAGGTCCTGGCACCCCCTTTCCTCTCCGGCCCCCAACCACCCCCTCACTACCTAACCCACTTCATATCAACCCAGACCTCGGCTGTGCCCCACAGCTAACCCAAGGCCGTGGTCCTTTCCTTGTCCGGGCCTCGTTCCCCTTCCTCGCCCCCTCCCCCCCGCCAGCCCACTCACTCCCTTTCTCGGCTGTTTCCCGTAGCCAGGCGCGCTTCCCACCTCCACAGAGGCGCCCCAGAGCCCCAGCCCAGCCCCCGCCACGCCTCGGACTCACTGGACAAGCCGAGCCTCGCAAAGACAACGCAGGGCCGGCACTGTCCCAATGGAGGAGCTGAACTCCGGCGGAGGAAGCACCCAGCCCCGTGGAGCTCAGCGCCGCTGCGCACCTGACAGTGAGTCTTCTTGCCGTAGCTCGGTCTGGGCCCCTCCTTGAGTTCCTAGGCCCGGAGCCCAGCCCCGCGGAATCCCGCCGGCCCCTGCGAGCCCCGGTTCCCCACTCCTACCCACTACTCCTGCCGGAGTAGCCCCAGCCACGCCTGCCACGAACTCTGGGGGTCCAGCCACAGCGCCGAGGGCTGGCCGTGTGACTGAGCCGAGCGGTCCCAAGCACCTAGCCCACAGGGGTGCGCGGGCCGTCGGAGCAACACCCCTTCAGCGGATAGAGCGCGGCCCCGCAGAGTCCCATGCCCCCGACCAGACTGCGAGAGTCCGGCCACGCCGAGACCGGAAGGGAAGCTGGAGCCAACGCCCCACACTACCCACTTCCGCCGCCCGCATTCCAAGCCCCCCCAACAAAAATCCCGAAATGGTTCAATCCGTACCGGTGAGGGGTATCGGAGGAAACCATTTCAAGAAGAATGGGGGGGGAATGCTTACATTTAAAAAAGCTTTTTAAACGATTTGAGGGAAATTGTAGCCATCCTAAGACTCCTGAAAGAAACAGAATGTCTCAGCATCATTACAAGCACTGTAATTTAAAAACTGGTTTTTAAGGCGTTGGTGCTTACTAAATTGCCCGCGAAGCCATCCTCAGCGACCGCCGTGACTGGACTTGCGACGCCGGTGGGTGATTCCTGGGACCTCCAGGTGGGGCCGGGCCAGAGTGCGCCGGACAGGAGTGCGCAGAAGCGCGTAACTCAGTCCCCTCCCTCGTCTGCCTACGCGCCTGAGTGGTTCGGAGGAGTTCTTGAAATATACTAACGGATTTAGTAATGCTTCGTAAAAACCTCGGCGCCTGTTAACCTGTCCTCTTAAAAGTTAGTGTTACAGACATATGTGCACGATGTACTGTAGGTCCTTGGAATTAAGAGATTCCGACCCGCGCTCCCCTGTGCTCCCTTCACCCGGAGCCAGTCGCCCTGGCTGGGCAGGGTGTCCAGAGCATGGGGGTTCTGAAACGTTGGGAAAGAGAACATCAGCCATCCTGAAGTAGAAATGGGTGTCTCTGTGTGTTGGGTTTTTTTTTTTTTTTAATCTCTGAGGTCACTGTCTCTTTGAATTTCCGTGTTATGCTGAAGAGAGGACATGAGAAAAGAATGAAATTGCAATTTGTTTTCCGCCTCCTTTTACCGGTTGAGTAGGAGTGGAATTAGGTTAGGTATTGCCTTTATAGGTTTAATTATTCTTACCAATCGAATTCCTCATGATATCGGACAGCACAAACTTCATACAGGAGTGGGCAAAAGTAGGTTAATAATAATACAATAACTAATAAATCATTATACAAGAATAAACTTTTTTTTAAAAAAGATTTTATTTATTTTTAGGGAGGGGGAGAAAGAGTGGGAGAAACATCAATGTGTGGTTGCCTCTCACGTGGCCCCCACTGGCCCACAACCCAGGCATGTGCCCTGACTGGGAATCAAATCACTGACCCTTGGGTTCACAGTCCACACTCAATCCTCTGAGCTACACCAGCCAGGGCAGAATAAACTCTGCTTTGCTACTCACAACTGTAAACCTCATAGATACAACAGCACGGTGAAGACCGGAGGGAAAGGTGGGGGGAGGAGGTAGAAGATACAAGGGAGATGAATGGTGACAGAAGGAGACTGGACTTGGGGTGATGATACAGTGCACAGATGATGTGTTATAGAGTTGTACACTTGAAACCTACATAATTTTATTAACCAATGTCACCCCAATAAATAAAGAAAAAAGTAAAAGACAAATATCATATGGTTTTATGAATACCACAGGGGATCCAAAAGCCAGAATCATCTTTTGGAGGAGAGGCCCCTTGTAGCACAGGCCTCCCCCTGCTAGGTCAGTGTTCTAGGAACCCATCTGCATCAGTGCACCCACCAGCTGGCATTGTGAGAATGCATTCCACTAAAGTGAATTTTTTTTTTTAAGACTCAACTTATTTGCCCATTTCATGATGGGTGATTTACAAATGCACCTGCTGCCCCTACCACACTCTGTGTTCAGAAGTTTTTGAACAAAATAGCATGACCCCTGTGCCCCACCCTCTCTATTCACCCCATCTCTGCAAGACACTTTTTTTGTTTGTTTGTTTTTTTCCCCAGGTGAAGAATCCTCAAAGGGAAACATTTGCTGATGTGGAAGAGGTGAAACAAAAAAATGACAGAAGCACTAAAAGGCATCAAAACCAATGTGTTCAAAGACTATTTTGAGCAGTGGGAAAAAAACGTCTCAATAAGTGTATTGCATCAAATGCAGTACTTTGAAGGCGATTAAGTTTAAACATGTAAGAATACACAATTTCTTATAAATAAATTCCACCTGGGGGGGTGCTCCCTCATATATGTACTCTGAAAAACACAATAAACAAACACAGAAACAGTCATAGATACAGAGAACATTTTGATGGTTGCCAGATGGGAGGTGGGTTGGGAAAATGGGTGAAAAGAGGAAGGGGGACTTCTGGCCAAGATGGAGGCATAGGCGGACACACTGTGCCTCCTCGCACAACCAAAATTAAGGACAACAAAGATTTAGAAACAAGAAAACAACCAGAACTCAGAAAATTGAACTGTTTGGAAGTCCAACAACGATTCATCCAGACCGGTAAGAGGGGCGGAGTCGCGGCAGGAAAAAGCGGAGGTGCGGACTGAGCATGAGCACGCAGGCAGCAGCGGCTGGCAGCCCCCAGGTGCACAGGCGGCGACTAGCAGAACCTGGGCACAGGGCGGCAACTGTGCAGACCCAGTGAGGCCACGCAAGGCAGCTGGCTGACCACGTGGTCCCACATTCACATGCAGATAATCCAGGCAAAGGGGAAGTGGTGGAACGGACTGGAATCCGAGAGTGAGCACAGCAAGCTCCATTGTCTCCTCTCAGATCCCACTCCCACATACAGCAGCACTACCCAGCAACTGGGCTGTCCTGCCCTGGGGAACACCTAACGCTCCACCCCTCACTACGTAACAGCTGCGACTAGACAAAAAAAAAAAAAAAAAAAAAAAAAAAAAAAAAAAAAAAAAAAAAAAAAAAAAAAAAAAAAAAAAAAAAAAAAACCAGAAATGAAAATGGCTCAAACCGGAGAACAAATCAGAGCCCCAGAGCCAATTTATCTAAGCGACGAAGAGATTGCCAACCTATCAGATGCGCAATTCAAAACCCTGGTGATCAGGATGCTCACAGAATTGGTGGATTTTGCTCACAAATTAGATGAAAAAATGAAGGCTACAATAAGTGAAATGAAGAAAGATGCATGGGGAACCAACAGAGATGGGAGGAAAACTGGGACTCAAATCAATGGAGTGGACCAGAAGGAAGAAAGACACAACCAAATAAAAAACAAGGAAGAAACAAGAATTCAAAAAAATGAGGAGAGGCTTAGGAACCTCCAGGACATCTTTAAACACCCCAACATCCAAATTATAGGGGTACCAGAAGGGGAAGAAGAAGAGCAACCAGTGGAAAACTTATTTGAACAAATAATAAAGGAGAACTTCCCCAATCTGGCAAAGGAAATAGTCTTCCAGGAAGTCCAGGAAGCTCAGAGAGTCCTAAAGAAGTTGGACCCGAGGAGGAACACACCAAGGCACATTATAATTAACATTACCCAAGATGAAAATGAAGGAGAGAATTCTAGAAGCAGCAAGGGATAAGGGAACAGTCACCTACAAAGGAGTTCCCATCAGACTGTCAGCGGATTTCTCAAAAGAGACCTTCCAGGCAAGAAGGGGCTGCAAAGAAGTATTCCAAGTCATGAAAGTCAAGGACCTACATCCAAGATTGCTCTATCCAGCAAAGCTGTCATTTAGAATGGAAGGGAAAATAAAGTGCTTCTCAGATAAGGTCAAGTTCAAGGAGTTCATCATCACCAAGCCCTTATTATATGAAATGTTAAAGGGACTTATCCAAGAAAAAGAAGATAAAAAATATGAACAGTAAAAAAACAGCAAACTCACAGGTATTAACAACCAGACCTAAAACAAAAGCCAACTAAGCAAATCACTACAACAGGAGCAGAACCACAGAAATGGAGATCACATGGAGGGTTAGCAACAGGGGAGTGGAAGGAGGAGAGAGGGGGAAAAGGTACAGAGAATAAGTAACATAGATGGTGGGTAGAAAACAGGGGGAGGCCAAGAATAGTGTGGGAAATGTAGAAGCTAAAGAACTTATGACACATGGGCATGAACTAAAGGGGGGAATGTGGGTGGGAGGGGGTGTGCAGGGTGGAGGTGAATGAAGGGGGGGGAATGGGACAACTGTAATAGCACAATCAATAAAATATAATTAAAAAAAGAAAAAAAGAGGAAGGGATTAAGATGTGCAAATTGCCAGTTATAAAGTCAGTCATGGAGATGTAAAATACAGCATAGAAAATATAATCAATAATACAAGGTGGAGCAAAGTAGGTTTATAGTTGAGAGCACAAAATTTTTTCTTGTATTATTAATTATTGTATTATTTTCCATACGAACTGTAAACTTATTGCCCCACCCTGTATTGTAGTATGTATGGTTTCAGATGGGTACTAGACATATTGAGTGATCATTCTGTAAGTTATATAAATGTCTAATCACTATGTTACACACCTAAAACTAACATAATATTGCATGTCAAAAATTGGGAAAATTTTTAAATTATTTTAAAACAGAATAAAAGATTTCTTGATGCTTTTCTGCCTTCCTACTACTAAACCAAGAGGCTTAATTGAATAGGTACTGATAACTGTGCATCCAGGCTGACAAGAGCTTTAGGGACACCTGCTGCCAAGACCATAGGTCAAAGTCAAGTCTCCTTGTGCAATTTCTTGTGGAGGAGCTAAGATATGCCTTCACCAACCTATGGTCTCACACAGCTACAGAATACAGTTTGGCTTTATCTTTGAGTCAAATCACCATGTTACTGATTCAATTTGCAGTTTCAGGAAAAGGAGGTATGTTTCATTTGTAAGCAATTGGATCTAATCTTTTTAATCACAACTCATTATTTTAAGGTGTAACTCCTTGTTATAAAAAAAAATTTAACCTAGGCTTTCCTTTCTCCCAACAACCAAGACAATGCTTCATGTTTTCAGGCATGTTTGACAGTGTGGGGTATGCCCAGCCGCTGGAAGGCAGCAGACAATGGGTAATAATCTCAGAAGGTGGCACTCATGTACACCCTCTAAGTCAACTCTGAATAAAAAGTGTCCATCCAGTTGCAAGCAAGAGCTGTTGGCGGTAGTCCAATATTTTCCCTTAAAAAATACACTATTGTTAATTTAGCATTGTTAACATAGCAATTTTAGAAAGCTTTTAAAAATTAGCCCCCTCCCCCAATTAGAATTCAACTGATAGGATTTTTGTGTTTTAATGTGATACTCACTACTTTTAAGTTACCAAATGGTTTCTTTTTAATCTAATAGTAACTTTAACAGTTCATTATGCAAAAGTTCTCTGGTCTCAACTTTTGATTTTAGGAATCAAATAGGAAAGGAGGCAAACAGGATTTTCTTTGTTCACCATCATTAGGTAATTCAACTGCCCAAAAAAGGTAGGCCACCTAGTTTTCCTACTCACAAATACCGTATCTGATTTTCCTGGCCATTTACTTTCTCTGGGCCCTTTGCAAGTGCTCAGACTTCTGTGCAGATGTTTTCCTCTACAGATTGGCTACCATTTCAAGTTGTAACCCAATCAACTTAGAACTTACAAAACCCAGGGAAGGAGCACGAGGAAACACAGGGAGGAGGGCCCTCAGAGGAAACTACCACTCCCAACAGCTCCTGACCTCAAGGTCTTGGACTCGGACAGGAGCCTCAAATAAGGCCTGAGAGTTTTCACTCAGGGTGGCCTTGTGACACAGTCACAGGCTATAAGTCACAGGATGTAAGCAAAGGTCTGCAGAGCACTCCTGGGGACCTTTCCAAATATAGGCACTGACCCATCCTACTCCATGAGCCATCTTTTGGATTAGACTGTAGGTAAGACACCTGGAGGTGCAAAGGCCATCTTGAAACCATGAATGAGAAGTATGAACTGAAAGTGAACATTCTAGAGGCTGAAGTGGTCAAATTAAATGAGCCAGAGTACCTGGAGGCTTCGGTCCTGCATGCCTCCCCCAGACTACTTGTAATGAGAGATAAACAAACCAATTGTTTAAAAAAAAATTACAAACCCCAAAGTGAATCTCTGAAAAGGAACTAATCAATACAACTTACAGATTGCCATAAAAAGAGGAGGGAATTGAACAAGGTAGGTCCACCAATGAACACCAATAATAGTTCAGCATACTTAAAAACTTGTCAATTGCCCTTCTGCAGAATTATTTGCTAGAAAAGTAAAAGTACTTGACCCTTAGTAAGAGAGAATAATTATTCTCTTATTAAGGCTAGCTGGTATGTTCACAGTGTAACAAAGTTATGTAAACAGCCACTTTAAATGTAGCCAGAGCTGCCACGCTAGAGGAGCTGCTTTGCACAACATGCCTGAAACCTTGGAAGGTTAAAGCAGGGCAAAATAGCCTTGGGACTGGGCCTAAGCAACACGGGGTCCTAAAGAACTGTTTGCAAGGATAACAAGAAAGCAGATATTAGGAGTATAGGACTGGTGGCTATGTGACTGAAATTAAAAACCTTTAGAACTAGCATCGCCAATGTTAGCTTATCCGCACCAGTAGAAATGTCTTCCTTCTACTGACATAGTCCCCCTTCCCTCCCTCATGAATAGCCCCTGTCTTCAGCTCCAAATGAAAACATTGTTTGGGATTCTGCCTGAATCAGTGCTTCCTGAGTAGCTATTCTTTTTTTGATGTCAAATAAATATGCTTGTTGCCTCTCATTCTGGCCTTCTATATTAAGGTTAACAAAAGTACAGTACTCATCAGCTTCAGAACTCGTCAAACCACGTACTCATTGCATTTTGATGAGAAAAAAATGTTTCACCACTCTGGGCTTGCTCAGGACTCGTTGCACTTGCTAGAACTTGTATGAGTCACAATGCTGCCCTGCAAGAGAAAATGCTTCATCGTTCTGTACTCATGAGTTTTGGCACTCCTCAAGAGTTCTGTAATGAATTAATGACAAGTACTTAGGTACCACTCTAAAGTTCTATTACCTAGCTTAGTTTGCGACAGACCTAAGCAGGCCTAGGAGGAAAGAAAACTGCACTATGGGAAACTTCCTGCCGACCCTACCCAGGATAAACAGATGCTCAGCTAAGATTGGGGTCTGGGGTTGGCCTATCTGGAATAACAAGATGCAGCTTTAATGTGAGGCCAAGATGTATCAAGAACAATGGTCAGCAGATACGGCACCCAGCAACCAGCTCTAGCCAATCAGACTCTGACACCCCAACCAGTTACCCTTCGCAGGTTTTTGCACTTAAAAACCCTGCCCTAAGAGCAACTGAATGAGTCTTGACCTCCCTTGGTTGGCACCACTTTCCCCTCTTATCCCTGGCTAATAAACTGTTCCTTGGCTCACTGCGTCCATCTGGTTTCTTGAACGACTGCAACCTAACAATTGGGGTTTTGACTTACTAAATAAAGTGTCATCCATAAATGGCAGAAAAATCCCTCTACCTTACTGTCCATTCTTTGGCTCAGAAAATACTGCCATTTCAAAAACATGCAACCAAATGTTTCTTTAAAGACTAACTTATACCAGTATATCCCAAACTGGAGCTCTTTCAGACCAAGCATACACGTTCAAAAAGTATATTAAAAGTTAAACATTGTCCCCTTCAGCATTTCACTCAGTACTAATTTGAATAGAAACACAAAATTCAAGTTATTTTCTGTCTAGTAGAATGCACTGTGGGCCTTCCTGGGACCAGTGCTTTGTTTTGGAAGGCTATTAATTATTGATTCAACTTCTGTAATAGGTGCAGGCCTATTCAGATTGCATGTTAGGTATTTTTTAAGTAAACACTTTATTGAAGTATAACCCACGTAAAGTTCTCCAAAGTTCCCAAAGTGAAGACACCTGTGCCAACACCTTGCTCGTAAGTTGGAGAGTCACCAGACCCCAGGATGCCTTGTGCCAGCATAAGTTCGGACCCCTGTCACATAAGTACAGGCATCCCCACTTTTTGAAAGTTTGGATCATGCCACTTGGCTTTTACAAAAGACCTACATTAGTGTATTTTCATTAACTGAAAGACCTGGAGAGGATTTTCACTTTTTTGAAAAAAGGTGGATAGTGAAAATAGCACCCAGCATTTGTTCTGCAGCAAGGCATTGAAGAAGCTAATTGCACATCTCATAGCCTGTGTGTTTATCATCTCATTCCTACTTGCACTGTATGTGTTATTTTGTGTTTGGCTTTTTTCTTTTAAATCTTTATCTATCATCTATCTACCTACCTACCTACCTATCTACATCAATATTAAGTTTTATGTACTGTTTGGTTTAACTTGGTATGCTATTTTAGGGATCTAGAAAAACTAGAATCTTTTTCCATAAAAATTAATGGTAACTGCTTCTTTGCTTTACATCATTTCAGCTTATGAAAGGTTTCACAGGAATGTTCTACTTTTGGATAGCGGAGGAAACCTGTATTGTATTCTGAGGACAATTATTCTCATTAATTCAGAGTACTTATTAACATTTGAGATTCCCATGAAAAGACAAACTTGAAAAGTCCTCAGAGAACTGTTAGGTCCATTAATGAACATCATCCTTGGGCCTCAGAAACTGCCCTAATTCCCTCAGGCAAACTCACTTTCTTCTGGCACCACTGAAATGTTACAGGTATTCATAATTAATGTGTTCAGAGTAATTTGCTGCTGAGAATTAAAGAAACAGCTAAGGCTGTCTTAACTAGTCACAGAAAGAGATTCAGGAAGCAGGCTCTGCAGCATACAGATTCTGATAACTATTCAAAAACAGGACAGAGACATAGCCAGGCAACAGATTTTTCAGGGGCCGCATGTGTTGAGTCTTACATTCCCTTAATAACAAATGAGGCCACACATCTCCTTGACCCCATGAGATTTTCAAAAGTAACTCCTGTCAGAAGACAAACCACTCCAATTTCTTTTATAGAAATGATTTAATAGATCCATTAACCAGATATTGGAGAAGAAAAAAGTTGGGGAACAAAGGGAAGACATAGAATTTAGAAAGTTGGAAGAGGTGCCCAAGGGAACTGGCCCCAGCCTGTGTGGGAAGGTGGGTGTGCAAGGTCTCTAGGAGTGTGGGAAGCACCCTGGGCCACTGCTGCTCCAGCCATCTGTTGCACAGGAAGCCAACAGCATGGAGCCTGTCCCTTTTTCTCCCCTAGCTTTCTGCTCTGCCTCCTGCCAGCAAAAAAGAAAAGTGGTCTACAGGGCTCTAGCCCCAGAATCAGAAAGTAGAATGAAGGTGGGTGTAAAGCAGACACAGGTTACTGCCAGCGCTCCTCCTCTACTGACACAGGAGGGGCAGAGATGCCTGGTCCGCAGATAGCAGGAAGCCCTAACACCATGCCCCCTTTGAGTGTACTTTCAGAATAATGTTGTGGTCTAATGAATCCGTTTTGGAAAAAAAACCTAAGTATCTACTTCATTAGAAGCCCACAAGAGAGTTACTCTTTACTTAAATAATTGCAACTAGCAGGAGTTCAAACACATTTTAGGTGATTTTAATTCAAATCCAGGTACATCAGTTATCCAATTTTGTTTTTAAAAAGCAAAACAGTCTATAGTTTGATTCTCAGTCAGGAGGGCACATGCTTGGGTTGCAGGCCAGTTCCTGTCAAGGGATGCACGAGAGGCAACCATACCTTGATATTTCTCTCCTTCCCTTCCCCTCTAAAGATAAATAAATAGTTAAAAAAAAAAAAAAAGCAAAACATAATACACTGATAAAAGACTTCCATTACACATTTTCTCTTTCCTAAGGACAGGAATGTGTAAGTGGAAATGATGCAGCCCACGGGCAGTACTAATTTGAGCTGGAGAACTTGAGAGTTTGGATGAGGGGTCAAACCCAGCCCTCTGCCCACTTTCATGTAAGTATCATTGGAAGACTATACTGTCATTTGTATTTCCACTGTCTGTGGCAGCAAAGTAGAATAGTTACATTAGGACCACATGACTCCCAAAGGAGCAACTTTTTAGACTGACTTATGGGGCTTGTTTCTTTTTGTAAATAATGAAAATGTGATTGACTACACAAGTTGACATATTTAAAAAGTGAATGCTTCTAGTGAGAGAAATGTTTTTTTTAATCCTAACCCATGGACAATCTTAATTTTAGAGAGGAAAGGAGGGAGAGAAAGAGGGAGAGACATATCAATGTTAGACAGAAACATTGATTGGTTGCTCCCTCACATACCCCGACCAGAGACTGAACATGAGACCTAGGCATATGCCATGACTGGGGGTTGAACCCATCACCTTTCAGTTATGGGATAATGCTCCAACTGAGCCACACCAGCCAGGACAAGAGAAACATTTTTTAAGGACCAAATATTAGTTTAATCTGACCACACTTTTCAAAGGCTCCACCTCATTTGGGTGCCCCATTTGGGGGCTAAATCAGTAAACCCTAGTCAGAGGCATCGGAATTCTATGGAGGGGGGATCATGAACATAATTAAAATATAGCTGTGCATCTGAAATGAAAATTCATCTAGAAGAGAGAGCTCAGGAAGCCTGGCACCTGACGCATAAGCAAGCCATTCTCAAGACCGTAAGTGTGGACAGCACACACCAAAGGTTAGAAAGAGTACACCAGCATCTCTTTAATTCACAATTCATACCATCACTAAAATGCATGTCAATCTGAATCATAAAAAATTAGCTTCTGCCTTATGGACTCTCCTAATTTTCATTTTATTTTATTTTTAAGGCAACTGATAATCAACTTTAGATCCAAATCTTCCAAAAGTTTTTGAAATCTAAGTATTTCTGTTCAAAATGTTAAAAAAAACAACAAAACTTTTCAGGTGGGAAAAAAGTGATACAAAGACACATCAATGTTCAAGTAATTTAAAACAAAAAGGTAGATTTAATGCAGTAACAACATTAATCTGAGGATAAATAAATCCACAACAGGCTTTAAAGTTTGATTTTTTTTTTTCCCCTTCGCAGAGAGAATGGTTTTCTGAAAGCACACAGGACTGAAGAAGCCAACAAAAACTGGAATTCCCTCCGGTCCAGGTGAAACAGGCCTGGTCCTCCCTGCTGCCCTCCTAACACTTGCTACTGGCCAACGTGAGTGCTTCTCTCGCTTCAGTCAGGATGGCCATTTGTTTCAAGAATAACTGGATGGTTTGTTACCAGAATCATCTTCTTGTGATCCCATGCTCTGCACAGAAAGAGAATGAGACATTGTATTTCTGTTTGCCCTTGTCCGACAAGCACACCCAGGCCCCCCTGGGGTCAGGCCCCTGTGTCTCTGTGTATAGAACTACCCTGCTGCACCGTGGAGAGGAAGCAATTCCAGGTTCCCCTCACATGTTTTCTAAGCAACTGCCAGTCTGTAGGATGAAAATGCCCTCACCAGTCTCTGGGAATTTAGTGATAAAGGTTCTTAAGAACTCCTGGCAACTGAAAGTTCACCCTGAAATTGAGTCCACATTCCTCTTCCTCTTCCACCCAGCCCACTTCTCGTTATGGAGGAGAACCTGAATCAGTCACCTTTTGCACAAACTGGGGGTTCACGGTGATCTCCTGGTCCATGGCCTTCAGCCGCTCGTCCAGCTCTATGCACTTCAGCATCTGTGTGACAGACATGTTTAGGGTGAGGGTAAGCAGGTTTAGGTTCACAGTCCCTTGACCTGAACCCCTGGGACTGTACTAGTTCTGGAGTCAGAATTTTAGAATTCAGAAATTTAATACAGTACAAGTACTGTGCTTTACCTAACATCCTAATAGGATCTAGGGTACATTCCATAATCAAACGCATTATCATGTGCAGTGAAACCTAAAAACATTCACACTAAGTACAACAAATAAAGACTATAAATCATTTCAGGTGACATTTACCATCAAATGAGTTACCAAAAAACACTTAGTTTTCAGGATTTTTTTTTTTCTGATTTTGAATTGCAAAAGGGATTGTGGAAGTATACTATGCATCTCCTCCGTGTATGTTCATTTCCCTAAGCAGAGCTAAGGAACAAAGACCACCCATGAGCGGCTCTCAGAGTGGCAAGGCCTCAGAAGCCACAGGGGCAGCTGCTCTAAGGTCCACGGCTGCTGCCCAATCACGGTGTCAGGATGGCTTTCCTCTTTCACCCTACTCTTGACACCACTGTTTTCTGACTTCCCAGCCTGGAACTTTGAGCACATTTCACCATAAAGACAGACTCTACATTAGAGTCTGGCAGCTGGGTGTGGCTGAAATTATACTAATTATAAGATGTTCCTAGAAGCTAGTTGAGAACTACCAGTATTTAAAACTAAAATTATCGGGGAGCAAAGGGACAGTATTTCAAATACAATACCTCAAACTTCAATCAAAACGAACACCTGGCACTCGCACTTACCTCCTGGTCGATGTTGTGGAGCATGGCTGGATTATTGTACTTCTCAGGGTTATCATGAAAGCTGACCATGCCATCCTTTTGGTTAATGCTGGCGAAAATTTCACCATCTTCTATCTACAACAACAACAACAACAACTACATCAGGAAAACAGATTAGACCTGAACATATGTGAATTCACAGTGCTTCAATACAAAGAGAGGAAAGCACAAAAAGCAGTAAGTAAATACATAAATTTGTATGTGTATTTTTAAGCACCAACTGCTTATTCAACAGGTATTTACTGAATACCTACTACAGTCTAGGCAACATTAGTGATGCTATGGAGTGCAAAACTGACACTCATAAAAACCCGCACCTTTAATTTTTTAATTTGTATTTTATTTTACATGTGAAGTAAAAGTCACATAATGTAAATTAACCTCTTTTTTTTTAAAAATTGTATTGCTGTTCAATTACAGCTGTCCCCTAAATTAACCATTTTAAAGTGAACAAGTCAGTGATATTCAGTAAATCTGCAGTGTGCAAGCACCACTCCTCTCTAGTTCCAAAACACCGTCATCACCCCAAAGGAAACCCCACACCGGGGTGGGGGAGTGTTTAGTTACTCCCTATTCTCCCATCCATCCTCTCAGCCCCTGGCAACCACAATCTACTTTCTCCTCTCTCGATTTGCCTCTTCTGGGCATTACTATAAATGGAATCATACAATACGTGTCTTGTATCCCTTAGCACAATACTTTCAAATTGCACTTATTATCTTTACACATTAATTTCATTATATATAATTTACATAGCCCTTGCATTTAAAAAACTGAAATGCTAACATATTTTTGTTTCACCTCTGTAGAAATTAGTTTCTGGTCCTTCAAGAAAAACTTTCTGCCAATGCTGATTCCAAGGTAGTTTCAAGGTCTACGCTCTTTCTTTGCATCAGTGACTGCGGGCTTATTTGATTGGTCCAAATCCTGTCCATGAAGTTAAAAAGTGAGAAGCCAAGAAAAGTGGCAGACATGTATTGTTATTCCTAATGAACTGCTCCACAGGGTGAGAACACCTAGTCCATCTGTTACCGAGCTCTCTGCACTGGCCTCCTCTCTCCAACCTTGGAAGGGAGAGAGCAGCCAGCCCAACCATGTCAGACAGAAAGCTGCCTCTTCAAAAAGGGAACGGAATGGATCCAAATGAAATGCAAGCCCAGGTTCACTACAGCAGAGTCTTTAGTGAGAACTAGAACCAGAAACAACCCCATGTTCATCTGATTAGAACAGAACCCTAAAAATGCATGAACTAAAACTACATATGACATTGTGTATGAATCTCATAATGTTGAGCAAAAAAGCTCTTCCAGAAAAGTGTATACTGCATGTTTCATTTTATAGTTTAAATAAAGCTCAAAAACAAATACAACTAAGGTATGATGCTAGGAGTCAAGGTAACAGCGTTCCTAGCCAGGGGTGGGCGGATGCTGGCACGAGGTGCCCTGGGATCTGGTGATGCTCCAACCCATGAACGAGGTGTCAGTGGCACAGGTGTTTTCACTTTAGGAAAATGTAATTAGCTCATACTTTGGAATACTTTTCTTTATGTGGGTTACACTTCAATAAATTGTTTACTTAAAATATACCTAACATACAATCTGAACAGGCCTGCACTTATTACAGAAATTGAATCAATAATTAATAGCCTCCCAAAACAAAGCACAGGTCCCAGGAAGGCCCACCAGCACATTCTGCTAGACAGGCAAGGAAGCAGTAAGGCCAGTCTCTTTTGGAGAGCAGAGGCAGAGGGAGCACGGCCCTTCTCAGTCCATGAAGCCAGCGTCACCCTAATACCAACTCCAGAGACATTACAAGAAAACTGTATCATTTTCTCTCATGAACATAAATACAAAAACACTCAACAAAATACAAGCAAATCCAACATGTAAAAAGAATTATACACCAAAACCAAGTGGGATTTATCCAGGTGAACAAAGCCAGTAAGACATGTGGGAATCAATGCAGCTCATCATGTCGGCAGGCTAAAAAGATCATGATCAAACCAACACGTGCACAGAAAGCATTTCATAAAATCCAATACCCATTCATGATAAAAACTCCCAGTAAATCTGGGAGACAAGGAAACTTGCTCAATTCGATGAAGAATATCTACAAAAACCCGAGAGCTAGTATCATAGGGTAAGAAAATTGAAGCTTCCCCACAAAGATTGGTAACTAGGCATCATACCACTCCTTTCCAACACTGTACTGGAGGTGATACAGTAAGACATGAAAAGAAAATAAAAAGCATATGAATTGTAAAAGAAGGAATACAACTATCTGTGTTCATAGCTGTATTTCTACTCAGAAAATCTGGAAGTATCCCCACCACTAAACACTCCTGGAACTAGTAAGCATTACAGCAAGGCTGTAGGATAGAAGCTTAGTCTACAAAAGCCACCTGCTTTCCTATACAACAGCGATGAACAAATGTAATTTGAAATTTAAAACAATACCATTTACATTAGCATCCCTTCCCCCCAAAATGAAATACTTAGGAATACATCCAACAAATATCTATAACATCTGAGGAAAACTAGAAAAGTCTGATGAAGAAAATCAAAGAACTAAATATTGGGTTGGCCAAAAAATTCATCTGTTTTTTTCCATACAATAGCTCTAGTAGTGCTTACTTGTCTTCAACTTCATTCGAAACAATTTTGTTAGATTGCACTGTGACAGCTGTCATATCAGCACACATTTTGAAAAAACTTATCAAAATTGGTAAATTTTTGTGCAGCCATTTTAACACTGAAGGTGGAAGAAGATATGCAACACTTCTGGCGTATTATGCTTTATTATTTCAGGAAAGATAAAAACACAACTGAAATGTAAGAAAAGATTCGTGCAGTGTGTGGAGAAGGTGCCGTGACTGACAGAACATGTCAAAAGTGCTTTGCAAAGTTTCTTGGTACTAGTGACATTTTGGCCAAATAATCCCTTGCTGTGGGGCTGTCTTGTGCATTGGAAGATGTTTGGCAGCACCCTGGCTTTTACCCACTAGAAGTCAATAGTGGGAGATAGCAACACACTCAATCCAAATCAATAAAGTTATTTGTGAAAATGAAAAATGTGTCTCTTATTTTACGGAAAAAATGAAATGAACTTTTTGGCAACCCCAATAAATTGAGAGCTATTTCATGTTCATGGACAGGAAGACAATGCTATCAAGATGTCAATTCTTCCTAGTTTGATCTATAGATTCAACACAATCTGTCAAAATCCCAGCAAGTTATTTTATAGATATCGATAAACTAATTCTAAGGTTCCTGTGGAGAGACAAAAGGACACAGAAAAGCCAACACAAGATTAAGGGGAAGAACAAAGCTGGGAGACTGACACTGCCTGACTTTAACACTTATTATAAAGGAAAAACGGCAATAACAACAAAAGACTTATTTAAAAGCCACGGTAATCAGAACAGAGTGGTATTGCCCACTCCCCCCAACCCCCCAAAAGACAAATAGATCAATGGAACAGAACCAAGAGCCTAGAAATAGATCCACATAAACACAGTCAATGGATCTTTGACAAAGAAGCATGGGCAATACAATGAAGCAAAGACAGTCTTTTCAACAAATGGGGCTGAAACAACTCTGCATACAGAAAATGAATCTAGATACAGACCGTACACTTTTCACAAAAATTACCAAACATGGATCACAGACCTACATGTACAAAACTAGAGAACTCCTGAAGAGAACACAGGAGAAAACCTAGCTTTGCAGACACTCTAACCATAGGACCCAGCCACAATTCCTGCTGCTTACTCAAGTGAGTCAAGCACTTATGTCCACACAACAACCTGCACGTGGATATTTATAGCAACTTTATTCACAACTGCCAAATTCTGAAAGCAACCAAGATGTCCTTCCAAAGGTGAGTGCATAAACTGTGATATATTTAGGCAATGGATATAAAAAGAAACGAGCTATTAAGCCATAAAAAGACATTGAGGAAATTTCAATGCATAATCTGAAAAGGCTACATACTGTATGATTCCAACTATATGACATTACGGAAAAAGCAAAACTATGGAGACAGTAAAAAGATCGGTGGTTGCCAGGGGTGGGATGAATAGGCAGAGCACAGAGGACTTTTAGGGTGGTAAAAATATTCTGCCTGAGACCATAACAATGTAGACATGTCATTACACAGGAGTGGGAAAAAGGTTTACAGTCATTTGTATGGAAAAAGACATGCAGGCTAAATAAACAATACAAAACTAAACTGTTTCACATGCTCGCAACTGTGAATCTACCTACTTTTGCCAACCACTGCAGATTTGTCCAGACCCACAAAATGTACAAGAGTGTACCCTAATGTAAACTATGTGCTTTGAGTCATGTCAACATAGGTTAATCAGCTGTCACTTACGTAACACTTCAGTAAGGGATGACGATAATGGGGAAGGCTATGTATACACGGGGACAGGGGGTAAATGGAAAATCTCTGTACCTTCCCCTCAATTTTGCTTTGAACCTCAAAATGCTCTAAAAAAATAAAGTCTTAATGAAAAACCATCCTGTCCTCATGGATCTTACACTGTAGGGCAAGGTTTTTCAAGCTTGGCAGCACTGACATTTTGGGCCAGATACTTCCTTGCTGTGTGGGTGTTCCCATACACAGTAAGATGTTTAGAAGCACCCTGTCCTCCACCCACTAGCTGCAAGTAGTCTCCTTGTCACTGTGACAACCAAAAATGTCTCCAGACATGGCCAATGTTCCATGGCGGACAACGCACCCGCCAAGCTCTGCCTGGGTTGGTTATGCAGTGTTCAGAATCCATCCCCCAGCCCTTTGACGCTTCAGAGCATCCTGCAAACTCCTGTGCCCTGGCTGGTGTCAGAACCACTCATGTGTCTCTTCTCACCCACCACTGAGGAGTGGGTCCCAAGGAGACCCTGTGGCTTACTCACCACCTACAACCCCTGTAGGGTTAGCAAGGTGCCCTGAGCAGATACTCTGAGGTTGTTGATTTAGTCGGACAAGGTGTTTGTTTGGGATATATTTGTGATTTGAGGGTTAGGCTGAAGAGAAACCTCAAAACATTTGTAAACTGAATGATGGAAATAAAATACTCCACTATCACAATGGAAAATAGTTTCACATTACTCCCAATCCTGACGTGGCAGTGCATCTGAAATCACAGGGGAGACCACTAGCAGAACAATATAGAATGCTGACTTCCCACATATGAGATCTGCCTGCCCTGAGCTGACGATACAGGTTTGTTTTGGTGGATCCGCTCAGAGCCACGTATGTACTGAACAGGTAGGTAAATTACAATATACCAACTTGGTGGGTTATCATGCAGTGAACCAAAGGATGCTTATCCAAATTTGGGGAGTGGGGAGGTACAACTAGAAGCGATAAATGGGTGTGTCAGGTACGCTGGTCACATCTGACCTCTGAGGCTGGGTGCTGAGCATCTGGGCTCCTGCTCTTGACAACCTTCCCCAAACACTGCTTGACATGTGGGAGGGCCCAGGTCTGGCTGCTGCTTCGCTGAGCAGGCCTGTGCCAGGGATAGAAGCAGTGCCTGACCTGCACACGAGCACAAGCTCGGAACCTTTTCATAGACCAGCACAGTGAGTAGCACTGTTTTATGGCTCTCTGTATATCAAACATTTCACGAGGGTTTTAAATGATGTTTACGGAAACTGACAATGAGCACAAAGAAGAAACACCATGTAAATGATAGGATCACTGTAACCGGAGAACCCAACAGATCACAAGGAAAAGACCCAAAGTATCCACAGGAGTTTACTTTGGATGTTCCCCACCCCCTTTTCCTTTTTCATATTTTCCCTAATGAACACCTGTTACTTTTATGACAAAAATCCACTGATAAGTTTTATAAAAATGAAAACATACTTACCATGTGTAGGACATATTTTTCTGCCTCTTGTGGTCCAGATAATTGTACCCGACTTGCCATATCTTGTAATGATAGTGTTAAAAAGGTCTAAAATTTCAGAGTAGAATTAATCACAGGTAGAAACAACAGACAAAAGAAATTTTATTAAATGTATACAGAGTTCTAGTAAATCACTGAAAATTTGCTTTTCATTACTACACAAAATAACTTTTTGTTATGAGGATGACTTGAAATTGATGAACCCAGTGGTTTTAGTCATCAGTTTTCTAGAATGATGACTGCTAGAAACGTGTATCTTACACACACTCTCCAACCTGCCTGAAATGACACGTGCCAGGTTACTTACCATGGTGGCACTGTTTGCGAGAGGGGAAGGTGAGAACCACCTGCATGCCCACCAACAGAGGACTGGTTCAGGACAGTGCATCATCACTACATTAAGCGACTACTATGGACTTGTAAAAAAATTTAAAAAGTGAGAACTGTTTATCAACTGAGAAAGAATCTAAGATACATACATCATTAAATATACAACTGCACGCTAACATCGGAGTAGAAGAAAGGCACAAGTGCGTATGAGGGCAAGAGACAGTGAGCACTGAGACATGCGCAGACATTCATGGAGTATGAACAAGGCACTGGTAGCACTGGGTTGCCTCTGGGTGAAGAAAAACATTAGCTGGGATACATGAACTAGATGAAAATTTTGTATTTTTTTAATGTTGTATTGTCCTCCTATTACCAATTAAATAAAATATATATAAGTTCTTCAAAATTCAAAGCTAAAATGTGTAAACAAATGGAGAATTAGAAGGAAACCAGCGTTTTGTTACTGTTCTACTCAGGGACATAATGAAAATGCCTTTTTCAAGAACATAATAAAGAGATTTTTTTAAAAGCCAGCAATATTTAGAATAATGTCATTCTCTAGCAAGACACATTAAAACTCTGATCTTGAAGAGTCCTGATAAACCAATGACCAAAAATAATCTACGTATACTTTACTCTGGAGAATAGCACCAAAGAAAATAAAATGATTGTTAACAAGTACGTAAGTAGTTTAACACAAAGGAGAATTCAAAAGTGAACATTTCTAAATACATAGAACTAACATTGTTCTTATTTCAAAGTAAACAGAAATTGCCACCCAGATGTCCATCAGTAGAGGACTAGCTGCATAAATTAGGATTCACCCACACAATAGACTACTATGTAGCAATACAGGTAACTGTGATACAGGCTTAAGTTGCCAAGAAAAAGGTGAAGACATATTGAACAAAAAAGCAGAAGACAGAATAGCATGAAGAACACGATCTCAAATACATTTAATTGGGAGATTCTACGTAAGCACACAGATAGGAGACAGAGAAGACGAATCTTGAAAACTGCCCACTGAAGCACTAACATGGAGCAGACTTAACCTGCATGGGATGTCCACTTGTCCCTAGCTACCTTCCAGGCAGCAACACTATGGGGTTAGGCTCTTGTCACCAGCATGGACACACAGTCTACCTGATGAGACTTCTGAAAAAGCTTTTATTTTCCAAGTCTGAATAAGAAAGAGACATACATGGCTAGAAAAATCCTTTGCTTCCCCCCCTTCTATTCTTCTGGCATAGGGACATAAAGCCCAAAAGTCTAACAGCCACCATCAGAAAGTTCCCAGACATGCCCTTTGACAACACTGTCCCTGCCGCCAGCAGCCACACAGGCACTCCTCCACGTCCCTGGGCAGTGCTCATCACTCAGGGGACCCCAATCCACCAGGAGTCAGCACATGTGAGACCAGCTTTTCCTGTCTGTCTGGTCAAACTCATCCAGACCAGAAAACCCTACTTTCCTACACAGACTTCTCCAAGTATAAACAAACATATTCCTAAGGGATGAACTGGTGGTTGCTTGCTTCACAAGACAGGTGACAGTTGCTTTCTGCAGTGATGTCTACTTACTAGATTTCCTAATGTCTAATTGTTTTTAACTTTTACTTGCCTTTTTGCAATTTTACATTGTGAAGTACACCGTATTTTAACCTTGGTAATATTCTGATTCTTTTACTTGTACCTCAAGACCTAGACCCAAATGGGGTGCGGCTCTTTCTCAATAGCTACCTCTTAATGGTGAACCGGGAATTTCCTTAGAGTGGTTATGCTGGCACTGGGACCGAACAGAAAATTTCGTGGAAAGAATTAGGCTGCTTGTTACCTTGAGTCCCTTCGACCCCAGTCTTTTTTTGCCCATGGGTCAAGTTGGTTTTTGTATGGCTGACAGGTTACAGTCATTTTTAATCTTTTTTGAGTTGCTTTCTCTTTCATACTCTTCATTTTCATTGTACAAATTAACTTTTTATAAATTCCCCAATTTCCTGATGTTAGCCAGGAAGCTGTAGTTACCCTCTCTAGAGTCTTCACAAGTTTCCTTTCCTTGTTCAGTGACCACTTGCTCACCTTTTTTCCTCTCCCCTTGTATGGTTTCCAGCCTGCAAGATAGGCTCCCACTCACCAGTTTTCTCTGGCCCCTAAGACTGTCAAACCCACCATCCCTCCCACACCCTGCACCCAGAGGCCAGCAGGCCTCCCAGTAACACGCACAGCTACTCTTGCTTCTCTGCTGCTTCCCCTCAATCTGCTGCTACCACCAGGCAGAAGGAATGCATGAAGACAGCTTCCCCATGTTCTCCCCAGTTTTGAACCGCTGCCTGACCAGACCACTTCTCAGAAGAAAAACCAAATGTCTCTTCGATTACCTTGTTCTCACTCAGTTTCCGATTCCTTGCAGTATATACCTTCCTAGCTCACATGGGATTTCATATTTCCTTTACACTTTTCTATAGCCAAAAAACATCCGGTCATTTTAAATTAACTTATCTTCTACAGTTCAACTGCATTTAGCTCATTCTGGCCTCAACAGTCACGGATGTCAGAGCAGCACTGTGTGAGCTCTGCCTGAGCACAGAGGTGAGCACAGCCTGAGGCTCCCAGGCTGGCCACAGGGACCATACCTGCCCTGTGAAGTTCATCGCCCACCTGCCCACAGAACTGTTAACCTCCCTCAGGCTACCTTTCTCCTACATGTCTTCCTCTTCACCTGTTCCTCTTCTCAAAAACCCTGCTCTAGCCCCAAAAAGACCAAAAGGTGTAAATCAAACTTTAAGACATTGGTTGGGAGAGCTCCGGCATAGAAACCCTGCTGCATTTCATCGTCGTGCCTGCTCCTTCACCACTGGGAAGGAAAAGACAAGGGGGGAGATCCGGGAGTCAGGAGATGGCGCCTGAGGGCAGCACTTCCTCACCTTGGTTAGCCTTTGAATATTCTTCTTGTAGAGGGAGGACAGGCACTGCTTCACCAGTCCCATATTGTTATCACGAGTAAAAGTTTCGCTGTGCTTATTCACCAGGTTGCGTAGTTCTGAGGGATTATTGGTTGAATAAACTTGTGCTAACTCATGGTAGGCATTGCTAAGTGGCTAAAAGTTTGAAGTGGGGGGCGGGGAGAAATCAAATTAAAATGTTAGAGGAGTAAAATTTGTATAGGAAGCAAAAGAAAACATGGTACTGTATTTTGAGCAAGTACATTCAATATCTTTGTCACCTAACAAATTACAACTTACCCAATAAATGACAAGTGGTTTTTTTTAATGATTTTTTTAGAGAGAGAGAAGAGAAACATCTATCTGTTGTTCCATTTATTTATGTATTCATTTGTTTATTCTTATATGTGCCCTGACCAGGGATTGAATTCACAATCTTGGCTTATTGGGACAATACTTCAACCAATTGAGCCACCTAGCCAGAGCTCCAGATGGCTACTTTTTAAGACCAAGGACAGAAATTCACTTCGGTGTAATTTACTGTTGAAAAAAACTTTGTGGTAAAGAACAAATAACAGCAGGTGAAAGTGCACTGCATTTGGTTAAGGCATGCACAACTTTTCTTTTTCCTATCAGCGGCTTGTTTTGGTTTGTTTTTTTTGTCCCTATTGGAAAGAAGGCAGAATTTCCACTCTTCTCAACTCTCTCTTGCACTCCTACCCCCCCCCCACCGGGTGCAATGGGACAATCTGCTCCTTTTGCTAAGAAGGAAGATAGGAACAAGAGGACTAATGGTGGCTGCAGGCCTAATAAGAACCTGAGCTGCTTTAGGCATTTTATTTTATACACATTATCCTTTATTTTAAATATTAACCTGGTTGGTGTGGCTCAGTGGATTGAGTGCTGGCCTGCAAACCAAGGGGTTGCTGGTTCATTCAATTCCCAGTCAGGGCACATGCCTGGGTTGCGGGCCAGGTCCCCAGTTCGGAGTGCTTAAGACAACCACACACTGATGTTTCTTTCCCTACCTTTCTCCTCTCTAAAAATAAATAAATATTTAAAAACATTAATAATTTGGGATAGTGGTCCAAAAGAATGGGGAGTGGTCATGAGCACAGGCATAAACTGGATTCAAATCTGTGTTTCTATTCTTGAAGTTTGTGCTCTTTTCACTGTTTATGATATCATCAAAAATAAACTACTCACACTTACGAATTATGCCATTTTATAAAAGCATTCCTTCTAAAACAGGGAACCCTAAAGGCACCATGGGTGTTCTCCAAAGTGATCTGAGAATGGCTGCCCTGAACCTGGCCTGTCTCTCAGTCCTCCATGGAATCTGTTAATAGCCTCCTGCCCAGCTCTTGGTTTGTCACTAGGCAGCCTAAAGACCTGAGAACCACAACAGGGCTCTTAGGTGAAGGACATTTGGCTTTCCCCAACAAGACAACATAAAAATCTCATCAGGCCCAGCTGGTGTAGCTCAGTTGGTTGGAGCATCGTGACATTCACTGAAAGGTTGCGGGCGCGATTCCCGGTCAGGGCATGAACTTAGGTTACAGGTTCAACCCCCAGTTGGCATGCATGTGAGAGGCAACAGATCAATGTTTCTCTCACGTCAGTCTTTCTCTCCCTCCCTCTCTGGAATCAATAAATATATATAACAATAATTTTTAAAAAATATTCTCATCAGGAAAATTTTCAAATTGATACCCTAAAATCTCAGTTTTATACATGGACAAACAGGATAAAATTGGTATTGAAATGACTGTGACCTCACAATCTTTTGAATTTTCAAAGTTTTTAAAACTATGAACATGTCTCATGTATATTTCAAAATATTTTTTAAAAGAGTTAATTTATTTTTTTAATGTGGTCCCAAAGCTGGGTCCTCGGCAAAAACAAAAGTCCAGCGAGCAGAACCTGTAAGTTGATATGGGAGCTCTCATAAGATTTTCCAACACTTGGGAAAGGGAGAGTTCAACAACATCAGCAATGCTTTTTCACTATTTTTACTAAATTATAGTAAGTTTTTAAAAAATCAAGCCTTATTGGAGATTAAATACCTAAGCTATAATTACCCATAGAAAAATTCTGAAAACATTTCTGAGAAACAGTCTGTCCCTATTTGGTGATCAGAAGATGTATGAACTGGAGTGAAGCAGAGATTCTGCCAGAACTGCTGCTCTCAGCAGACATTTAACAAATGCCAGGTAATTTGAAGCTGTTGGGAGAGCTAACAATAAGACAACATATATTTATAGAACTATGTACCATTCCATTCTCCTTATGGACTTAAGAAATCAGTTTTATTTTACAAACTCACCTTAATGAATCTACCCACAATTTGAGATGTATATTTTGGTAGCTGTTGTACTTTTCCAAGTAATATCAAAGAAACTAGAATATACTTTTTATATGATTCCAACATGATATGACTGACCGCCATGGCAGGGGTAGTTATAGCCTGAACAAGAGAAGAAGGTTTCATGTGAAATTAGCACACCATAGCAAGAAGGAACCATCAACTGCATGTACTGTTTTAATTAAAATTGTACTTACATTAAGTGTCCTGTTTTTTAATAATATCTTTACTGAGATACAATTCACATACCATAAAATTCTCCCTTTTAAAGTACACAATTCAGTGGTGTTGGTATATTCAGAGCTGTGCAACTATCACCACTATCTAATTTCAGAACCTTTCCATCCCCTGACTGAAGAAACCCACATCCATCAGCATCACTCCCCATTCTGTCCTCCCCTCAGCCCCAGGCAACTGTTACTGTACTTTATGTCTCTACGGATCTGCCTATTCTGGACATTTCATGTAAATGGTATCATAAGTACATGGCCATTTGTGGCCAACTTGTTTCACTTAATATGTTTTGTAGGTTCATCTATGTTGTAGCACCGGTACCTTATTCCATCTCATGGTTGGATAATGTTTCATTGTATGGATGTATTGTATTTTACTCATTCCTCAGTTGATGGGCATTTGGGTTATCTCAGTCTTTGGCCACTATGTGTGGACATTCATCTTTATTTCTCTTGGGTATATATTCCTAGGAGTGGAACTGCTGGGTTATGAGGTAGCTCTTTGTTTAACAGATTGAGGAACTCCCAACTCTTTTGCAAAGTGACCACACCATTTTATAATCCCACTGGCAATTATGAGGGTTCCAAATTCTCCACATCCTCACTAATACTTACTAGTATCAGCAATCTCTTTTTAATCTTAGCCCTCCTAGTGAGTGTGGACTGGTGTGTCAAAGTGGTTTTGATTTGCATTTCCTTGATGACTAATGATGATGAGTTATCTTTTCATGTGCTTATTGCCCATTTGTATATTTTCTCTGGAGACTTATCTATTCAAATCCATTGCTCATTTTTAAATTTTAGGGTTTTTTTATTGTTGAGTTGTAAGAGGTCTTTGTATATCCTGGATACAAGTCTCTTACTAAAAATATGATCTGCAAATACTTTTTTCCCATTCTGTGGCTGCCTTTTCACTTTCCTTCACTTGGATTTATGAAGGTTAAGAAGAACTGAAAACTATCATATCCAATCAGCCCAATATTTCCTATCAAAACCAAAACCACTAAGCACCTACGGCACCTCTTTGAGTTGACTCTACAGACACGGTCCCATCAGCACAGAAAGGTCCCCACTGCAGCATTGCTTTCACAGTGACATAACAGAGTCAACTGAGTTCCGCCCATTAAGAACTAGTAAACTAACTAGGCTGAGTGATATGAGAAGATTAAGATGCTTTCACTTTTGGTTTTATACAATGCTGTACTGAATTTTTTTCACCAAGTATGCCCTTCTTTTGGAATTTTTTTGAAGCAGTAAAAAATCTGTTTCACTTTCTGAAATTAAGGTGAAACATCAATATACCATCTACAACTGCATGCATATCATTAAAAGACAGTGGCATGAAGGAGACTAGCACTAGACAATGCTTGTCATTAGGGGAAAGTCAGTGACTAAGTATATGTTCAGGTAAAAGGCTTCCATCTATAAATATAAAAAATGTTTTTAGTAGTTCAATTATGTGTGATAGAAATATTTTTCTAAGTACACTGCACATTTTCCTGCTTCAGTGTGCTGATCAGTTATTACAGTGAACTGCAATGCATTCAGTGGTTATAAAGCATGTTTATCACTTCCTAAAGAACTGAAATTCTTGACTGTGTACTCTTGAAGATTTCACCTGACTACACACATCCTTTAATGACACCAGCACCTTCTGGTGACCTTTCTCAAGGTTCTCTTGGTAGTACCTGTCCACCTCCACTCACTGAGGCAATGCTCAGTTAGAGATGTGTGCCTGTGTACTTATGTGTTAGCATTTCAACTAAACTGTAAGCTCCTTGAAGGCCTGAAATATCCTTTATTACTTTAACACAGGCTATGACTAAAATAAGAACTAATTAACTTCTAAGACAAATTTGTCTTAAAACGCTGGTACTAGCCAGTACAGGTAGTGTAAAAGTAGGTTTATAGCTGCTCGTGTGAAAATTAATACAGTAAAGTCCGGCCAAGATGGAGGCATAGGTAAGATATGCTTTACTTCCTCACACAACCAAAAGAAAGAAACAGCCAATTTAAAAACAAAAAACAACCAGAAATGCCAGAAAATCAAACTATAAGAAAGTCAGACAACCAAGGAGTTAAAGAAATATTCAACCAGACCAGTAGAAAGGGTGGAGACAGGAAGCCAGGGTGGATAGGACATAGGACTGGGGCGGCTGGTGGAGCACTTGGTCCCACATTTACATGTAGATAAACTGGGAGGAACAACTGTGGAGGGAGGCAAACCCTGCAACCCAGGGTTCCAGGGCAGGGAAATAAAGCCTCAGAACCACTAGCTATAAAAACCTATGGGGGTTGTGGTGGCAGGAGAAACTGCCAGTCTCTTCAAAGCCGAGAGCTGCTCAAGCAGCACTGTTCCCCCATGGACCCCTCCCCCACATATAGTGCCACAACAGCACAGCATAGTGGGTTGCCTCGCCCTGGCAAACAGCTAAGGCTCCACCCCTTATAACAAAACAGATGCGCCAATACAAAGAAATATGGCCCAAATGAAAGAACACATCAAAACTCCACAAAAAGCCCTGGCTGGTGTGGCTCAATGAATCAAGTGCTGGCCTACAAACCAAAAGGTTGCAGGTTCGATTCACAGTCAGTGCACATGCCTGGGTTGTAGACAGGTCCCCAGCTGAGGATGTGTGAGAGGCAGCCAATTGATGTATCTGTCACACATGGATGTTTCTCCCCCTCTCTCTAAAAGTAAATAAGTAAAATTTGGGGGGGGAAAGAAACTTCACAAAAAGAAGCAAGCGATGAGGAGATAGCCAACCTATCAGATGCAGAGTTCTAAACACTGATAATCAGGATGCTCACAGAAATGATTAAGTATAGCTGTAAAATGAAGGAAGCAATGAAGGCTACACAAAGTGAAATAAAGAAAAATATACAGGGAACCAACAGTGAAGGGAACGAAACCAGGTCTCAAATCAACGATTTGGAACAAAAGGAAGAAATAAACACCCGGCTGGAACAGAATGAAGAAACAAGAATTCAAAAAAATGAGGAGAGGCTCAGGAACTTCTAGAACAACTTCAAACACTGCAATATCCGAATCATAGGGGTGCAAGAAGAAGAGGAAGAGCAAGAAATTGAAAACTTACTTGAACAAATAATGAAAGATACTTCCCAAATCTGGTGAAGGAAATAGACACACAATTCTAGGAAGCTCAGAGAGTCCCAAAGAAGTTGGAACCAAAGAGGAACATGCCAAGGCACATCATAATTACATTACCCAAGATTAAAGAGAGGAGAGTCTTAAAAGCTGCAAGAGAAAAGGAGACAGTTACCTACAAAGGAGTTCTCATAAGACTATCAGCTGATTTCTTAAAAGAAACCTCGCAGGCAAGAAGGGCCTGGAAAGAAGTATTCAACGTCATGAAAGGCAAGGACCTACATCCAAGATTACTCTATCCAGCAAAGTTATCATTTAAAATGGAAAGGCAGATAAAGTGCTTCCCAGATAAAGTAAAATTAAAGGAGTTCATCATCAGAAAGCCCTTATTATATGAAATGTTAAAGAGACTTATCTAAGAAAAAGAAGATCAAAACTACGAACAGTGAAATGACAACGAACTCACAACTATCAACAACTGAAACTAAAAACAAAAACTAAGCAAACAATAGAACAGGAACAGAAGCACAGAAATGGAGATCACATGGGGAGTTATCAATAGGGAGGGGAAGAATGGGAGAAAAGGTACAGGGTATATGAAGCATAAATAGCAGGTACAAAATACACAGGGGGAGGTTAAGAATAGTATGGGAAATGGAGAAGCAAAGAACTTGTATGTAAGACCCAAGGACATTAACTAAGGGGAGAATGCTGGAGGGAAGGAAGGTACCAGGAGAAGGGGGACAAAGGAGAGAAAAAAGAATGGGACAACCGTAATAGCATAATCAATAAACTATACTTAAAAGCTTTTAAAAAAGAAAATATAATAATTAATAATAGAAGATTGTGTTTAATAAAAGATATTAATAAATAACAGATCATTATTATTTGTATATCTACAAATAATAGATGTTTTGTGTACTCACAACAGCAAACCTACTTTTGCCTCACCCGTGTTGTAGATCTCATTTCCAAACTCTAAGTAAGCCTTCAGAATATTGTATCAAATTATGTAATATGTCCTACATACCAGAGGCCATTACACAGACACAGACAATGATGGGAGGGACTTTTCACTGTGTACTACTTCATATCCTTTGGATTTGATTGACGCATAAGAGTGTTTTACTTATTAAATAAAACGTAACAGTTGAGTCTCTTCCCTAAATGCAAAGGAAGCTATAAAGGTCAAGAGATGTACAGAACTTAACCCAAATCAGAGAGGGTACAAGTGGCAAAGCCCAGGTTAGACCCCAGTCATAGTGCTCTTCCCTCCACTGCTCCTGCCCTTCAACTTCAGGAGCAGACTACCACCATTCACATGGTCACAGAGAAATAGTCTTTGAAAGCACCTGCACCTGAAACTCAGAGGCCTGGACTCCATCAGCTCCAGCTGTGCATGACTTTGATCACAAAAGTTCAAAGCAACCTTAGGGGCATTTAGAGAGATAAGATTACCTGTTCATAAAAGTAGAGTGCTCTTTCAAAGTTCTTCAGCCCAGTATAGATCATCCCTCCATAATAATAGTAACATAAAAAGTGCTTTGCATCGTAGGCGCCATTCTCTTTACAAATATCCATCATGTCCACATCAAGATATGGAAGAACAGGCTTAAAGCATTTTGCCAGCAAACAAAGCTATAAAAAAATGCAATAAACTGTTATTTTAATTGTACTCTGGAAGCTTTGGTAGGAGCAAATTCACAGATTCCAAAAAGTTCCAGAAAATATTTTGTTTCACATTTTTACTTTTAATTTATTAATTAAAATGGTCTACATGTCAACATACTACTCCATTCTCTTAAACATTCAAAATAAATTAGCATTTCTTTGTAAAAGACTGACTAATCATGATAGCAAGTACTCCACAGATGAATTCAAGTTCAGCTAACACTTAATTTACCTGGCATCCATTCTGTTTACAGATGCACAAACATGTGAGTCCTTTTTCTCTTTGCTGAACTAGCGGACTAGAAATAGATCAACATGGTGTGACTAAAAAGGGAAGTTTTTTCTTTGATTATACTTTTTCAATTTCTAAATCCTTTAGGTAAGTGTAAGGAATAGTATAACAAAAAAGCAAGCATAACCCAGGCTGGGTAGTTCAGCCGGCTGGAGCATTGTCCTGATACATCAAGGTTGCAGGTTCAATCCTCAGTCAAGGCAGGTACAAGAATCAACCAATTAATGCATAGATAAGTGGAACGACAAGTTGATGTTTTTCTCTTAAAAACAAACAAACAAACAACAACAAAAAAAACGGACTTCTGGCCAAGATGGAGGTGTAGGCGGACACACTGTGCCTCCTCTCACAACCAAGATTAAAGACAACAAAAATATAGAACCAAAAAAAAAAATTACAACCAGAACAGATAGAAAATTGAATTGTACAGAAGTCCAACAATGATTCACCCAGACCGGTAAGAGGGGCGGCATCAGCGGACGGCGGAGAGGGGTCACAGCAGGAAAAAGCAGTGGCTAGTGGTCAAGGGCACACAGGCGGCAGTTACCGAGTAGGGGGAGGCAACGAGCAGACCAAGTGAGGCGCACAAGGCAGCTGACCGTGGTCACACAATCGCGCGCAGATAAACCAGGCGAAATGGCCAGCTCCGGGAAGTGAAGCCTAAAAGCACTGACTGAAAACACTTGCAGGGGCTGAGGTACCGGAAGAGAATCCCAGCCTCACAGGAGAGTTCGTTAGAGAGACCCAAAGGATCCTAGAACATACACAAGCCCACCCACATGGAAATCAGCACCAGAAGGGCCCAATTTGCTTGAGGAAAGCGGTGGAAGGGACTGGAATCCCAGAGTGCGAAGCAAGCGCGATTGTTCCCTCTCAGACCCCACCCCCACATGCAGCATCACAACCAAGAGGCTGGGCTGCCCTGTCCTGGTGAACACCTAAGGCTCCACCCCTCACTACTAACAGCTGCAACCAGAACCCACCCCCCAAAAAGCAAACAAACAAAAAAAACAAACCCAAAACCAAAAATGGCTCAAACGGGAGAACAGATCAAAGCCCCAGAGCTAATTCATCTAAGCGCCCAAGAGACAGCCAACCTATCAGATGCACAACTCAAAGCGCTGGTGATTAGGAAGCTCATGGAATTAGTTGATTTTGGTCACAAATTAGATGAACAAATGAAGGCTACAATAAGTGAAATGAAGAAAAATGCACAGGGAACCAATAGTGATGGGAGGAAAACTGGGACTCAAATCAATGGAGTGGACCAGAAGGAAGAAACAACCAAACAGAAAAGAAGGAAGAAATAAGAATTCAAAAAAATGAGGAGAGGCTTAGGAACCTCCAGGACATCCTTAAACGTCCCAACATCCGAATTATAGGGGCACCAGAAGGGGAAGAGGAAGAGCAACAAGTGGAAAACTTATTTGAACAAATAATAAAGGAGAACTTCCCCAATCTGGCAAAGGAAATAGACTTCCAGGAAGTCCAGGAAGCTCAGAGAGTCCCAAAGAAGGTGGACCCAAGGAGGAACACACCAAGCACATCATAATTACATTAGCCAAGATGAAAATGAAGGAGAGAATTCTAGAAGTAGCAAGGGATAAGGGGACAGTCACCTACAAAGGAGTTCCCATCAGACTGTCCGGATTTCTCAAAAGAGACCTTATAGGAAAGAAGGGGCTGGAAAGAAGTATTCCAAGCCATGAAAGTCAAGGACCTACATCCAAGATTGCTCTATCCAGCAAAGCTGTCATTTAGAATGGAAGGGAAGATAAAGTGCTTCTCAGATAAGGTCAAGTTCAAGGAGTTCATCATCACCAAGCCCTTATTATATGAAATGTTAAAGGGACTTATCTAAGAAAAAGAAGAT
>PVKU01002583.1:0-29501 GCA_004027475.1 Anoura caudifer | reverse complement strand
GAACAACCACACCTAAAACAAAAGCAAACTGAGCTAACAGCTAGAACGGGAACAGAAACACAGAAATGGAGATCACATGGAGGGTTAGCAACAGGGGAGTAGGAGGAAGAGAGAGGGGGAAAAGGTACAGAGAATAAGTAGCATAGACGGTGGGTAGAAAATAGACAGGGGGAGGGCAAGAATAGTATAGGGAAAGTAGAAACTAAAGAACTTATGACACATGGACATGAACTAAAAGTGGGAATGTAGGTGGGAGGGGGTGTGCAGGGTGGAGAGGAATGATGGGGAAGAAATGGGACAACTGTAATAGCATAATCAATAAAATATAATTAAGAAAAGCAAGCACATGGCAACATTTGGTATGTGGATGATGGTAACATAGGTACAAACTCTCTGAGCTGTACACTTACTATTAGAGCACTTTATGTATTTTATACTTCACAAAAGTTTTTAAAAGGATGAAAAATAAAGAAAAAGGGAAAAGGGCATATCTTCATTGAAACTAGAACATGTGTTTGAAATCATCCACATATCTTGTTATTCTTTAAGGATACAATCCAAATGCCCTATAGGAACTGGTCAAACCAATATTATGGAATACTCAGCAGCTGTAAAGCACTGATATGGAATCATCTTCAAGATACATTAATTAGAAAAAAAGCAAGGTATATAAGGATTCATACAGATTATTACTATTTGTATGAAGAAAGGGAGAGAAAATATAGACATATTTGCTTATACATCCACAAACTATCTTTGGAAGGAAAAACGAGAAACTGCTGACACATATCTCTTTTGAGATGTGGCAAGTGAGGCAGGGCAGCAGGGAGACTTCGTTAGATATCCACCTTTTGCCTGCCTGATTTTGAATCATGTACAATAAAATAAATCAGTAACATTTTAAGGTGTAAAGAGTTACATGTGTCTATTCTCAGATTCCAAGATTCCTAAAAAAGAAAGTATCTTGAGATTTTTTTTAATGTCACAAGCATCAATAACTCTGTTCAACTCACATCACAAGCTTACAGGGACAGCACAGTTTGTATCCAGGAGCTACTGAAAATTTCCTTATTGCAGAACAGATGTACCTGTATATTCCAACTACTAGGACCTATCAATCTCCACCAAATTGCCTTCATTTATCTAATCTGATGTCAAGCAAACCCACACTCAACCTCCCGCCTCTGATTCGATCTACCACTAGTTGGCTGCTCACCTGGCAGAGGTCAGCGTGTATTGAGGTCAGCTGGTTTGTATTCATCTGCATCTTGTCTATGGCTTGCTTAAGGATGCCAATGCCTCGCAGGGGCTGTCAGAAATGACATCTCTTTCAGATAAGTTCTCAAAGATGGCAGCACATTGGATCTTATGTTGTCACTTACAAATAAAAAATAACACTAATTGATAGGTTCCTTTAAATAACAACATGAGGTTTCCATACTCTTTCAGGACTATCCCAATTCAGTCAGAAAATGTTTTTTTAAGCCGTTTCTTGTGACATTTGGAGTAATTCAGCACCACTATCTAAATCATAAAGCTTTTTGCCCTGGTCAGGTAGCTCAGTTTGTTAGAGCAGCATCCTGATACGCCAAGGTTGTGGGTTCAATCCGCAGTCAGTCAGGACACATACAAGAATCAACCAGTGAATGCATCAGTAAGTGGAACAACAAATCAATGTCTCTCTCTCAAATCAACTAAAAAAAATTATCAATTAAAAGAAAAGAAGGGTTTTTTTTACAATGAAGATAAATAATCAAAAGCAGTTTTACTTTCCCAACAGTTTATTATATTTACATCTAAACAAACAAAAAAATTTCCAAATTATTTACAACAACAGATACGAACCGATCCGATACACAATAAACTGTGCATCGGATCAGATTCTATGCATCCCCTGTGTTTAAGGGGGCTGGCATTTTCCCTTAGGGCAGTCTAGGTATCATCTGCAAATGCTCTCCAACAACACTGTCTCTTCCCTGACAATACATTACTATTGAAACAGATACCACAAGTTACAAATAGACCATTGCCTACCCTGATTATTAATAACAAGGACAAAGTGTCAAGTGACATACAGTCAGTTTCTGGACAGGAGATATAGCTGAATAACTTGGATATAAAGTACAGCATAGGAAATGGAGTAGCCAAAGAACTTATACAAATGACCCGTGGACATGAACAAAGGTGTGGTGATTACCTGAGGGAGTGGGGGTGCTGGGTGGAGAGGGCAAATGGAGAAAAATTGGGATAACTGTAGTAGCATATAAAATGTAAATAAAATAAAATGTAAATGTCATAAAATGTAAATCAAAAAGTAAATATAGTAGCTGAATAACTACATGGTTCTTTCAGTAAAGATTTGCTGATTTTTTTTAACCATCTCTTTCAAACCACAATTTATTCTTATAAAATACCAACTGGTTCTTTTGGTTTTCAGTCTCCTTTGAACTAGTAGTTTTAAAGTTCAATTTCAAATCAAAAAGAAACATCCAAATTATAACATGTTAGTATCACAAAAATTAAAGACCAAAAAACTGTTCCAGATTAAAGGAAACAAAAGTTGTGTGATCCATGAACTGAGATTTTATTTTTTTGTGACAAAAAAATTAGCAAAACAACAGGCAAAATCTGAGTAAGATCAGTAGGTTGTTAAAGGATTACATCAACATTCATCTCCTGATGTTGGACTTTGTATACGTAAAAGAATGTCCTATTTTTTAGGAAATACTCATTGAAGTATTTAGGATAAGGGGTATCATATCTGCAATTTACTTTCCAATAGCTCAGGAAAAAAAAAAAAGAGAGAAAAGGATAAGCAAGTGTGGTAAAACGTTAATTATCTGGAGAATCTAGGTGAAGGGTATATGGGAATTGTTTATATTATTCTTACGACTCTGTAAAGCTAAATTTATGTCATAATTAAAAGTTTAAAAAGTTTTAAAACAAACCCTAGCATATTACAATGTGAAGGACACAAGAACAGTAGTTCCAGGAACAGTCATAGCACCAGCAGCCTCCCTGAGGCACTACTCTTCCCTGTCCCCAGTCCTCACCTGCAGGGACTAGCAGTGAAGGGAGTGAATACTCTGAGTGACCACATATATCTAAGTGTTAGGATGCTTGGTACTAATCTGAAACCTTAACAAATTAGCTCATTGTATTTGGTAGATATTACAATAGAACTGTAAATACTTGAATAACATCGCTTACCTGTTTTCTTTCCATAAGGGCATTTGTTAGCTGATGGCAAAGCCCAGCAACTAGATACAATAACAAAATATTAAAAATATAAATGGCAAGACAGACAAAATGCATTCAATGGAAAATAACAAAATGTGATTTAGCTTACAAGTGTCTGTTGCATATCGAATGTGCTCCCCATTACAAGTACTGATAAAAAGCTGAACCTGTGAGAATAACGTTTCGAAGTCAGGAACACTGGGCATAGAAAACTTCACAAATCTAGAATAAAGAGAAAGAATCAATTTATCTTGATGTTTCACGGGGTGAAAACAAAAGCGACCAAGACCAGGAGTCCATCCAACAATGAGTCCCAGTATTTTTAAAAATTGATAAACAGAGTCTCTGAGATTCTCCTGACCTGGTTTCCTGAACAATCACAACACAGACACAAAAAGAAGTTAAGAAAAATATGCTTAAAAAGGAACAGCTTTCAAAAAAAGAAAATTCCCTTAAATAAGGCCAAGTATCAGGTCATCTTAATATCTGTGAAGGAATTGAATATAAACTTTTAAGCAAAAATTTTTAAAAATATTTTTACTTTGAGCTCCAATGTGGTCAGGACTATTTAACTCAGTTTAAAAGCTAGTTGTTGCTTTTCCTGCTCTTAAGACAATAGGCTGACTGGGACAAGGCACTAGAGCTCCAGAGCACATAGCAGGACACTCTGGCAGTTATTCAAGTTAAAAATGCTGCTGGCCAGGACTCCGGTGATGCTGTGGTCCATCCAGGAGAAAACATGATCTGAAGGACAGGACAGGAAGAATTAGAGGTTTTGAGGAGAGAGAGGCCTCATATGATCCATCCTGAGTCACTTGGCAGACAGTGCCTTTCAACTGTCCACAATGAGTGCTCTGAGAGGGGGTTAAAGACAGGTTTTGGGGGAGAAACCATGCAAGCTACCACCACTCAGGCATTACTTACAAGTAAATTTAAAGCTCTTTTCTTAAAAAAAACAAAAAAAACACACACACACACACAAAAGTTGAAACTAATTTCAAAAAAACAAATGAAATGGGTATTTCTGCCTAATCACAATTTCTCCTACATATTTCAATTTGTACTTCCAGCTACATAGTAATATTCAACTAAATGTCACCATATACCTATCAACTGCACTTTCCAGTTGTCAAATGTGTCTGAAACAATCTCATTTGGGCTTCACAATAAGCCCATAAGGCATTGTAATTTCCATTTTATAAATAAAAATATGAAGCAAAGGGCCACATGACTCATAATGGAAGAATATCATTCAAATCCAGAGTACTCAGAAGTTCAGGGTTCATTCTAGGTTTCCTTTTACTGATATACAATAGTAAAACACCTTACAGATTCAAAATGCTTTCATGAATGTGATGTATATATCTCACTTGATACATATATAGGAATAGACAAAAGTAGGTTAGTAATAATAATACAGTAATAAATAAATAATACAAGGATAAACTCTGTTTTCGTGTACTCACAACTGCAAAACTGCTTCTGCCCACCCATTTGTACATGTGAATTTATGTGTAAAAAACATACATGCTACCTATCCTTTTAATCAGCAAACAGGCAGTAGAAATTGTTACCAGTCTACACCATCCAACAGAACTTTCTGCAATGACAGAAATGTTCTACATCTGCCCTAACACAGTAGCTCCTGAGTATTTGAAATGTGGCTAGTACAACTGAGGAAATGAATCTTTAACTCTTTAAAACTAATTTACATTTACTTTTATTTATTTATTTATTTAAGATTTTATTTATTCATTTAGAGAGCGCGGAAGGGAGGGAGAAAGAGGGTGAGAAACATCAATGTGTGGTTGCCTCTCATGAACCCCATACTGGGGACCCGGCCTGCAACCCAGGCATGTGCCCTGACTGGGAATCAAACTGGTGACCCTTTGGTTCACAGCCAGAGCTCAATCCACTGAGCTACACCAGCCAAGGCAAAACTATTTTACATTTAAATAGCCTTATATAGCTAGTGGTTATCGTACTGCAGAACAAAGCTCCAGGGGTGTCCAACATTTTGGCATCTTTGCACCACATTGGATAAAGAAGAGTTGTCTTGGGCCACACAAATACACTGTGACAGGTAATCACAAAAACATCTCATAATGTTTTAAATAAATTTACATGTGGGGCTGCATTCATAGCTGGGCTGCATGTGGCCCATGGATCGCAAGTTGGACATCCCCGCCGCCCTTTCATTCTGACAGTTTCTTCTCTAAACTGTATTCTTGACCTCTATCTCTGTCTCTGGAGTCCCAGTGCAAGTAAAGTCTGACCCTTGCTCTACAACTTCTCAGTTTATTTATATTATTGCAACTCTCATGAAACCATAACATCCCAATTTTAATATTAAAATATCAAGCCCTGGCTGGTGTAGCTCAGTGGATTGAGCGCGAAGCTGCGAATGAAAGTATCACGGTTCTATTCCCAGTAGGGCACAGGCCTGGGTTGCAGGCCAGTTCCCAGCAGGGGATGCAGGAGAGGCAACCATACATTGATATTTCTCTCCCTCTCCCTCTTTCCTACCCTTCCCCTCCAAAGATAAATAAATAAAATCTTAAAAAAAAAAGTTATTAAAATATCAAGAGAAATATAATTCTACTGTCAGGTACATAGTTTCAATGAACCCCAACTGAAATAAGGTCTATTTAATTTGGTCTCAAACAGTGTAAACTTGTTAGAAGAGAATTCAAAACAATGATGCTACTGATCACTGGTAATCTCACTCAATATAGTCCACCATGCCCAGTTTTGTCACTCTTCTCTATTTTTTATTTATTTTTAGAGAGAAGGGAAGGGAAGGAGCTCATATGTGCCGCAACCAGGAATTGAACCTGCAACCAAGGCATGTGCCCTGTCCAGGAATCAAACCAGTGACCCTTCGCTTTGTGAGCCACACCAGTCAGGACTTCCCTATTTTATATTCACGTTATAAAATGTGGACAATCTGATGGACTATATAAATAAAAGTATTCACAAAAATACAAACTACAGTGCCTACAATTGAGATGGCCACTTGTTTTTTAAAATAAATTTCAAAATTTGTATAAATATAAACAAATTTAAAATGATAAAACAAGAAAACCTAATAAGCAATGATTAGCTGGAATGACTAAAATGTAATACTACGAGATGATTTTAGTTGTGCAAAAGAGTTCAATGTTGTTTACATGGTTTACTTCCTACATCAAAAAATAAAGTCAGAAAGTGTTCAGTTTCAGACAGAACAAAACTATAAAAGAAAATGTCCCTTACAAAACAGCAAGGACGCCCAAGGAGTGCTCTTGTACATCCAGAGCCCCAAGCACAGTGTCCAGATGGGATAAGTTCTTTGCAAGGAGTTCCCCACTCTTGTTGATCAGTTCACAAAGCTGAGTCATTTGCCCTGGAAAACAGGAATAACACTATGTCATTCAATTATAGCACTAACCAAGCTAACGGAAGTATAACCAGATTTCATATCTCAGAGCAAGAAATACAGTGATCCCTCACCTATCGCGGGAGTTGTGTTCCAGAGACCCCCGAGATAGGTGAAAATCCATGAAGTAGCGGCGTTATATTTATTTCATTACTTATATATATTTTAAGGTTTTATAAACCCTTCCCACACTCCTATAAACCTTTCCCACTCTCTTATTAACCTTTCCCACACTCTTATAAACACTTCATATACTCTTAAACACTTTCTACACTCTTAAACCTACATAATTTTAACAACATATAAAATTCTATACGGGTACTCACCAGTGAACCACGATATAGCAAGGGACAACTATACCTAAAGATGATTTCTTCTATCTCCTTCATTTCAGATGAGGACCCAGAAGGGCCAGAAGTGAAATGACCCCACCCAGTCTCAAAACTCAATCTCCCATATCCCTCTAGCTTCTGAAAGTTTCTCCTTTTCCTACACCCCCTTTTCTGGCCCCCCAAATCAGAACTATGCACATGCTATTACTACCACTCTCAGCTCCCTCTCTGTATCCAGAATGTCACCAAAGATGATTTCATTTTACTTCCTAAATCTCTCAGGTCCATTCCTTTCTCTCTCCTCTGCCTTTGCTCATATCCATATCATTTCTTATCTAAACTACATCATAAATCTTCTCAATGTCCACTCTTTCCTCCAACCCATATTCTACATCAGTACCTGTGTGATCCTTCTAAAATACAAAATTCAATCAAATTACTCCAATGGCTTTAAGAAGTCCAAATGCGCCCTGGCGGGGTAGCTCAGGTGGTTAGGGCATCGTCCCGATACACCAAGGTTGTGGGTCCAATCTCTGGTCAAGGCACATATAAGAATGCATAAATAAGTGGAACAACAAATCAATGTTTCTCTCTCTCTTTTAAATGAAGAAGAAGGAGGAGGAGGAAGAGGAAAAGAAGGAGGAAGAGAAGGAGGGGGAAGAGGAGGAGGAAGAAGAAGAAATAAAAAGAAGTCCAAATGTCTCAGCCCAGTAACTGGTTCCTGTGCCTTGCCACCCCAGCCTCATCCCACTACTTGCCTTCACGCACCTCCTCTTTGGTCGCATCAAGCTCAAAATCCAATCAGCATTCCATATCCTCTCACCTTTATGCTTCTATGCCTGTGATCCTCCCCCACATCCTCCACTACCTGACTCGTAGGATTTACTCAACAATCTGCCTGGGTCTCCCCTGGACCTTCACCTACCTCCTCTTTTCATGGCTAACTTGGTTGAATATCTGACCTTTCTGTGTCATCTTTCCACCACCTGGGATGTGGTGATTAGGTAAGTACACATAAACTCGGGTGGGGACTCTCATTTCTCCAGCTTCATAATACATGGCTTACTCAGCAGCCCATCAATCAACAAGCAGAGTCTCCTAGGATCCATTCTTCTTTCCTTTATGCCACAACGCCATGACAGCTAAAGTATAGAATCTAATTAGGCCTAAATTGGTACTTTGAAGTAGACTTACCAATTTTAATAGGTTATTTTAATAATAAACACTATGGCCACACTTTGTACTCTCATATCCCACTAGCTGTGTTTCTGGTGGGAGTGGAAGGTATGTACAAGCCCTTGGGCAACAATCTCTTAAACGTCTTCTTTCAACAGTCTCTTTTACACTTTGAACTTCAAACTACTCACACCAGCCATTTCTATTTGGTAGCTGGGTGCTTTTTCCTTATTAAAAGTGATTTAAGTAATATAATGCTATTTTAGGGCTACAAGATGCACTGGATCATAAGACACACCTAGGTTTTAGAGGAGGAAAATAGGAAAAAAAATTTTTGAAGTAAAAAATGGTGAAATATTTAATAACCTGTGACCCAGCTCCACTGCCGCAGCAGCTACATTCCTACTATAAGATGCACCCCATTTCCTCCCAAATGGGGGAGTGAGTCTTACAGTCTGAAAAACATGGTAATGCTTAAAATCCAAGTGATTGTAGCTAATAACTTTAATAATTTAATTTCTGAGACTTCTATAATATTTATAAATTTGATAACTTTTAACAAAAATAAAGGAAATGTTTCATTATTATCACATGCATTGCAAAACAATAAAAAAAATCCACGATATTAGAAATTATTTTTCAAGACAATAGTACAAGCTAAACTGGGAAATAGCAACTTATTATCATTTTATTAAAGATCTCACCGGTAGGTATGAAATACGCAGCATCTTCCAGTTAAATGCCCCCTCTTTAAACCCACTACTCTAATTTTCTCCCCAATTAAGTAATCACTGCTGAGCTGAGTCTTGAAAGCCAGGTCACCATGAAATCCTAAGATTAACTACTGCAAGGCCAAGGGGAAGAGTCAAAAGCAAGCTTAAGTGTCACAGGGCACACCTGCAATGAGCCCCACCAGGGCTATGGCCAGTGAAATTTCTTCCAATCAGGGAAGGCTGGAAATTATGATATTCCCTTCACGGAAGGTCCATGTTTATAAATTTTGAACAAGAACGGAGAAAACACTCACAAACATGTACTATACTGGGAAGGTGAGGTGCAGAAACCGAGGGCAGTAAAAGTATATTTATCTCTGCCTGGCAGACTGTTCCTAAAGTGGTGTCTGGCACAGAGCATGTACACAGCTTTCAAGCAAGTGATCCCTCCTGATGCTCAACAGCCCTAGTTCCATTTTTTAAATGAGAAAACTGGTGCTAGGAAATTAAGTGGTTTGTCCATGAAGTGACTGAGATAGGATTCCGACCCAAACTTTCTAAGCATACTACATCCCAGAAAATAGAACTGTGTCACAAATGAATAAATGAACAGGTTCTTCTTCACTCATACGGAGTGTAAGTCTATGCCTTACCTGTGAACCTAATTTCTATCAAAAATAAGGAAAATGAGGCAGCAGTATTTCATTAGGCAGGTCTTCCTAACTAGATCCTTAAGCCTCACAACAGCAGTGAGGTGGAAAAAATGAAGACTGACAGTGACTGTCCAAAGTCACGCAGCTCCTACAACTTATAAAGGCCATTGACAATTGCTAACTGTACTTATCGCACTGCATATGATAGGCACTGTTCCAGGGCTTTTACATGTTTTCTCTCATCCAATCCTAGCAGCTCCACGAAGCATGGACTTGTTTGCTTTACAGATGAAGAAACAGGATGAATAAAGGGAACTTCACAGCCAGCAGCTAATGACTATAATTGTGAGTCCAGAGCTCTTATTAGTCATGAGATGAATGAACCAAACTGCGTGAAAATTAAGGGCAAAGTAATAATGGTCAAAACCGCACCCCTAGAAACCGGCGTCCAACGAGCGAAGGCTCCTGCACGTCCTGCAGGACCAAACTAGGCGCGGGCAGCAGCCGAAGGGCCGCCAAGCAGAGCCTCTGAGCCAAGGAGCCCAGAAAAGGTTCGCCTGACGCCCGCGGCCTCGCAAGGAAGCGCCGGGGGGACCGGCGGCCAGGGCACCGAACACCGCGGGCGAGGGGAGCAGACGGGACAGGGGCGCTCGCGAAGGAGTCCGAAGGAAGTCACCGCCCCCGCAAATGTCAAGCGAGGCGCCGGAGGATGGGTAGGAGGGGCCCGGAGGTCCCCGGAAGAGGAGGCGGCTGCTTGGCCGAGCGCTCGGCCTGCCGGGAGGGAACCAGAGAGCGCGAGGGGGCTGCTCCAACTCCGCCGCGCCTGGCGGCAGATCCCGCCCTGGCCTAAGCGCCGCAGCGAGCCTGGCCCTGGACACCAGGCTCGGCCACTGCCAGCACGATCCCGCCGCTCCCACTGGCGGCTGGGGAGACAGGCCCGTCCCCGAGGCCCGGAGGGCCGGCCCAGGGCCTCACCTTGAGCTGAGAGCTGCCGGACACTGTTCACGAATTGCTCCAGGGCAGAGGCCATATTTCCCCTGGACGACCACAGTACCACAGCCAGCTCGCGCGGGAAAAGGAGTCAGCTCTGGGAGGTGGGGCGCCGGCGATCCACTGAGGCCTCACGTGCGGCTAACGTCATTTCCGCTGGTCAAGCACCGCGAGATTTCACCCACCTGGGAACCAATTACTGTTCCCTTGGAAACAGTTCTGCGGCTCGCCATAGCCGGAAGTTAGCTTTCTTTTCCTTCTTTCATTTCGTGCACCTAGGAAATCCCTCCCTCTATTTAATGGCGACGGTGGGCAAAGAAAGAAAGTGACCTCATGATCTGGCACATATTTTCCGGATTTTGTTAGAAATGGCCGTCCGTTTTTTACCTGGCCAAATCATTCAGGTCCCGGTTAACGGTTACTGGCATGAATCCTGCGAGGTAGTAGAACATAAAGACACTGGAGCCAGGCAGGCAACCTGCGTTCACATCATTTTCCCACCACTTAAGTGTCTTCATTCAAGATGTATGTTGATTGCATTGATTTCCCCCGCATGGATTTGATCTGTCTTTTCTCAACCTGACTCGTAAAGCACTTTATTGTTCTCATATATCCACTTCTCTGCTGCTGACATTTGTCTCCATAATCCATATCACACCCATTGGTCTTAATTGGCATGGAATTCCCTGACATCAAGCATCTGTCTTACACACCTCTGCACCATGCTAAGGCCCAGCAGGTATCAACCAAAGGTCCCGCTTTGGGGGTTCAGTGAAGAAGGAAACTTTATTCAGTGCAAATATCTCAATTGTGATACAGCTGGCTGTGAAAACAGCCTAGGGCCAGGTCCTTCTCCTGTTAGACAACTCTGCTCTGGTGAGACATCTTTGGTGCTTCATCTTCTGTGTTTCAGCTCCCACCAAAGAAATAGTCCTCAGCCTTCAGTGGGAAAAAAAAAAGTACAACCAACAGACGTCAAGGCCTTACTCTTCATGGAAAGGGGAACTACCTACTGTTCTGAGCTGACTTAAATAAACAGAAGTTCCTGCTCCTGGTTCCTGATTGGTTTATCCTCATGAAAACCAGGACTCCAAATCATCACAGTTGATGGTCCAAAAGTCACTGTCCTGACTGGGCAGGATGGAGTTGCTCTGATTGGTTGGTGAAGAAGCTGATGGGGGTGGGGCAGATACAGCTGTGTAGCTCTGTTTGGATGAGGAAAGCCTCAGCCCTATTGGTTGAAATAGGATTCTGGGAACTCCTTTATTTATTTATTTTTTAAATATATTTTATTGATTATGCTATTACAGTTGTCCCATTTCTCCCCATCATTCCCTCCACCCTGCACACCCCCTCCCACCCACATTCCCCCCTTTAGTTCATATCCATGTGTCATAAGTTCTTTAGCTTCTACTTTTCCCACACTATTCTTGCCCTCCCCCTGTCTATTTTCTACCCACCATCTATGCTACTTATTCTCTGTACCTTTTCCCCCTCTCTCCTCCTCCCACTCCCCTGTTGCTAACCCTCCAAGTGATCTCCATTTCTGTGTTTCTGTTCCTGTTCTAGCTGTCTGCTCAGTTTGCTTTTGTTTTAGGTGTGGTTGTTAATATCTGTGAGTTTGCTGTCTTTTTACTGTCCTATTTTTTATCTTGTTTTTCTTAGATAAGTCCCTTTAACATTTCATATAATAAGGGCTTGGTGATGATGAAGTCCTTTAACTTGACCTTATCTGAGAAGCACTTTATCTTCCCTTCCATTCTAAATGACAGCTTTGCTGGATACAGCAATCTTGGATGTAGGTCCTTGCCTTTCATGACTTGGAATACCTCCTTCCAGCCCCTTCTTGCCTGGAAGTTCTCTTTTGAGAAATCAGCTGACAGTCTGATGGGAACTCCTTTGTAGGTGACTGTCCCCTTATCCCTTGCTGCTTCTAGAATTCTCTCCTTCATTTTCATCTTGGCTAATGTAATTATGATGTGCCTTGGTGTGTTCCTCCTTGGGTTCTCTGAGGGTTCCTTCTTTGGGACTCTCTGAGCTTCCTGGACTTCCTGGAAGTCTATTTCCTTTGCCAGATTGGGGAAGTTCTCCTTTAGTATTTGTTCAAAGAAGTTTTCCACTTGTTGCTCTTCCTCTTCCCCTTCTGGTACCACTATCATTTGGATGTTGGGACGTTTAAAGATGTCTTGGAGGTTCCTAAGCCTCTCTTCATTTTTCTGAATTCTTGTCTTCATTCTTTTCTGTTTGGTTGTTTGTTTCTTCCTTCTGGTCCACTCCATTGATTCGAGTCCCAGTTTTCCTCCCATCTCTATTGGTTCCCTGTGCATTTTCACTTATTGTAGCCTTCATTTTTTCATCTAATTTGTGAGCAAAATCAACCAATTCTGTGAGCATCCTGATCACCAGGGCTTTGAACTGTGCATCTGATAGGTTGGCTATCTCTTGGTCGCTTAGATGAATTGGCCCTGGGGCTTTGATTTGTTCTCTTGTTTGAGCCATTTTTTTTTGTTTTTGTTTTTTGTTTGTTTGTTTTTTGTCTGGTCGGGGCTATTATGTAGTGAGGGGCGGAGCCTTAGGTGTTCCCCAGGGTGGGGCAACGCAGTGGCAGAGTTGTGACGCTGTATGTGGGGGTGGGGTCCAAGAAGGAACAATGGCACTTGCTCCTCTCTCTCTCGGAATCCAGTCCCTTCCACAGCTTCCCCGGCACCTGGATTATCTGCACACAAATGTGGGACTGCCTGGTCATCCAGCTGTCTTGCATGGCCTCACTGGGTCTGCCTGTTGCCACCCTGCACCCGGGGTCTGCTAGCCGCCGTCTGTGCACCTGGGGGTCTGCTAGCCACTGCCTGCATGCCTGGGATCTGCCAGCTGTTGCTGCCTGTGTGCCAGATCCGCCAAACTCCATTTTTACCTGCCGCTACTCCACCCCTCTTACTGGTCTGGATGAATGGTTGTTGGACTTCCGTACAGTTCAATTTTCTATCAGTTCTGGCTGTTTTCTTGCTTCTAAATCTTTGTTGTCCTTAATTTTGGTTGTGGGCGGAGGCACAGTGTGTCCACCTATGCCTCCGTCTTGACTGGAAGTCAGCTTTATATATTTAAAAAGTTCTTTCTGCCCTGGCTGATGTGGCTCAGTGGATTGAGAGCTGGCCTGTAAGCTGAGGGGTTGCCTGTTCAATTCCCAGTCAGGACACATGCTTGGGTTGCAGGTCAGGTCCACAGTAGGGGACATGTGGGAGGCAACTGATGGGTGTGTCCCTCACACATCAATGTTTCTCTCCCTCTCTTTCTCCTTCCCTTCCCCCTCTCTGAAGGTAAATAAATAAAAATAAAATAAAAAGTTCTTTTCTCTTACTCTTCCTTAGTAGTCATTGTACATGTAATTCACATAAAAAAAACTTACCATTTTAAAGTGTACACTTCAGTGAGTCTTAGTATATTTACTCTGTTGTGTAACCATTACCACTATCAAATTCCATATCATTCCTATCACCTCCCCAAAAACCCATGTCTACTGGCAGTTTAAATTTCACTCACTCCATCACCCTTGACAACCAATAATCTACTTTCTGTCTCTACAGATTTGCCTATATTCTGGACATTTTGTGTGAACAAAATATCATGTGACATTTTGTGACTGGGTTATTTCACTTAGCATAATGCATAATTCAAGGTTCATCAATGTTCAGCATGTGTCAGAATATCTCTTCTTTTCAAGACTGAATAATATTCCAATGTCTGTACATATCATATTTTGTGTATCCACGCTTCCAACTTTTGGCCAGTATGAGTAGAGTTGCCATGAACAAGGGTGTGGAAATGCCTGTTCAAGTCCTTGCTTTCAATTCTTCCGAGTGTATGCCTGAAAGTGGAGCTGCTGAATTACATAGTAATTCTATTTTTGATTTCTTGAGGCACTACCATACCGTCTTCCATAGTGGTTGCACCATTTTTCATTTACACCTGCAATGTGGAAGGATTTTGATTTTTTTTATGTATCATTGTTATTTTCTAATAGCTATTGTGGATGTAAAGGGGACCACATATTAAACCCAAAAAGCTCAGGGGAGGCCTATATGGTGGGCCTTACAAACTAAGAGACCAAACGTTACCACATAGGATGGTCTGAATAAAAAAAATGTCTAATTAAAAGCAAATCATGGCAGGTAGTCATGGCAAGCAGTCACGTCCTAGGCTTGTAGCTTCCCTGATAAAGGTCAATCTTCACCTTAATTGAGCCTGCCTATTGTCTTTTTGCATCAAGATAACAGACCTTTGAAATGCTATAGTAATTTCTTTTTCCAGACCTTTGGAGACACAACCTCCCACCTGATCACACACCACACAAACCCTCATTGTTATTTTGTTTCCCTGCAGATCATCTCTGTGTGCTGTGAGTGTTAACTATCCTGCACTCACCAATGTGTTTTACTTTTTATCCAATCCCAGATTTCCCTACTTTGTTTTCTCCTGCCTTCCTTATCTATCACCAATACATTTTTTGTACCTCCCTTATGTCTCCTCCCTTGATCTTAATGTATAAAATAAGCTGTAAAACTGCCATTCCCCAGAGTGTTTTTTCAATCCATTGATATTTTGCTTCCCAGCAATTGTCATCAATTTGGCTCAAAAACTCTTACAAGACTTTTTCCTAGGCTGATATCTCATTGTGGTTTTGATTTTTCATTTCCCTAATGATTAGTAATATTGACCATCTTTTCATGTGCTTATTGGCCATGTATGTATCTTTTTTTTTTTTTGAAAAAATATCTATTTGAGTTTGTGCTATTGTGATTGTGAACAAGAAAAAGGGTTCTGTGGAAAGTAACTTCACAGGGTGATCTGATCATGAATTCCTAACTGGACAGGTCATGGTGAGCAAATGATAATATGCTCAATACGTTTTAGGAAAAAGTTTATGTCTGCCTTAAGCCAGCCAGGTCCATTGTTTCCATGCACCCAGGTGAACACACCTTTGAAATGAGCTGTAACCAGCCTCAAGAAAGCACATCATCTCATCAACTATCCTGTGATCCAGTTCCCACCTTGCTTCTCCCACCTCCATGTAATTTTCCTTTAATTCCCTCCTTAACTTTGAAAGTATAAAAGAAGTTGCAAAATTGTTCTTCTCCAGAGCATTTGAGATGGCACAGGTCATCGGTTTGGTGCAAATAAACTGTTACAAACATTCTCTACATAAGGGGTTAAACACATGGTAACCCCTGGTTTGACTCTGGGTGCCTGGCACACAGTGTGCTGTATGCAGATCATGGGTTACAGAAATGTGCATGTGAAACCTATATGATACTATTAACCAATGTGACCCAATAAATTTCATTTAAAAATTCTCTACAGATTTGAACATTTCTCACATTGACATGATTTATAAGAAATAGCCCTGGCCACGTGGCTCGGTTGGTTGGAGTGCTGTCCTGCACACCAAAAGTGTTGCAAGTTTGATTCTCAGTCAGGGCACATCCCTAGGTTGCAGGTTCCATCCCCAGTCAGGGCGCATGCAGGAGGGAACTGATCAATGTTTCCCCACCACCCCTTGCCCCCACCACCTTCCTCTCTCTCTCTAAAATCAATAAACATATCCTCAGCTGAGGATTAAAAATAAAAAAAAATTCTAAAAATAAAAAAATTAAAATAAATAGTAAATAATTTATTTTTTAAGAAAGAAGCATATCATTCAGATGACTAAAATATAGTTCTCAGATATATTTTATTTTTGTTCACAATTTCTGGCTCAGAGCTCCCAAGACCCTTGGAACTTCCCAAATGTTAAGAGTGATAAAGGTGTCTTTTGCTATTTTAATGGGGCAACTTTTAGAAGCACTAAAAGTGGAGGCTGGTTTTCAATGTGGCCAACCAAGTGATTACAGGGGTGGAACTTTCAATCCTCCCCACCACAACCTCCAGGAAAGGGGGTGGGCTGGACATTGAATCAATTATTGGCACCAATGATGTAGGAAATTGTGCTTATGTAGTAAAGCCTCCATAAAAACCCAAAGGCCAGGGTTCTGAAAGCTTTGGGTTGGTGAACATGTGGAAACAGGGAGTCACACTCCTGGACAGGGCATGGAAGCTCTGTGCCCTTTCTCCATACTTTGCTCTATGCATCTCTTCCATCTGGCTATTTTTTAGTTATACCCTTTTATAAGAAGTCAGTTTTCTAGTGAGTAATTGGGTTTCCTGAGTCCTGTGAGTCATTCTAGAAAATTAATCAAACCAAAGGAGGGGGCTGTGAAAACCTCTGATTTATAGCCAGTCAGAAGTAGAGGTGACAACTTGGGCTTGTGATGGCATTCTGAGTCGGAGGGGGTCATTGGACCTCCAACCCATAGCCAGTGGGTCAGAAGTATAGGTAACAGCCTGGATTTGTAACTGGTGCCTGAAGTGTGTGTGTGTGTGTGTGTGTGTGTGTGTGTGTGTGTGTGTGTGTTGGGGAAGGCAATGTCTTATAGTACTGACCCCTAATTTGTGGGATCTGATGCTATCTCTGGATACACAGTGTCAGAATTGAGTTGAATTCTCAGTCCCTTGCTGGTGTCTGAGAATTGTTTGTTGGTGCAGTGGACCTCACACCCTCAACACATACACATTGCAAATGGGTCCAGGAACCATATTCGGATCCTTTACTCATTTAAAAAAAATAATGCATTGTTTCTAACAAGAAGTCTACTGTTACTCTTATCTTTGTTTCTCTGTAGATAATTTCTTTATTTTTCTGAAGGTTTTTATGATTTTCTCTTTATCACTAGTTTTGAGCAATTTGATTATGATATGTCTTATTTTTCCAGTCAAGGAGCTCCAATTATCAATAAACATACAAGAAATAATAAAATTTACAGCATAAGGCTGGTGTCCACATAGTCATTGAAAAAATAATGGCTGGAAATCTTCTAAATAATGGCTGGAAAATTCAAGAAGCTCCATAAACCCCAAAACCAGAATAAGTGACGAAAACTACACTAAAGCATGCCTCCCTGAGACCGGAAAGTATTTTTTAAGAATATTTTATTGATTATGCTATTACAGTTGCCACAATTTTTTTCTCCCCTATATCCCCCTCCTCTCTGCACCTCTCTTACCCTTTAGAATTACCCCCACTTTAGTTCACATCCATGGGTTGTACATGTAAATTCTTTGGCTTCTCCATTTCCTATACTATTCTTAGCCTCCCTCTGTCTATTTTGTACCTACCTATTATGCTTCTTATTCCCTGTAACTTTTCCCCACATTCTCCCTCATCCTTCCCACTGATAACCCTCCATGTGATCTCCATTTTTGTGATTCTGTTCCTGTTCTCATTGTTTGCTTAGTTTTTGTTTTTTAGGTTCAGTCGTTGATAGTTGTTTGTTGCATTTTATTGTTCACAGTTTTGATCTTCTTCTTTTTCTTAGATAAGTCCCTTTAACATTTCATATAATAAGGGCTTTGTGATGATGAACTCCTTTAACTTTACCTTATCTGTGAAACACTTTGTCTGCCCTTCCATTCTAAATGATAGCTTTGCTGGATAGAGTAATCTTGGATGTAGGTCCTTGCCTTTCATGGACCTACATCTGGAATACTTCTTTCTAGCCCCTTCTTACCTGCAAGGTTTCTTTTAAGAAATCAGCTGATAGTTTTATGGGAACTCCTTTGTAGGTAACTGTCTCCTTTTCTCTCGCTGCTTTTCAGATTCTCTCTTTATCTTTAATCTTGGGTGACTTCATCATGATATGTCTTGGTGTGCTCCTCCTTGGGTCCAATTTCTTTGGGAATCTCTGAGCTTCCTGGACCTCTTGGAAATCTATTTCCTTCACCACATTGGGGAACTTTTCCTTCATTATTTGTTCAAATAAATTTTCAACCTTTTGCTCTCCTTCTTCTCCTTCTGGAACCTCTGTGATTTAGATGTTGGAACATTTGAAGTTGTCCCAGAGGTTCCCAAGCCTCTCCTCATTTTTTTTTTTTTTTTTTGTATTCTTGTTCCTTCATTCTGTTTCAGTTGGGTGTTTTTTCCTTCCTTTTGTTCCAAATTGTTGATTTGAGTCCTGGTTTCCTTCCCTTCACTGTTGTTTCCTAGTATGTTTTCCTTTATTTTACTTTGTGTAACCTTCATTTCTTCCTTCATTTTGCAACTGAGCTCAATCATTTCTATGAGCATCCTGATTACCAGTGTTTTGAACTCTGCATCAAATAGATTGTCTATGTCCTCATCGCTTAGTTCTTTTTCTGGAGTTTTGATCTGTTCTTTCACTTTGGCAATGTTTCTTTGTCTGGGTGCACCTGTTACATTTTAAGGAGCAGAGCCTTAGGTAATTTCCAGGACAGGGCAAACCTCTTTGCTGCATTGGGCACTGTCTGTGGGGGAGGAGTCAGAGAAGGAACAATGCCACTTGCTCAGCTCTCATCCTGCTCTCAGTCACTTCCCATGCTTCCCACAAGGGAATTGCACCCTACTAGGTGCTGCTCTGGTGTTGATTCCTGGGTGGGTGGACTGTGTATGTTCTAAGACCCCATGGGTCTCTCCAACAAACTCTGTTGTGAGACTAGAAGTTTCTCCCTGCACTGCAACCTCCACAGGTTTTTATAGCCATAGGTTTTGAAACTTTATTTCCCCACACTGGAACCCTGGGTTGCATGGTCTTTCTCCCTCCCCAGTTTGTCCTCCTAGCTTATTTGCACACAAATGTGGGACCACTTGGACCGCTAGCTGCTGCCTTGCTGCTCATCCTCTCCACCCCTCCTACCAGTCTGGATAAGTGTTTCTTCTTTAACTCCTTAGTTGTTGGACTTCCATACAGTTCAATTTTCTGGCAGTTCTGGTTGTTTTTTGTTTTCAAATTGGTTGTTATCCTTCTTTTGGTGGTGTGAGTAAATAAAGCGTATCTGCCTATGCCTTGATCTTGGCTGAAGTCCCATTCATTGTTTAGTAGTACGTTATTTAGCCTCCATGTGTTTGCATGTTCTTCATTTTTGTTTTCTAATTGATTTCTAGTTTCATACCATTGTGGTCATAGAAGATGCTTGCTATAATTTCAGTTTTGTTTAATTAATTGAGACTTTTTATGTGACTCAACACATGGTCTATCCTGGAAAATGTTCCATGTGTGCTGTATATTTTACTTCTTTGGTGTGAAATGCACTAAAAAAATTAATTAAGTCTATCTGGTCCAATGTGTAATTTAATGCTGTTCTTTTCTTGTTCATTTTTTGTCTCGAAAATCTATTCATTGATGCCAAAGGGGTGTTAAAGTCCCCTCCTATGACTGTATTACTGTCAATCTCTCCCATTATGTCAATCAATATTGGCTTTACATATTTAGGTGCTCCTATGTTGGGTGCATAAAAGTTTACAAGGGTCATATCCTCTTGTTAGTTTGATCCTTTTATCATTACATAGTGTCCTTCTTTGTCTCATTATACCCCTTTTCTAAAGTCTATTTTGTCTGAATTAAGTATTGATACCCCAGCTTTTTTCTCCTTTCCATTTGCATGAAATATCTTTTTCCATCCCTTTATTTTGTCTATGTGTCTCTCAATTTGATGAGGGTCTCTTGTAGACAGCATCTGTATGGGTCTTATCTTTATTTTTTACCCATTCAGTTACCCTATGTCTTTTCATTGTAGCATTTAATTCATTTACAATTAAAGTGATTACTAATAGGTATATAGTTATTGTCATTTTATTGTTCATATTTATGTTTTTTCTTTTCTTTCTTTCTTCTTCTTAAAGAAGTCCCCTTAAAGTTTCTAATAACACTTGTTTGGTGGTGATGAACAGCTTTAGCTTTTTCTTGTCTGAAGCTCCTTATTGCTCCTTCAATGTTAAATGATAGACTTGCTGGTTAGGGTAGTTTTGTTTGTAGGTCCTTGCTTTGCATTACTTTGAATATTTTGTGCCAGTCTTTTGCAGCTTGCAAAGTTTCTATTGAGGAATCAGCTGACAATCTATGGGAGCTCCCTTGTTGGTAACTAACTGCTTTTCTCTTGCAGCCTTTAAGATTTCCTTTTTATCTTTAACCTTTGCCACTTTAATTATGATGTGTCTTGGTGTGAGCCTTCATCTTATTTGGAACTCTCTGTGCTTCCTGGACTTGTGTGTCTATTTCCTTCACTAAGTTAAGGAAATTTTCAGTCATTATTTTTTCAAATAGGTTCTCAATCTCTTGCTCTCTCTGCTCTTCTTCTGGTATTTCTATGATGCAAATATTGTTAAAACCAATGTTACCCCATAGATTCCTTAAACTATCTTCATTAATTTTTTTCCTGCTTGTTGTTGTGATGTGTTTTTTTCTACCTTGTATTCAAAATAGCTTATTAAATCCTCTGCTTTAATTAATCTGCTGTTGATTTCTTCTAGTGTATTATTCATTTCAGTTATTGTATACTTTATTTCTAACTGGTTCTTTTTTATACTTACTATCTCTTTGTTGAAGTTCTCACTGAGTTCCTTGAGCATCCCTATAACCAGTGTTTTTGAACTCTGTATCTGGTAGATTGCTTGCCTCTCTCTTGTTCAGTCCTTTTTCTGATGTTTTGTCTTGTCCTTTCATTTGGGACATGTTTCTTTGTCTCCTCATTTTGGCTGTGTTTGTTTTTATGTATTAAGTAGATCTGCTACGTTGTTCAGTCTTGGTAGGGTGGTCTTATGTACAGGGTGACCTGTGGGGCCGAGGCACAGTCACCCTGGTCACCTGAGCTGGGTGCTCCAGGAATGTCCCTTGTATGGGTTGTGTGTGCCCTACTGTTGTAGTTGAGTTTTGATTGCTGTTGGCATGTCCATGGGTGGGATTGATCCTTAGGCTGACTGGCTGTAAAGACTGGCCATGACTATAGCAGACAAGTTGTTGCAGGGGTGGCCTACCCCACAGAGCCAGATTCACTTGAGCAAGGCTTTGTTGCCTGCCAAATCATCTCTTTGGGTGAGTTGTTGTGGAGGTCTTTGGGTGGTGCTCTGGTATGGTCTGAAGCTGGCCATCAAGTGTGTTGGGCTTCTTGGGAGGGGTTTTGGGTCAGCTGCTATCTGTGCCTAGCTTGGGGCCTCCTGGTAGGAGCTAGAAAGTGATCTGTGGTTGGTAGCAGCCTGTGCTGGCCTTGGAGGTGCCTATGAGTGGTTGTGCTGTGAAGCAACCACTAGTGGCAAGCTGTCACTAGTGCCAGGCTTGAGGCCACTTAGCAAGATATATAGGGCATGCCTTGGCCAGACACTGCTTGTTTTGGGTTCGTGGATCTTTGAGAGATTTGGAGAAAGTCCACAGCAGGGGCCAAGGCCAGCCACTGTGAAGAACAGCCTCTGAAAGAGGTTGGGGCCAGTGCACAAATTAGGTGGAGTGAGACCTGTGGGCATCACCAGGGTGGGACAAGCAGCATAGCCAGGTTGATGGAAACTCAGATTTGGCTCCTGCTTGTGCCTACCAGCCATATGAGGTGAGGGCTCAACAAAGGAACAATGAGCTCCTCCAGCTCTTCTATCTCAGAGAGAACTGTCCCTTCAGCTCTTGCCTTGAAGCCAGGCACATCACATCCTGCCCGTAGGTCTCTGACACTTTTCAAGCTGTTGTCCCTCTGTTGGAGCTTAAGATGAGTGAAAAACTGAGTCTATGCTTGGGCTCTTTAAGAAGATGCCTGGGTCTACAGTAGCTGTCCATCTTACCCAGACAGAATCCCTACTGATTTTTCACAACCACATGTTTTGGGGAGTCCTCTTTCCAGCACTGGTATCCCAGGCTGGGGAGCCCTCTATTAGGATAAGACCCCTCACTCTCCAAGGAGACCTCCACAGCTAATCATCACACATGGTTGTGGGTCAGCTTATTTTGCTTCTCCACCCTTCCTACCAGTCTTGATGTGGCTTCTTCTTTATATATAACTATAGGAGTTTTGTTCAGCTAGTTGTCAGGAGGGTGGTGGTTGTATAATTTAGTTGTATATTTGATGTGGTCATTGGAGGAGGTGAGCATTTACCCACTCTGCCATCTTGACCAGAAGACTTTTTACTGTTGCATTGTAAGAATTCTTTATGTAATCTGAATACAAGCCCTTTTCCAGGTATATGATTTGCAAATATTTTCTCACATTCTGTACTTTATGTTTTCACTTTCTTAGTAGTCCTTTGAAGCATACATTTTTTAAATTTTGATGTTCTTTTTTTTTCTTTGATTTTGCACAGTATATTTGAAATATAGCCTGTCATACCCTTCTTTATCAACCAGCTGGCTTCTTTCTTTTTCCCCTCTTTGCTGCAAAAGCTTCAGCCATCTAGCTTGTTACCCTCCAGAAGGGGAAAGGCAGGTAGCAGCAATTAGAACAAAAAGGTCATTTGATTCAAAGCCAGCTTTTTGTTTGATATTTCTCAATTTCAGAACTCCTTCTGTATACCAAAGGCAAAGCATGTTGTTCTGTTTGAGGTTTGCTCTAAGACTGACATAGAGTGAGCTCTATGGAAGGGGAATTTCTAGATACCTAGGAGGAAATGGGAAAGAGTTCTGGAACTGGGCACTTGAATAAAATTAAATAGGGAAGCAGTCAGATGCTGGCCCTGGCATCTTCTGACCCAGAGTTGAAAATCCCAAGGGGCAGGTCAATCAGAAATGAACAATAAATAGTCCCAGAGCTCCCCGGCATCATCAGGGAAATGGTCAAGTTTTCTCTGAGACAGCTCCTGCTAACTTGGTGCTGGGTCAGCACAGCCTCTAACTGGCAGGCCTGCCATATCTGAGTGAGGTGTCTAGTACTAAACAGACCTGAGGGAATGTCCCAGGTGGTGTGACTATGCAGGGCATACAGGTGACTCAGATGTATCCAGCACTGCAAGTACAGTGGTTAGAACATGGAAGCTTCAGTGAGAGGACTTTGCAATGAGGTGAAAAACCAGGCCACAGGTTTTAACAGCAGGGCAAGCAGGCCACCCCAGAAGGCTAACAAGGTCACATGCACCTCAGTGTAGACTAGCACAAGGGTAGGGACAGGTGTAAGCAGCTACGCCCTATGGAGAAAGCAAGGACACTGAGTGGATCTGACATTGCCAAGCCAAGCTCTGTTCCCCTCTCAGACGCCATGTCAGCTGGGAGAGGCCACCAGTGAACACTGGCCTGGGTGATGGAAGGGGGCACAGGCCCAGGTGCTGGGTTCCTGCTCCGGAGCTCCTCATCGATTTTATCCAAGATACTATTTTTGGTAAGCTGGGTTTGTTACCATTAAGGCAAAAATAACCCTTTTATTATAAAAAGTCAGCTTCTATACACGTTGGGCCATTTGCAATTCAATAAGAACATTTTTTTATACCTTTTATGTGCTAAACATGGGAAGGAACCTAAAGGAACATTTTAGTGAGAGACTCACTGCTTGGGTGTGTGGGTGAATGAAAGAGTATATGGAAAGCCTCCAGCCCAGTGCGTGAGTTCTCTGCCAACCCATTTAGCAGAAAGTCTAGGTAAATGCAGACAGTGGGAGATAACATGATGGGGAGGATTGGTTTGAAGGCATATGGGTTTGATTCACAGGCTCACTGTGTTGGTTACCAGCTTTGTGACCTGGGAAAAGTCATTTCCCCTCAGTGAGGCTATTTCTACCCTGTGAAATAATGGTGTCAATATCATAAGGTCATTGTGAAGATACAACAAGATAAAGTACTTTGCATGCTGCACCACGATTGATAAAAAAATGACATTTGAGGTAATTCAACTGATAAGTATTAAGTGTCTTTTGTGTTCATGATCCAGTTCTAAATGTTTTAAATGTAAAAACCCATGTAATTTCATTATGACCCTACGAGGTATATCTTACTATTATTTCCATTTCACAAATGAGGAAATTTAATCCAAGTGATGTTTAAAGATATGTCAGAGTGTCAGACCAATAAGTGACAGAGTCAGGGTTGAAACCCAGGCTGCTGGGCTCCAGAGCCTGAATCCCACTCACTGTGTACAGTGCAGAGATCGAGATGCCAGGTTCCAACCAAAGTTACTAATGCTAAGAGAGCATTTCCCAGGGCTTGGCACATGGCAGACACTCATTGACAGACAATATCATTGTGAACGTCGTGGCCATTGGAGCCAGACCATCTGGATTTCAATCCCAGTTCTAAAACTAGTGACCTAGTGTATTAGGGACCTACTGATGTGTAAAAATTATTCCAAAACTTAGAGGCTTGAAGCGACAAATACTATCTCCTACAGTTTCTGGTGACAGATCTGAAGGCAGATGAGTTGGCTCTGAGCCAGGGTCTCTCATGAGGTTGCAGTCAAGGTGTTCATCAGGGCTGCACCATCTGAGAGCTTGACTGGGAATGGAGGTCCTGCCTCCAGATGGCGCACCCAAGTGCTGTCTGTGCTTGGAAGGTCTCTGTTCTTCAGCTGTGTTTGGGAATCTGAGTTCCTCTTCGTGAGGTAGTCTCCATACAGCCAACTGCAGCATCCTCTGACATGGCATGTCAGTAACCAGAGGGGGGAAGAGAGAGAGAGAGAGAGAGAGAATGCAGGAGCACAAGGAGGCAGTCACAGTCTTTTATGAACTATTCTTGAAAATCATAAGCCATCACTTCCACTACATTATTCATTAAAATTAAATAACTAAATCCAGGTAAGGAGTTTCCAAAGTAAGAGACTTCCAAGGTAACAGAAACTCAACTCCACCACTTGAAGGGAGGAATACCAAAATTGTTTTTTCATTACCACACCAAGGAATATTAATCATCCTCTCTGTGCCTCAGTGTTTTCACCTTTTAAAATAGGTTAATATAAGTATTCTTCACAGAAATTTTGTGGGGATTAAGTAAGACAATTTACAAAAAGAGCCTAGATGGTGAATGACACACAGTAGGCACCCACATGTTAGCAATAATTAACATTTATTGTCAGTTATGTTGAACATGGTGAAGTCTCATATCTCTTAGTCTCAATTTTCTCACCTGTCAAATGGGAATAATAACATCTGCCCTGCTCAAGGTACTCAAAAGCTATTTGTTGGATATATGTATAAATGAATTTATTGAACACATACTATATCCCAAACCCTTTCCAGTCAGTAGGAGCATATTAGCCAAAAAACAAAACAAAACAAAAAAAAAAACCCACACAGGGTTTTTACCCTAATGGAACATACATTCCAACGGGAGAAGACCAAAAATAACAACCTGAGTGTAAACAATAAAGAAAATAGTGGTGATGTATGCAATAGAACCCAGTGAGGTGCCACTACACAGCCACCAGAACAGCTAAAATGAAAAAGATTGACAACATCAAATGCTGGTGAGGATGCGGAGCTAACAGAACTCTCAAACATTGCTTGTGAGACTATTAAATGGTATAATCACTTTGAAGAATGACTTGCAGTTTCTTGTAAAACCAAACTTATACCTGTCCTGTTACTCATCAATCCAATCTCAGGTGTTTACCCAAGAGAAAAAAATGCATCCACAAAAAGACTTGTATGAATGTTCATAGCAGCTCTATTCATAATTGCCCCAAACCAGAAACAGCTAAATGTCCATCAATGAGAGAATGGGTAAACTGAGGTATATTCACACAATGAAAAAAATTCAGCAATAAAAGAAACAAGTTTCTGACACATACAACAACATGAATGACTCTTAAAAACATGTTGAGTGAAGGAAGTCAGTCACAGAAGTACCTAGCGTATGATTTCTTTATAGTTCTAGAAGAGGTGAAACTCATCTGTGCTGAAAAAAATTAGAACAGTGGCAGAAGGGGCTGATGAAGAAGGAGTAGGAAGGAACTTTCCAGGAAGGTGGAGATGTTCTAAGTTGGCACTGGTCACCAGTGCTATTTAAATTTAAATTATTGAAGTAAAATACAATGGGAAATTTAGTTCCTCAGTCGCAGGAGCCACATTTCAATTACTTGATAGGCACAATGGCTAGTGTCCACTGCGTCTGAACAGCACATATCTTTCCCATTGCTGCAGATTCTTCCATCAACAGCCCTGGTCTGCATCTCGCTAGGGATGCATTTGTCAAAACCCATAGAATGATAGTTAAACTTGAACATTTCACTTGTAAAATTTACCTTTAAATACATTGCCTTCACTAAGGCTACGTAGGCTGATGTATTCGGTGGCAATGGGCACTGCTGTCTGCAGCTGGCTTCGAAGTGCACCGAGGAATAAAGCAGACTGACGATGGGTGGGTGGATGGAGGGTGCATGGACTACAGTAAAGCAAATATAGTGAACTGTTAACTACAAAATCCAGGTGGTGAGCATTTTCCTCTGCATTGTACAGTTCCTTAAACTTTTCTGTATCAAAATTTTTATAGTAAAATTATGAAAAAAGATATGGTGATGTCTTTTTTGTCTATTCTATGGTGATGTCATAGAACAGAATGACTACCAAGGTGGAGAAGCATGGCGGGAAATTTTAGTCAGAGAGGGGGTTGGAGAAGGAGGGGGAAGAGCTATTGCAGGTTTCACCTGCACTCATACGCTCATTCACTCAGAACGCAGGCATGAATCAAACCTGGTCTCCGTTTCCGCCCTTGAGTTCAGGAAATGCCATTAGAGCGACCAGTTGTGCTAGGGTGCTGAAGACTATGTGGCATGGGTCAGGGGACCCCACAGCCCATGTACTTTCCCAGCTGCCACACTGCTTTCTTACTGGCCATCTCTCTGACCTCAGGTTGGATCACTTTACTGTACTTCCAGAAAGATCCAAAAATGTCAGTTCCATGAGCGTGAGGATTTTGTTCACTGCTTGATACCCACCATCAAGCACATCAGAGATACTCAGCAAGCATATGCTGCTGTCTGGGCCACTTGCCTCCAGGGTTTCTCCATGCTCTTTCTCATCATATGTGTCTGCTTGAGCATTGCCTCCCACAAGCGGCCTTCCCTAACCACCCCACCAACCGCTCCACCTCTCCATCAACCCATCTCAGGGTGTATCACAACATACTTATTTGTAGATTTATTTTAAACCATTTATTAAGGCTTTGTGATGTTTACAAGGTATGTATTTGTTCTAATATCAGCCTCTCCCCAGATATTCACTGTTTGGTTCCTTCACGCTACTCGCACTCCCTGGAAGTATTCTGGCTGTTTTGTAGGCATATTTGCTTTTCATCTGTCTTTCCTTCCAACACCTAAGTTTCAGGATGTCAGAAACCCTATTTCGTTCACGGAAAAGTGCTCAATAAATGTTTCAGGGACACAGGCTTGCTCCGATGGCGTGCCCTGCTCCTCCATTCTCGCTGCTACAGTGGAAGGAGGTGACCCAGGGCCAGGGGCCTGGGAGAAGATGTGGAGAGTGGACGAGTGGATGCTCCCGAGACAGTCCAGCACGCAGGTCTGTCTTCAAAGCCAGGCTCTTCCGCCCCGACTCCTCGCGGGCACGTGTCCCTTGAAGGGCAGCGCGGGCACGTGCCCGGGTAAAGTGCATGCCGCAGCCCAGCTCTGGGGCTGGAGACTGAGCGCTCGCTCCCCGTGACCCCCCACCCCTAACCCCCATCCCCCTCGCACTCCGGCCAGCAGAGCTTTCTCCTCCCCGCACCCTGTCTCTCCGCCAGTCCTGGCGTGGTGGCCCGGCCCCAGCCCCGCCGGCTGCGGCGAGCGGACTTGAGAGGCCATGATCTGGCGGGGTGGCTGGTGCGCGCATTGGTTCTGCAGAGTGGCGGTCCTGGACCGGTGGCGCTGGGTGGCGGGCGGGCAGGCAAGCTTGCCGGGCGGCCTCGCCCTGCGGGTGCTGGTGGACTTGGACTGTGTATTGGCCGACTTTGAGGGCTGTTTCCTCAGGAAGTTCCGCGCTCGCTTCCCCGACTAGTCCTTCATCGCGCTGGCGGACCGGGCGCGGCTTCTGGGTGTCCGAGCAGTACGGCCGCCTGCAGCCCGGGCTGAGCGTGAGTATCCACCGAGCCCACGCGGTTCCGCCTTGGCCCCGCGCCCCCGGGGGCAGGGAGACCCAGGCCCGCCTTCCCAGCCGGGGCGGGGCAGCCTACGTGATCTTGCCTGGGTCACCGCCTGGAGCCTCGGGGTGAATCGGAGTCCTGGGAAGGAGCTGGGGCGCAGCGACCGGGCATCCCTGTGCTCAGTAACTGTTGGCTGTCATCGAGGACCTTCTCAAAATTCAGGGACTCTGAAGCGTAATATACCTACCTCTATATCATCAGCTGACTTTAAAATTTGTGGCATATTTACCTTCAGGTCCTTTATTTTTTAATGAAGTAAACATTACAAAAGTCCTCTTTGACTCCTGACATAGACACATTTCCATTTCTTCATTCTCATGGATTTGTGTTTTTACCATTCTTTTTCCCCTTTCCATAAAAGCATAGCTCCCTGTGGAATTTGAAGCCCAGGGGGGTTGAGTGACTGTGGGCCTCCCACAGTGAGTCAGTGGTCAAGTTGACACGGGATCAGCTCCTCGGCTTCTCCCGGTGCAGCGCTCGCCCTGCTACTCCTGAGCTCGGCACACCGCCTCCCGACCCCCGACTCCCAGTGTGTTCTCTTCTCGGAGACCGTGATGGGGACCGCGGGAGGAGTTGTCCCAGCAGTCGTGCAGACATATAGCTCGGTTTGTAAATTTAAGGTGTTTCGTGAAAAGGAACAGGGTTTTTTGTCACTCACAAACTTAAAGAGTTTGGGTGTTTTCTGGCTTCCCTTGAGGCACCACTTAAGGTGACTGTCAGAGGATTTTTTAAAATTATATTTTATTGATTACGCTATTACAGTTGTCCCATTTCTCCCCCATCATTCCCCTCCACCCTGCACACCCCCTCCCAACCACATTCCCACTTTTAGTTCATGTCCATGTGTCATAAGTTCTTTAGCTTCTTTCCCCACACTATTCTTGCCCTCCCCCTGTCTATTTTCTACCCACCGTCTATGCTACTAATTCTCTGTACCTTTTCCCCCTCTCTCCTCCTCCCACTCCCCTGTTGCTAACCCTCCATGTGATCTCCATTTCTGTGTTTCTGTTCCTGTTCTAGCTGTTTGCTCAGTTTGCTTTTGTTTTAGGTGTGGTTGTTCATATCTGT
>PVKU01002582.1:0-219484 GCA_004027475.1 Anoura caudifer | reverse complement strand
CTTTTTTCATTTTAGAGATAAAAAAGAATTTAGCCTATAACAAAACTAATGATAAAGGCTTTTAATTTATATATATACACATATATATCTAGGTATGTGTGTATACATATGTATATATGTACCATATCATATGTATATGATATTTATATATCACCCTGTCATTTTGATGATATTTTTGCTAACTTCAATATTAATGTTGATCTTATATGTCCCATAACTGCCTCCTAATGAAAAGTATTAAATATCTGGTAAATTTATATCAAATAAAGACTTTACTGTTGGCCAAACCATCTTAACTGGTTTTTACTTTTTGCTACAACATGTTTTATAAAGAGAATCCACTGACAGTTCTTGCCTCTTTTTTACACCTTTAGCCTCTCCTTTCACTTCCCTATGGGATTTAAACTATCTCAAAACATATACCAGGGGCACTGTATCGATGCTCTATGGAATATCTATTGGCCAGTTTTAGTCTAATCTGAAATTATAACATTTTTATGTAAAAAATGATCAGGATTTCTAACTCATTAAGACAGATGGAATTCAAATATTAGATATTGGGGGAAAAGAGAAAAGAAACATGCAAGAAACAGAAATGCTAGTAGAAAACTCAAAGCAGGCTCAAAGCAATCTAACAGTCAAGTCAGAGAGGATTGTGGCTTCCTTGCCACATTTCTCTTAGAGATGTCTCCTTATACTTCAAGGGGTCACTGACATGTCCTACTTGCAATCTCACTCATCACTCATCCTCCCTCCCTCCCTCCTTCCCTTCCTCACCCAAGGATATGCTTATTGATTTGAGAGAGAGAGGAAGGGAAGGGGTAAGGGGGAGAGAGACAGAGAGAGAAACATCAATGTGACAGTCGTTGCCTCCCATATGATTCTCAACTGGGGATCAAACTCCCAGCCTAATTATATGCCCTAACCGGGGATCCAGCCTGCAAAATTTTAGTGTATAAGGTGATACTCGAACCAGCTGAGCCAGCCAACCAGAGCTATTTTCCCTTTTATGGTAACAGAAAAATGACATAGACACAGTACAGAAATCTCCCAGGCCTGTTTTTTCACTGAACCCTCTCAATATAATAAGCACAAAAACTGACCTCAAAGGCAGTAATGTTATACAACAGCCTGGCTGACCTTAATTTTCTCATTCATGAAAATGTTGCTAGGTTGTGGAGGCTCACAGAATGGGGTATACAGTTCATAAGAAAAGGAAAGGTGTCTTATTTACTACTACATACTCAATTTCTGGACACATAGTAGATATTAAAATATTTGTGAGATAGAAAGAGAGAAAATAAGAGACTGGTATAAAATTGGGATAAAATGTAGAAGAAGGTAGAGTTAGAAGACAGAGCTTAATTATGGCAATTAGAGAAAAAATACTTGGCATTCATTCATTCATTCATTCATTCATTGTTGCTTGAATGTCCAACTTGATCTTACATGTGTAGACAATAATCAGAGCTTATTCTCCTGGAAAGACAGGTACATCAAAACTCACCAATTTTTGGCCACCGATTTTATTAAATCTTTGCCTGCAAAATGAGCTGATTATAGGTCAGAAGAGATGTGCATTAGTCTTCAAAAATAGACCAATATGCAGGAAGTTTTAGATAGTGCATTTCTCCCTTGTTTCCCCACTGCTGTACTCAGCCCCTCTCTTTCAGCTGTTCGGTTACGTGGAAGGCTAGAGGTTGTGTTTGTGACTATAGTGTCTCAGACCTTTATTACAGGAACCTGTGCCTCCTCTATCTGCTTCTTCTGTCTAGACATTAGGTGACCAGGACTGTTCTTTAATAAAAAACAAACAAACAAACAAACAAAAAACTATGCATTGGAAAATCTCCTACCTTCTTCAAAACTTTTTCCAGGAGATAGATTTATCCAAGCTCACACCCTGAGTGAAGAAATAGAATACAGTATCATATCAGGAGCCATTGGCTAAGTTCATCTAAAGCTAATTTGCTAATTTTCTGCATGGTAGGAAACCCATAATCTTCTTAAATTTTAGCAAGATCTCTGCTACTGCAAGATACAATGAATATGCACCGTATATGAGCCTGCTCAGCTTTCTGCCATCAAACATTTAAGCAGTTTTTCACTGCCAAACACAATGCTAGGTATTGGAAAAACAACTGTGAACTTAACTGATATTACCCCTCTCCACAGAACTCCTCTGGTGGAAAAGATAAATTCAAAAATTTTAAGCGATAAATATAGTAATTCAAAATTCTAGCACACTCTATAAAAGGAAAAGAAGGAAGCTAAAATACAAGAGAGTTTAGACCACTAAACATCTACTTTAAATAAAGATAAAAGGTAGATAAAATCTGAGAAGTGGAAGAACAAAGTTGCTGGTGGAGAGCAGAGGTGGAAAAAGACCATTTTAATATGTAGTCATGGGAAAGTACTGTGTCCTATAAAGAGCCAAGAATCACACATGGAGAACTTTTTGATAGATTTCTGACTCAAAGAGCCAAGCAAGTTTTTCATACAGCACACTGTTTACACTGATAGTTATTAGATGTCTCAGACGTTTCCCATCCAACTAATAGGCTCAAGCCTATTCTCACAAAGATTTGTTTCCAGTCAGCTGTCAATCTAACCACCAATAGTTACAAACAATTCTCGCCAAGGAGCTAGGTAGCAGTGACCTACTATTCTAGGATAGTCCTGTTTTAAAAGTGGGCATGAGAGGACCATACATCCATTAAGATGCAAAGGAGCACCTGACAGAAGAGTGGGGGGGTGTAGGTCGAGCCCACCCACTGTTACAGAAGCTAGTTATGTAAATCCTCTCCCATCAACATCCACATAGAACTGAGACTTACACACTGAGGGAAGCAGGGAACCACTGATTTATATTTAATTTGCATTTCAAAAGTGTGTTTGGTCCTAATTTGAGTAAGTTAAACATGCTCACACCACATACAAGCACAGCAATTGTGATGTTTTGCTGTGACCAGGTCACATTCTAAAATTGTTTCTTTTACCCTGTATTCAACTCAAGCAATTTTTACCATTACTAGAGTCGTTATATCTGAGAAAAGGGTTTTCCCCCGCCTAAGATAACTATTCTATTTCCATGGAAAAAAGCAGTGCTATGCCTGGGCTGTTCCATGGCTATTAGTTTGAGGAGAGTTAAACCTTGTATAGGTCTGTCAATCCTTGGCTGCTGCCATTGTCTCAAACAATTTACATTAACACTCCGAAAAGCTTGACACATTGCCCCATAATCACTTGATTTGTATCAGTGTAACATGGCTTATGGTTCAATAAGTAAACGTGGATTTTTAAGGTATGTGTATACTCAGTAGCATTTTGATTTAATAAAATGTTTTAAAACTATTTTTTTCCAACATCTGGGGTTTGGCAAAACATAAATGCCTTGGCCAGGCACTCTTTCTCCCAATTTTAAACCCAGCGCATTTCAAGGGAAATTTAATTCATATGTTTCCAGTATATTTACACTTAGTTTATTTAAATGGTGTTTTTAAGAGCTCAGTGAGGTCCAAGAAGTCAATTACCAGTTTATAAAGTGTTTTAAATTTTCTTTACATTGAACCAGGTGAGCAAATTTTGTTTAAAATAATAAAAAATTCACTAATTTACTTAACATGTAAAATCCTATAACACTCATATTCAAGCTGTAAAAGTTACATGTTCCCAAATAGGTCTCCACAACATAGCATGAGCTGCCACCACAGCGTCCTGTGTAGGTCTGAGCTAGAACAGAGGCCAAGTGGCCTGTTGAGATCAATCCAGGGTGGGAAACATGTGGCCTGAGACTTGATGACTAAGCTAGCCACACAAAGGAAACTCCTCAGACTCTTCTAGAAGTACCTGGCTGTACCAACCATCTCTTAGTCTCACTGTCAAATAACTGTGACGTGAGACAAACCACTTAATTTCTACCCCCCACCCCAGCCACTCTCATTTTCTTTTAGCCTAAAATAAGTTGATAATATAGAAGTAATTTCAGAAGATTAGAGTGCAAAATAAGTTAAAGAATAAAGACAAACTTACAAATCCCTCTGAAGTGGGTCTGCCTGCAGTTAATGCTCAATAATAAAAATGACAGTTATGTGCATTTGACTTGAGATAAAACAAAGATTATTTTAGCCAAACTGCCTTTAGTTAGATGCCCATCAGTTGAAGAACATTTAAAAATATTTAAGTACCACCACCTTTTCTCTCCCCATTTATAGAACAAAATACTATGTAGCCATAAAAAAGAAGGAAATCTTACATTTTGCGATAGCGTGGATGGACCTGGAGATTACGATCCTAAGTGAAATGAGCCAGTCAGTGAAAGACAAATACCATATGACCTCAGTTATATATGGAATCTAATGAACAAAATAAACTGATGAACAAAATAGAAACAAAGGCATGGATACATAGAACAGACTGACAGCTGTCAGAAGGGTGGGGGAGGGGGAGACTGAATGAAAGAAAGTGAAGAAACAGACTCATAGACTCAGACAACAGTGTGGTGATGGCCAGAGGGAAGGGGGGGGCAGGGGTTGGGTGGAGATGGGTAAAGAGGAGGGGAATGGGGACATCTGTAATAGTGTCAACAGTAAAAATAAAGTTAAAAAATTATTTAAGTAATTCTAGCTTACATAGAAACAGGAAAACAAGCTAGAAAACAAGCTAGAATCAAAGCAAAAATAAGAGCTCTCTAGCTTTGTCTATAGTGTTGGTTAATGACAGGAACACTAAACTGGGAAAGAGAACAAGAGGTCCCATTGTCTGTGCTGCTATTAGCTAGGTGAGTGTAGGTGAGTTACGTAACAGTGCGGGCTTCCAGCATCAGCTACAAAATGACTAGATGACCTCAGCTTCCTCTCAGCTTTCAAATAGAATGGTTCTATTGTTTACCTAGGCATTAAAATAAGCCCAAAATCTATTGAAAGGTAACTAATAATGATTATATTTTCTAAATATATTGGATCAGAGACCCCAAAACTTGTTTAAATTTTAGAAAGATGTCTGAGGTTGTATAATATAATTAATAAGTACCATCAATGAGCCTGCTAATTTCTCTGCTTTCAAACATTGACTTATTCATTCTAAAACACTATTCAATACCAAGCACAATGCTAGGCACTGGGGACAAAACTGTGAACTTGAATAACATTATTCCTCATCATTTTCTAAAAAGTACTAGGATAAATGGTTAAAAAGAAGTGCAACTAGCTAATTTCTATACCCAAATATTCTTTATATTTATATTTTCAAAAATTGGAAATGGAGGAAGATAAACTATAATTCCAATACCTGACAAGGAGCAACTTAAAGGAATCTGTATCATATAAATCCATTTTTCTTTTTCCAATTTTTAATCCATAAAATCTACAAAAGTAAGGAGTCAATATATTTTTGTTATCCATAAGGACACGAACATTTTCAAATTATGCTGTTTTTCTCTTTTTACTATGGTTTGTCACATGTTACATTTTTCAACACTTCCCTCAGATAGTTTTGTTACTTTGCAATTGGAGAAATAGAGCATTTTCTAAGGTAGTCTAATACCAAGCAGAAAGTTCAGGCTACAGTCAAAACAAGAGCCCTGAAGCCTCATTAGTCTATCACACACTGCCCACAATCCATGTCACAGTTAATCATTATTCAAATTAAGAATGAATTAGGAATGCAAATAAAGACAATCTGACATGGAGAAAGAAAGCAAATTGTCAAGGATTCGAGAACAGTAAGTGCAGGGTTAAACTGACACTAAATCAACTCTCTCTTAACCCAGAAATGTTTTCATTTCCATCTCTAATGTCTATCTTTTAGGGACTTTCGTTTTCTCACACTATTGCCAAGATAAATTCAGAAGGAGCATACATTCTCAGCCAGATTGAGCCAGGCATGTAATTATTTTTAGATTTTTAGATTGAGGCACAAACGTCATTGTTCTCTTCACAAACACCTTCCACTATTCCCCTCCTTGAACTTTCTCCTCAGGTTAATAAAACAGTCATAATCTAATGCATACAATATGGCTTTTGACACTGTATCACTTCTGTTAAAATAAATTATCTCATTGTTGCCACCATAATCTCTGTTCATACTTCAATGTATCAGTTGCATAACTTTTGTCTCTCCTTTTTTTCCTAGATATTAAGACACATAAAAATGTCAGAAACTAATATGCTTTCCAGATGCTAACATTCTTGTTGAATGGAGAATATTAGCATAAATGATGTGCTGAAAAGTAGGCTTTTGACCATATATACAACCAGAAATTGAAGCTGAGAGAGACTCTTCTGGATTTGAGGAATCCTAATTACTTTTGAAAGTCCTCAATGGATACGACACACAAACCCACAAATCTCTTGTGCCTAATGTCGTATCTCATTTTTGCCTGGCTGTGCTACATCCTTCTCCGGTCTTATATTTGTTGCCTGAGATGCTTGCTAAAGAAGATTTGTTACCATCAGGGTCTGTCAGAAGAATTCTGACATAGAAGCTATAGTTTTGGGGATCGATGGTGCCCAAATTTTTATTATTCTAGGTGCCAAAATAGTGCTGGTTTGCATGCAAAATTACAGTGGAAAAGGTTTCTTCTGGGTCCCTGTCACCATGGGCCACAAACTTCTCTGGACCCAAAAACTAACAAAAATTTTGGACTGTTCTGTTTGTTCTGCTTCTAAACATACCTAATGCTCACTTCCCCTGTTTCAAAAATAAACAATTAAACAATCAAACAAACAAACAAACATACCAGAAACACAAAAAAACAGCTGTATAAGAATCCTGGTGGTGAATAAATATTTTATTATACAAATTGTGTACTTCTCCTTTTCATCCTCATATTAATCCTTCCCTTGACAACATCTCCACTCTTTAAAATTCAAATTAAAAAATCTTACAAATATGAATGGACTGAGAAAACAAGGGAAGGCAGGGGAAGAAGCAGTTACTGACATGGTCAGTAATTTTCTAAAAGTCATGAAACACTTTTTTTTTTTTTTTTTTACATAATTGAAGATTGAGATTTACGTAAATCATTGGAGTGACTTCCTGAAAGTCCAAAGTCAGCTAAGGGGTAAAACAACACTTAAAACCAAGTCCTGTTCTGATTACTACTGCCTTCTCACTTAAATTAAAAAGAATTGCTACAAAACAATTCAAAAAATGAATGCTAATTCAGTTATGCTTGGTATAGTTATTTGGGATTCAAATCAACATTTTGAAGCAGACGTAACTTACAGGAAGCATCATAAAAACAACTATAAATTGGTCCTATTCAATATTGTGTTCCATTGATAGTTCATTATTTTGAATTAACTTTTTCATTTACATGTGTTTTGTTATTTTGGAACCATTTTTGGTTTCAGAAAAACAATTTACATTAATTTCCATTTACAGACATACATAGAAAATTTAAATATTTCTAATATAAATCAATTTAGAATGTTTTCTATCTCTGAGCCTTAGTTTCATTAGCTATAGATTGTTTTAGATGACCTCTATGAACCTCTTCACCTTTACTACCCACTGATACTCTAAAATCTATATTTAAATAAAGTATACAAATACTTTTCACAAATAACAATATATAATGATATATCACTGATGTCTTGTAAATTTCTTACAAAGCACATTTTGAAACAAAACCAACATCTATTACCAAAGAAATAAGAATAAAATATTTTAGAGAGATACATATACTCAAGTTGTTCAGAACATTTTAATCCTGAATGTAGAAATATTTCTATTGTTTACAACTATACAATTTTAGAATTTTGAGAATTTGAGTTTTTAAATTTAATTAGCTAAAAATGAACTTGCATTCATTTCTTTATTATCAACAGAATTGAATTGAATGGAGCAATATACTGTATTTTCAGACTATAAGACATGTTTTTTCCCCAAATTTGGGAGGAATGATGATTGTTAATGCTGCTGTTGAGTTCTTTTTACATTTACATTGGTGACATATTATGTTATTTATGTTATTAAATATTTTACCACATTTTTTGCTTCAAAATTTTTTCCTATTTTCCTCCTCTAAAACCTAGGTGCGTCTTATGGTCCAAAATATGGTAATCCAGGTTTTTATTACCAAATATTCTATTAATGCTACAAAAGAAATGTCTTTTGATAGATCAATTTATTTTTGAAAAGATATTAGGGAAATATCAACTTTAGCTGTATTGTAAAACATCTTTAAAATATGCCCAGAAAAAAAAAATCATACAACCACATAGACCTTTTCAATGGGCAAGGTTTAAAGCTTTGTTTCAAAGCACTATATTTCTTTTAAGCCTCATGTTATTGCAGAACATGTCATATGCTGTAATGAAAGCAGAAGAACAAAGAACAACTTAACTTCATGATGAGTTATTACTGTGCTTTTATATTTAGGAATTTTAAATGTACTCACACTGAGGTTTCCTACTTTTTTAAAAAAATCATCAGGGATTATTACTTCTTATTCTTTCTATTGCATTTTACACATGAAAAAGATCAACACAATGTATCATGGATGTTTTTTGTACCTTAGCTACTTTTGTATGATTCTACTTTTGATGCCTCTATTCCAAAATCTCCTAAAACAGCTTAAAATACATGGTTTTGAAGAGATCTAGGTGAAAATTTCTAGGCTGTCAATGGACTTCTACCAGAAATAGAAATCACCACGGCCCATTCTCAGAAAGCAATTTTCACTTCCTCCCAAATATGTGATTATGAAAGATAATCTGGATACTGTGGTTAAAACTGATGTTCAGCATTCAGAGAAAAACTTTTTATGAATTGTGGAAGTTTTTATATCTTGATCTTTTTCATGAAAGTATCATTGGACAAATTAAATTAAACAAAAGAGCCACTTATTGAAGACTACTACATGTCAGAGGTAATACTGTGGATATATGGCCAAGACAATATAAACCATAATCTCAAAACACACAAAATCAAACATGGGATACAGAAATGGAAGTGCCAAACAAATTTTCCTCCTCATCCTTCCCAAGGCTTCATTTTCTTCCCTAGACAACAAAAATGCAACATTACAGTCACTTTTCTGCTAGTGTTCTGTATCCTGGTCTTCTTCCTGTGTGTCTCACAAAATTCTGCACCGTCCAACTTACATGATCCTATGTCCTTTGCTCTTGCAAAGGCTGGGCTTGTGAATGATGCTATAGAACTGCACACAATCCTGAAAACTGGAAGGACCCCCCAAAACCAACCTCTGATATTTGCTAACCCCAAACACCTCTCAAAACTTTAAGTATCATTAGCCAGTTGGCATTCATTTTTTAAAAAAATCATTTTAACACATATTTTATGTCTCTAGATAAAAGTTTTCTCATCTCTATACAGTTTATATGCTCCCTCATCTCTACAACTGGCTAACTTGTAAATCACTAAAACAGTCACAGCTGCCCATAAAAATTGACTTAAATCTGTCCTCTACAACATACCTACAACCTGTGTACCCCGAGAAAGAAGAGAACTTCTAATATGGGTTCCTAATCACTAACTGAGCTCAAACTAAAAAAAAGCAGAGCCCAGCAGCCATTGCTATGTAGGGGCTTCTCGCGCAATTGCACTTCAGGGAGAAGCCTGCACTGAACTACTTGCCTCTGCACTGAACTGTTTGCCTTATATTTCTGTCATCCGACCCAGCTCCTTCCTATAAAGGAGTTCCTACAATCCTAGTTCAACCAGTAGGACTGGGGCTTTCCCCATTCAATCAGAATCATGCAGCTATACCACTACCAGCTTCTTCACTGATCAATAAAGGCAGCTGCATTCTGACCAATCAGGACTGTGCCTTTTGAGCCAATCAAACTTCCAGGATCAGAGTCCTCATTTGTATGAGGATGGACCAATCATGGACCGAGGCGGGGACAGAACCTCTGTATATATAATCAGCTCCCCTGTGCTCTGAGAGAGCACTTTCCCTTTCTAATGAGCACTGAGCATGCCAGAGCAGCTGAGAGCAAAGCAGACTAGTGCAGAGCAGAGCAGAACTGTCTAGCTACTCAGACAGCCTGATCCCAGGGCTGCCTCACAGCCTTGCTGTTTTCGCAGCCATGCAGTATTACAATGGAGCTGTTTTGTATGGAATAAAGTTTCCTTCCTCCCTGAATCCTGAACAGGATTCCTGTTGGCATTGAATTTGTGCCAGTGACCGTTGGTTGACAGCCCACACCTGCCTTCACGGACTTGTCTCCCACATTAGAGGACGAGGTGGATCTTCTGTTTTTATAAGGATGTTAATTACACCTCTACTTTTCATGACATACTCTTCCAATTCTTTTCAAATTCCTTTTTCAATAACAGCCTGAATTCGTTAGGGAGAGAAACATGCTTGGGTCAAGATAAATGTTTAAAATAAATGTTCAAAAATATTGTTGAAGAGATGACAGATTTATATATTTGGCACTAATTATCTGTGGAATGTCAAACATGGTGTGCTTCATAAAATTGCATATCTTAAGAGTGAGTCAGATCTCTGTTCACGATTATATGGTGAATTAATACCTAATCGGAAATAGTCTGCTCCAGACACATAACCATGAAGAGTACCGTATAAAAATTGAAAGCCAATGGGACATATATGAAGTTAGAAAGTAAGGTTATTGTTTCCATCCTGGACTTACAGAAGACCAAAAATACAAACAAAAATCAAGGCCGTTGCCATAGTCTTGCCAGTCTCAAGTTCTGGAAACATGCAGCGGCTGCTAGAAATGTAAACCAACCTGTGGAGTAAGAGAACTAAAAAAAAGGTTCCTGGTAATATAGGGCGCCAGATCCAGGCTCAACCATTAAAGATGGGTTTGATCCCACCCCTGCTTAAAGAAAGCAAAAACGCAACCTCTAGTAAAAAGGCTGGGTCTTTGGCAGCAAAGAGACCAGTAATTAAACCAAGGTGAGTGCCCACTGTCCCAAAGACTGGATCTGAAAAATTCTTGCTATCTGGATGTTATGATATAATTGATTATAAATAAAAAAATGTAAAATATATTAAAATCACACCTGAAAGCCCCATGACTTTGTAAGAATAGAACTCATTCTTAACTAATGGGTTAAAGAGAAAATTAAAATCAAAATTCCAAAATATTTAAAAGACTAGAAATTCTTATAAGAACTTTTAGCATTCAAGTGAAAAAGATTTTAATAAGAAAAATGATAATTGTTATGTGCTCTACACAAATTTATGAGAGAAAGAATAAAGGAAGTGTTTTAAAGTTAGTAGCAATAGTAAAGAATAAATAAAATATAAGCTAGAAATGAAGAAATGAAAACAAAACAGCAAAAGTTGCTTATTTGGAAAAAGTATAAAAATTATAAAAACAAATAAACAAACATATAATGAAAGGGGGAAAAAGCTTAGAACTTATCACAAAGAAGAGAAATAGGCTAAAAATAGCACTGGGAATAAAAAGGGAACCATAACTACAGGTTAAGTAGATATTAAATAATTATAAGCAAAATATGTAAATTTATGATTTCAGGTAAAATATATAATTTTCTAAAAACATTAATAAAGTTGAATCAAAATGATGCAGAAAATTGAAACAGAGCAATAAGTATTAAAGAAATTAAATCTATTTTCAAAAATATCCTATGACTCCTACTCCCTAAAGTAGACTGTCAACATTATAAGAAAGTTTTCTGTACCACAAAGGAGCAGAAACTACATATGTTATTTACATTTTGTTTTTCCAGAGAATAGGAAAAGAAGGAAGGTGCTTCTACTGCTTTCACCAGTTTACCCTTGCTAATAAACAATGGAAAACAACAAATCAAAGAGAATAACAATGCTCAGAGAAGTCCCACTTACCAAACAAAAGAGAAAAAATCTAAATAAACTGCTAAGCAATTTAATCTAGTAGCAATTAATAAAAAAATAGACCATAGTCATGCAATGTTAATGGCAAACAATGTGAGAAAACAGTAATAAAAATCAGCATATAACAAATGAAGGGGGGAAACATAACTCCAAATGCCCCAAATCACATTTGATAAAATCAAATCTGTATTTATGATATAAAAACAAGTCCTTGCAAACCAGGAAGGCAAGGTAATGTCTATAAGCTGATGAATTTATTGTTCCTTAATGTACAGCAGTAATTCTACTTAACTGTAAAATTTTAGAAGCTAGCTATTTAAATTCAGGGAAAAACATTACTTATACTCAACGCTGTGACAGAAGTTCTAGTCAATCAGTAAGATAGAAAAATATATAAAGTTAGAAGAATTGGAAAGAAAAGAAGCTATATGTATTTGGAATAAGTTAAACATACATAAAGCAAGAAAATCTACAGAAAAGTAGAATAAAAATTTTAGTTCAGCACAATTATGAAATACAAAAACAAAAATTCCTATTACACAGTAGAAAGCTAATTAACAATAGATCCCATTTATCACAAAATTGTATAACAAAAATCAAACACAAATATCTATGTATATTTGCTTGTTCACATTAACATGCAAACATCTAAACACAACACAGAAAATCAAAAAGTGGACTTGAGAAAATACAGAGGATTTATATACTATGTTCATGGATAGGAAGATTATCTATTGGAAAGAGGCTTCCTCACAAATTATTCTCTAAATTCTCTGTGATCTCTATAAAACTCCAACAGTTTTTTTTGTATTTAAAAGTTCTCAAGTTTTAAACTCATTATAATGCTATAGCAATTAAGAAAGTGTAACATGTTTTTTAAGAATTGACAGAATCAGATTAGAGTGTACAGAAAGACTGATGAGGAGACAGGGAGACAGAGGGAAGGTGGGCAGAGCAGGGAAGAGAAGGAGAAAGACATAAGGATTTTCACTGACAATGAGAAAATGATCAATTATATAAACACACTGGTAAAATGATTATGGGTACATAATAGAAAAATAAAATAAATTTTTTATTTCACACTGTACAAACAAAAATTATGAGTGAATTAAAAGTCTATAGGTGAAAAGTAACAGTTTAAATATCTTAAGAATATAGTAGTATATTATGTTACTTTAGAATAGATGAATTAAAAAAACTCAAAAAAGCACAGACCACTGCACAAACAACTGAAAAATGACAGTAATAAAATATTATTAGGACAACAACAAAAAAACCCTCTAATTATCAAAAATGACAATCTAAGATTGAGGCAGATTTCTAAGATTAATATATGAAATATATAAAAAATGCTTTCAAGTAAATAAGAACTCTATAAACTATACAACAAAATACCCAAATGAATAAACAATTAGTTCATAAAGGAAGAAATCTGAACTGTCAATAGGTATATTGAATGATGCACAATTGCACTTTCAATCAGAGAAATGAAAATTAATAGAATGTGATAATATTAATACATTTTTAAATGAAATTCTCCATAAAATATTTAGAATATGAACAGCATGAACTCTACTAAACTGATGGTGGAGATATAAAAGTGCTTTTATAATAATTTAGCAAAGATGAGTAAAGTTATAGATGCACTACATACCCTGTGACTTAAATCCATTTGAGTTATATTTTAGTAACCCACAGCTGTACCATGAGACATATAAAAATGTTTATAAAAATTTACAATAGCAAAGATAAAGCAAATCAAGCAAAATCAATGTTTTAAACAAAGAAAATTTAAAAATGTTTAACAATATTTAAATGAATGAAATAGTTGTTTTTTGTTTATACAATGGAATACTATGTAGCCAGCAGCTAGAAATAATGAAACTAAAATTATGCATATTAACATGAGAAATATTTTGGGATAAAAAAGCAATTTGTAGAATGCTATAATAATATTATTTCAATAAAGATAAATATTTCATATTGGTTCTATTTTTCTTATTAACTATATACTTATTCCTAATCATTGTGTATACATGTATAAAAAGTGAAACATTAATCTTAAGATAATGATTAACTCTGGGAAAGAAGAGATGGTAATGCAATAAATCTAAATAATTAAACATGAGGTTTGAAATGTCTAGAATGCTTGATTTATTAAAAAATTTCTGTAGCAGATGTAGAAAAATAATCAGTTTTACTAAAACTCAGTGAATGATATGTTGGTTATGTTACTTTCTATAATTTTATTTTCTTTAGAACTATTCCACAATTGAAAAGTAAACAAAAACAGTACACAAAGTGTCCTTGAAATTGACTTTCTTGTTTGCAAATCTTCACTCTTCCCTTGCCAAACACACTTTATGGGAAGCATAGCCTTCCTACCCAATGATGAGTCATTTGGTCATAAGGTTCAAATTGGCCAATGGAATATGGATGGAAGTTACAAAATGCCAGTTTGAGTAAAGACTGAAAGAGGCTTGGCCAGTTTCTATCTACCTTTTGTGTTCCTATGTTTTCCCATGACAACATCACATCACAGATGGGGGTCCTGCTTCATGCTGCTCTTGGAATGACAGCGCACATTGAAACAGGCCTGAATCTGACATTGAACTTGGATTAGAGTCAGCAACTAACCCGCTGGCACTGACATAATTTGTGAGAAATAAGTTCACAGTTATGTAAGCCAATGAGAGTCAGCAGCTATTTGTTACAGAGCTCTTTTGCAGCAGAAGCTGTCAAATAGAGTCCAATATTATTATAGTGTAGAATATTAATGTAAAACATCAGAAAATTCCATATTGGTATATAAAACTGCCTCTTACATTCAATATCAGAGCTTTGCTCACAAAGTTTATTAAATGACCTTGATTTGAAATTGGTTCATATTCACTACCATCAACCCAATGTACAACATATACACATGCACTTTGCAAATTTCTATAATTTATAATCACCAAAAATTAATTTTATAGCTAACAAAAATAATTCCTTCTGAGGAAGAAGAGAATGGGGCCTAAATTTTGTTGCACAATAATGCATAATTTGAAATATAAAATCACCAAAAATATAATTTTGATTTTAGTTAGTACTGCAAGACCTTTCTCATTTTCTCATATAATAATATTTGTAGAGAAAATAGTCTCTGGAGCATAAGAATTTTTATAATAAATGACTACAGGACATTTCTAAACTATCAAGCAAAAGTTTCGACATACAGATTTTGTTTGTTATTCCTAGAACAAGAAAAGACACTGCCTCAGAATTTCTGTGTTCTTCCTAGTGGAGCTAAGAGCAGGGAAGAAGCAAGGGTTTGGAATTCACCCAATCACTGACTCACACAATTCCGAGGCTGGAGCCCTACCAATCCATTCTACTCCCAGGTATTGACAATGTGAAAACTTGTCAACCTCTCTTTGGCAATCCTCAGACTTCCTATTCAGAATAACCATGCTTTTGAAAGAAATTAAAATGCTAAAATAATTTAAGAAATTGTTTTAAAAGTTTCTAATAATTAAGAGTGAAGGACCATGATCTTAGTATGGAATTACCCAGAGAAGCAAGCCAAGAACAGAAGCCTACTTTTTCTCTAAATACTTTCGCCAAACGTGACAATATTGTGCTAACCACTTTTCAGTCTTGTAAGGCACAGAAACAGAACCCAAACCCTAGACCTCCCTGATGGAGAGTCTAATTGGAGACCATCTACATTGCTTCATCAAGAAAGCTGGAACTCCAAAGGCTGTCCTCAGTATAAAGTGAAGCAAGAGTGAACTCATCTCACTTGCCCCATTCTCAAGGGACTTTAAGGAAAGTATTTTGGCAATTGCTAATGGAGCTGGGAATCTGTAGAGTTGAGAGAGAGAGAGAGAGAGAGAGAGAGAGAGAGAGAGAGAGAGAAAGAAATTCAAGTCTCAGTTATGGCTGCAACAGTATTGGCACAAACACAAAAGTGCCGACTGCCACCAGAGAAAGAAATCATGTCTAATCAACATCACCACAGGATGGTTGCCTAGTTTGCATATATAAAAACTGGAACCAGATTCCTAGTTTGCATATATAAAAACTGGAACTAGTACTGTACAAGAGCCAAATGTACGTAAATCACCTCAAGTATAAACACTTTAGGGCATTCTGATTTACACACAGGTGAATCTCACAACCACTTGGGTGGGATTAACAAGCATGTGCACTCATCGTAGGTAGGACCACTTTATTACAGTACATTAGGTGTAAAAAGCCCAAGCCTTCATAGCTCAATGACACTTGTTTCCACTGTAAAGATTTCTCCGCTTTCCCAAGAGTGGAGGTACACTTCTTCAGCCAAAATTAGAACCTGTCTCTGATGAGAAAATTGATAAGAGGTCTATATCACAGTGATAGTTTATAAGCAGGGAAGCATGGTGAGGTGGGGAACACAAAGGGATTTAGAGGAAAAACTGAGAGTGAGAAAGAAGGAGAGAGAGAATAAATTAATCTATTTCTATGAGGTAAGTAATGGACCATCAGAGATGCCACCAGGATAAGGTTTTTTACCCATACCCTAATAAAATATATGTGTGCATTGATAAAAGGGCTTAGTTTACATGAACAAGATATTTTTATATTGGATAATATTTTGTTGTGTTGAATAATTTCATGATAAATACAAATAATTGAGAAAAATCCTTTGGCTGGCACACATTATTATCCTAAATACATTGGGGTGAAGGAAATGCAGTTATAGATCTCAGACTCTCTTCTCCCTCACTGCCACCATAGCTTTACAACTTGTGATAAAAAATCATCCCTTAGATATTGAAATAACATTTAAGCCCTCTCAGTTCAAATTGACATCACTGAAGTAGAGAGAGAGAGAGAGAGAGAGAGAGAGAGAGAGAGAGAGAGAGAAAGAAAGAAAGAAAGAAAGAAAGAAAGAAAGAAAGAAAGAAAGAAAGAAAGAACCATACAGTTTAATTTTCTCTAGTATCTTGACAGAGGCAAAGACAAATGTTCTCTGGATGTTTTTTGATTGTACATTTGTTTTTTTTAACTTTATCCTAGTTACAGAGAATTCCTACCACTTTCCAAGCAAGAAAAAGATCCCAGTCAAAATAAACTCAACATTAAAGGAAACCAGACAGTAGTGTGATCAATAAGTGGCTTATACAACAGACTCACAATGAGTTGAGTTGAAATTTTCATGCCCAGATTACAAATAAATGATGATATTATAATATTTAAAGACAAGATTGACAATATCTGCAGCAAATGAGAAACTATAAAATGATTATTCAAGTCTGGAAAAAGTATAAATTTCCAAAATAAGAGTACAAATAAATTTAAAAACTCAATGGATTAGATTAGACATAGTTGAAGAAAAGAGTAGTGATAAGAAAATAATCAAGAACAAATTAATCAATATGTAGAGGGGCAAAGAAATAAAAGATGGAATTAAATAGAATGTGTCTAATGAGAGCTGCAGTAGGACAAAAGAGAGAAAATGGGTTAGATATGTATTGAAGACATAAATTCTGAGAATATCCTAAAATTGATCAAAGATATCAAGTCCAAATAGTCCAATGTAGGATTAATACAAAAAGAACACTACCACACTTGGACAAATCATAGTTAAATTTCATAGTTTATCATAACTCTGATTAACTCTGATAACTGTGATTTGTCTCTGAACAAGTCATAGTTAAATTGCAAACAGAGAAAACAAAAAAGCAGTGGGAAAAAATGATATCCTTTGGAGTAGTAATAATTTGGTGGACAGCTCACTTCTCAACAATAACAGAATCCAGAATGCAGTGCAATAACTTTAATAGATTTAAATAAAATAAATGACCTTGCAAATTATATCAAGAGAAAACTTTTTTTTTCAAGAATGAAGGTAAAATAAAGACCCTTTCAAACAAAACCAAGAGTTTATCACAGGTGGAATTGCACTGAAGTCAACAAGATACACACTATACAAAAACAAAACAAAACAAACAAAACAAAAAACAAGGGGGAGGGTGGAAGCAAGAGAAGGAGGTGGGTTTGGCTGGGGTGGGAGGGGGAGTGGTTGGTGGGGGGAAAATGCAGACATCTGTACTTTACCAACAATAAAATAATTAAAAAGTCCCAAGTGAAGAAGCTGAAGTGAAAGGAGAAATGAACAGAGAAAAATGAGACAATGATAAACACGTGGGTATATTTAAATACTGAAACAAACCAATAATATAATATTTAATGGGGTTAAATGTATAGATTTAAATACAAAATGAAAATAACTTGTCAAGAGAAGGTTAAATTAAAGTATTCTGTGGGTCTTATAATGTTTTGGAAGCAAGCATTGTACTGGTTAAATTTAGAGTTCATTATTGAAAATGTGCATATTATAATTTAATGCTAACCCCTACATTTTAGAAAAAGGTATATTTCACAACTAGTAGCAAGAAAATATACCATAAGACAAAATTAATTGCCCAAAAAGCAAAAAAAGGAGAAAAATATTAGAATTAACAAGAAAGCAATATGTAAAAATGAATCAAATTACAACAGAAATTATTACAAGTATAACTTAATTCTCTAGGTGAAGAATGAAGATTTTTAAACTGAATTTTAAAATCAAACTATATATAAAGTAAAAAGATAGAAAAAGATGAGATAAGAAGTTTCTAACCAAAGGAAGAATTGTGGTTGCCATTTAATGCCCTAAGAAAATAGAATGTAAGGAAAGACATTAGCAAAGATGACCTTTGTTTTATAATAAATAAATTCAATTTGTAAGGAAGATATTGCAGTGTGAAATTTCTATGCACTCTAATAACCCCTATGCACATCAGCATTAGCATTAATGAACCATATATATACATGTATATATCTATAATACTAAGCACATTAAATCATAGAAAAGTCATAAAGATAAACCTATCCTGTCATTCCATTTTTATAAATTAAAAAATACAATACTAAATAACATTATATATGTGTATATATGTGTGTGTATACATGTGCATATATGCATGCATATAACTTTGGAAAAAGAAAAAAATTTAAATGAGTAACAAAATTCAGGCCAGAGACTCTTCTGAAAGAAGAGGGGTGGAGTGCAATAAAAGTAGGACATCTCGGAGGTTCTAATGGGCTGACGATATTCTCATTGTCAAACTGAGTGGTACTAACAAGGCGCTTGCTTCACTATTTTCTTTAAGGTTTGTAGTATATTTGTACATTTCTATTTATATATTTCACAATTTAAAAAAATATATGAAACTTAAGATCCTAAAAGAATAAATGGCATAGTTAAGGTAATACAGCTAATAATAATTGCTATATCCGGCTCCTACAATGTTATTTTTTTCTTTTATAATAGGACATGTTACTACCTTAATAACGAACATCTCTGATTCTCTATATTCATCAGTGGCCCATTTGTACAAAGATACATGATATGTTTATGCATACCTCATAGATTTCTTTAAAAATAAATATAACATTTTTATCAATTCATTTAATAAATCAAATATGCATTCCTGAATAACCACATAGTTCCCTAGTGTTATATCTAAATCCATAATTGACTTGAACTGTCATTTTGTCTGAACTAAAGCTCTTTCCCTTTCTTCCACTTACAGAAGTCTTCTACACTGTGAGTATATTACTGCATGAGTTTCAGATCAAGTTAATTCTTCCTGCTCCTGCTGCAGAGATGAGCAGATAACCCAGAAGCTGGACTTGGTCGATGACAGTACCACCACCCTGCCATGGCATCAGTGATTGGTTGGCTGGGCACGTGGCCTGACATTGGCTAGTGCAACCCTTCCAAGGTATTACTTTGAAATAATTGGAAGTTAGACTCTCCCTTCATTTAGAATTATGGGTGTTAAAGGCTATGTAAGCCTGGAGGGAGCACAGTAGCGTCAGGAAGTGGAGAACAAAAGAAATAATTTTCTGATAACATTATTTTGTGTCCCTGGAACAAATAATGTGAGCCAATAATTTTTCCCTTTTTGTTTAAGGAAATTTGAATTGGTTTCTGCCACCTGTGATCAAAAGTATCGACTATCTAAAGTCCATACTTGAGATAAAACCGTCATTCAGGGACTGAAACGGAAAAGCCTAGAGGAAGGAGGCAAGGAAATGGGTTAAGCAAGCCAGGTAAAGAGTTGTCCTCTCTTACTCCCTTACTTCCCAAAGCCCTCGAAATGCTCTACTTTGTTTCTATCAAAGAATAAAAGTATTACTGTTTTAAACAGGAATTTCTAAGTTTTCCTTTGTCTTAGCCAAGTGCTATAAGCAATAGAACACTTGACATTGAGGGATGTGAAGAGTTCATCCTCGTTAGAAGGGGCAGCTGCTTGCTGGTTACAGCAGACTTTTGTCATTCAAGCATGTGGGCCAAGTGTGGATGTATTTTCTGATTTCTCAATAGAACTGGATTTTTTTTTTTTTTTTTTGGAGAAATTCCCCAATTTTAAAATGTGGCAATTAATTCAAGTTTGTTTTAAACACTGTGCGTGCCAAACAAAACACATCTGCAGACAAGATTCATCTGGGGAGGCAGCAGTTTGGAGCGTTTCCCTCACTGCGGACGTTCTCTTCGCCCCTCCCCCTCGCTCACCGCACAGCGTTGCTTCTGCCTCCTGGGTGCAGCTTGGCCGTGGCTGCTTGATTGTTAGAATAGCTTTGTTAGTGAAGTTGAAGAAGAAAAACCCTGAAGTTTTTTACTGAGCTCTAAAAATAAAAGATACATTTGTGGCTTACTTCAGTTAAGGACTACTAATTGATAGTCTTTCTGATACAATAAACAAAAAAGGAGATGAAGACAATAGGGAGTATTTTTAAACAATAATGGAGTATTGTTAAGTATAGAAAAAATACCTTATTGGGGCTTAAGGTAGAATGTTATAATTATTTCATGTGGCCAGGTACATTTTAAATAGATATGCACATGCACCATAGATTTTGAAGAAAAAAAGAAAAACAAACACCTCACACAATCCATTGAATTAGAATTAAGCAAGCTTTAGTCCACAAAGGGAATTGCTTTGTTGAGAAGGCAGATGAAGCCGCCAACAAGGTATGGATGTTTTCATATTCTGGAAAATACTTTGCCCTTCTTAATATCATAAAACAGAAAGGAAAACTGGGGCAGAATTTGGAAATTTTTTTTTTTAGGAGAATGTCTCAGCTCATTTGGTTGAAGAATATCAGTAATGGATAAAAGGGAATTTGTCAGCTTGTTATTCAAAGTATAGTTTACTAAAAACACATGCAGTTCTTTTTCTCAATGATATAACTGTAAAAATTGTAATTAAAATAAATATATGTAAATACATTTAGTGTTGTATCACTAAGGGTAAAGGCAAAGGACATTATAGCATTTATAAAACTGGCTAGGATTGTTAGTCACAACCTATCAGCAAAAATTCCGAGTCCGTTATATTAGGAATGACCAAAGAAACCAGAAAGCTATGCTTCATGGAATCTGAAACCCTGTTGAGGATACAACCACGCTGTAAAGTCACAGTGATGCCATCTACATTACATATGGTACTAATACGTTACCTCTATACTTATGTACATTAAAAAAAAATCTTCATCAGCTGCTGCTATAGTACAAACCACCTAAAACTTGGGTGCTTAAAATGGTACCTTTGCCTTATTGCTTACACGTCTACACCATGACTGGCAGTCCTGGTCTTACTTATTTCGGTTTTCTCATGCATCTGTAGTTAGCAGTGGGACAGGTACATTATGGGGCTAATTTTGTTTGGACTCACCGGTTTGGAGTCAGCGCACCACTGGGTGTGGCGAATTAGCTCTACTGCATGTACTCTCCTGTCCTCCAGGAGACTAGCATCATCTTATTCTCATAGCAAAGGCAGAAGTGCAAGAGGGACAGCAAAAGTGTGCAAGGACTCAAATCTTAGGCTCTGAACTGGCGCAAAGTCACTTCTATCACATTCTGCTGGCCCAAACAAGTCACAGCCCAAATTCAGGGACCAGGGAAATAAGCCCCAGCTCATAATAGAAGAAACTGCTAAGTCACATGGCAAAATGTGTAAAAAGGAGGACTGGGAAATTTGTATCAACATGATCAGTCCACCAAAGACATTCAGCAGAGATATGGACATGGAAGGCCCTTGAATTTTTTTTTTAATAAGAAATATAATTTACAACACTTTACACAGTCTCTTCTTTCTCTCTCTCAGCCTGTACCCCCCCACCCCCCTACTTATTGGTACCTTTTACTACAGCTCCAAAAATCAAATGAGAAAAGATTTAGCTAAAAGTTATTTTTAATGTAACATCAAAGAGTAAGTAAAAGGCAGTTGTGGATCAGTAATGAAAACGAGTTTCCTATGTGCTAACCTTGCTGTGTCAGACAGCAAGCCATAGCAAAGGGAAGGCCTTGACGCAGCCTCGGGAGGTCTAAAGCTACTTCAGAAACCCAGGTCTGCACCATTACCAGACTTGCTGCAAACACAAGAAATGATGTGTCATTCTTAAGGCATGTAATCTTAGGGCATGTGGCTTCTTATTAGATGTCAGTACCTCATAAGTGTTCAGGGAAATACCAGGTTTCAGAGCTCCAGATTTAACATCAAGCTTTGTTTAATTAGACTATTTCAATATTTAATCTTGAAAGGCTCTTTAAATGTTAACTTATATTTTCATGACTATATTATCTGTGAATAATTGACTCAACTATCTCCCTAACATTTTAGGTTATCATTTAGTTACCAATAATTTTTGCGAAATTTAGAGATGTTTTCTTACATTGGTTTTTGAACTGTGCCAAAATTTACTTAAAACTTGTCTAAGGGAATATCATTATCATGTATCCGTTATTCCTATTCTCAAACTTTGTTACCATTTTCATTTCCCCAACCCACCCTCCTAATTCCCACCTCTCTGTCACCAGATCAATCACTATGCCCTTTCTATTTAATAATTATTTGACTTTGTTCCAATTCATCCTCTTATTTCCAATATCACAACCTTTAATATTTTCTTACCCAGAATATTACCGACAATTTTATTTATATTTAGTTCCTTCCAATTTACCCATTTTATCCCCATGAATTTTCTAAAACAAAGATATGAACAGGTTATTTCACTCATTTGAATCTTTCCAATACTCCTTGAAAGCATCAGAAAAACTTTGTCATTAAGACATCAAAGGCTCCCCTAACATGCCTGGAGTCCATCTCTACATTTCATTTCCCTCCCACTGTTCTCCATTCTTCATCTGGACTCAAATCCTTACAGACCTATAAAATTTGTATCCAGCATTCACTATGCTGTTAATAGCATGTGACTTTTTTTGACGAAAGCTAGTATGTCCTTTGTCTTCAGAGTTACTTCCTCCAAGAATCTTCCCCAGCTCTTTCAGTCTGCATTAAATTTCTTTTTTGGTTTGTATAACACTCCCATCACACTAACTGCCCTACATAACTGCCCCAGACACTAACTGACTACATATTTTTTGAGGTAAGTTTTCTTGTTGTATTGGGGGTATGTCTGTATGGAGTGGTGGTGGGAGGTTTTAATAAATATTGACAAAATAATTGTCAGTTCCCCCAAAGAAGCCAGAGACAGAATCCAAGATTCCCCTTATTCCATATTTTACTCTTAAAAGTGAATTTTAAATAAACAAAGTACCTCAATAAATATTATTCTAAGACTATCCAATTTCCAAAATGCAGAAACTAAAAATAATGGATGGTTGTAAGGGAATACAACATAGTTCTGAGTTTCATAAAGTGTTGGGGAATCAAAGAGTTTGAGGACAAATTCATCCAGTAAAATCCTCTTTCAATAATGTCCTTAGTAATGTCCACATGTCCATTCTGAATGTGTTCTTACTTGTGTTTTACGAAGAACCACTTAGAGAGTTGTTCAATATGTCTGCCTTTACTAGAAAATTATTCTTATACTATTTAAATAAGTGTTATTTTTTAGAACCTCCTCAAAGTAGACATTTCTCTGTTAACTTTCCTATAAACAAAGGTAAAATCAAATTGTCCTAAGCTATTCTATTTAAGACTGCAAAGTGTCATCAAAATGGACTTTATTAGTATAAAAGCCACATTAACCATTTGAATGTGGTAAATGAAGCAATGAAAGAAAATAGCATTTTTGTTATATATTTGATATTATAAAAACTCATCTCTGTTTACTGCTTATGCTAGAATGTTATACACTGACTTATAGACTTAAATCCATGTCACATAACAATAATTGTCAAAATAATTTAATCATAGACTAAGGGCAAATGATATCCACTCAATTTTTAATCACTGCATAAAATTATAAATACAGATTTGTATTGAAATATAGTGGTGCCTATAAAATATGAATAGTTTTGCTATCATTAAAATAAGTCTTAGATGATATTTCAATAGAAATAATCTATTGTGATTCAAACAATGACTCTGAGGTTGAAATTTTTATTTTATTTTTCTCAGTGCTGGTTCTGTAATGTTTGGCAATTTTTTAAAACACTTTGAAAAATGTTATTTACCTATCTTTACACATGAGACTATGAGCAAATCTTTTGTTGCTGTAGGATACTTTCCTCTTTACCTTCTTCCCATCTCTCACCTATACCCCTAGGTTTCCCAGAGAACATTCTGTCCTTGTCTTCTCACTACCTGATGTACTTCCATTTTTTTAAAGGTAATCTCTCTTACTTTGTAAAATAATTTTCCCACACTAAATAGTAACTGTAGTAATTATAATTTAAATAAATTAAGTATAAATTGTTACACTAAACATTTTAATGTAATATTTTGAATTTTAAACAAGCAACCTAGAAAAAATAATTAAAAGGAAGAAAAATAAAAATAAATAAATAAATAAATAAATAAAAGGGATGATGAGCAAATGATACATGGGGGGAATTTTGCACTCTCCAAATAAAAGTAGTTGTGAAAAGGAAGAATGTCTCACATTCTCCAAAGAACTACAACTTATGCATTTTTGCTGGATATTTCTCAAGAGAGATGGTGCAGTAAATACAGGCCATACGAAAAGCAGACCAATATTTCTGAGTAGCGCTGGCGGTTACAGAATATGTGGAGATGGAAGAATTGCAGAGGTGAAGTACAGGTACCTCTGCATAATCTTGGAATACAGTTAGTAAAATGTTGGGATTGTTTTCTGTAACATATGTTTGTAAAAACAATCTCGCTCAAGGCATCCTTGGTTTATAGCCACAGATTCAGTTGGGAACGTTTGCTGGTAGCAGGAATTTTGCCTAAAATGGGATTAAACAACAAGGGAAGATATAAACCCAAATATAAAAGGCAGGGTAGGTGATGGGGCTGTGGGCAGGGTCTGTCGGTGCCCTGTGTCCACTCCTCAGTGCTCCTCTTGGTCCTTCTCTGTGGGTGTTACCATCTTATCAGGCTGGTAGGGAGACGGTCATGGAACTTCCAAAAGGAACAGCTTTATTGGTTATTGTCAACAAGAAAAATATGTGCACTTTTTTTTACCTCTCCTTTTCAGAAGTGTGTAATGTTTTCTAGAAGGCCCTGTTAGATTTCTCCTTAGTTCTCATTGGTTAGGATTGTATCATGTATCTAACCTATTTGGGTCACGTGCCAGTCATTGCCAACAAAATAGTCATGCCAGGATGGGTTTTGATTAATCACTGGGAATGAAGTAGACATTAGGAAATGGGCAAGAACACACTATAGCAACACATACTTAGTAATTGTGAGGTAACTTAGGATAATAAATGCCAAAAGGAAAGGAGTTTACTTCTATCATTTATCATTAAATTTATAGTACCAGGACCTATACCTTTTTAAAAAAATGATTAAGAAAACATATATTGCAAAAGACCTGAATTTTCTTCAAAATTTTTAAGTAGCTACTCCATTACCACATAGTGAAAAAGAAAATACATATAGTGTTTTTTATTTTTAACATCTGTATCTGAGATTTATCCTTTTGGATATTTTCCAAAAGCAAAGGTACTTTAGAGTAAATACAGAGCTCTCTTTGTAAATATCTGAGATTACTAAATAAGGATGGGGTGCATCAAAAATTATGAGAACATTTATTTTATATTCCTATTACCTGGGTTAGGTACAGGTGACCTCAAAGTCCTGAAGTTGTGACAGAAAAACAAGATGACCAAAGGCAGCCATTGATGTCATCCTCAATGATGACAGTATCTTCTCTGAAACTTCTTCAAATGCCAGATTATTTTGTTCTCTCATTTTTTAAATTACAAATGTCTATAGGTAAACTATTCATCTTCAAGCACATACTGAGTTCTTGATTTATTTCATTTATCCTGCTATCAGAGGAACCTACCTTTAAACACGGCCTGGTTTTCTGAGTCTGCTGCTGTCTTCACTCCTGACACCTGGAACTGTTTCCTTTGTCACTGAGAGCTTTTCTGACATGAGGCTATGGGCCATATCATGACCACAGCATTTTCGCCCATGCCTCTTAAGCATACACTTCTTCAGTGGGTCAGAAACACTGACTCTCGAACATAATATATTCATCTCAAGAAGAAGACCAGTGTTATATCCTTCTTTATATCTACTATGATCTTTGTTAAACTGTCTGCCTCATAAAACATGTTCAGTGAATAGGTGTAGAATATACATAGAAAGAGATAATTGCTGAAAAAAATTCCCAGTGTTATACCCATTAGTGGAGAGATGTGCTTTTGGAATCAAACAGAGCAGCAGTCATATCATAAATTCTCACTTACAACCTATGTGACTAAAAATGAGCTTTCTCAAAAAACTAAACATGGAAATGCCTTTTGACCCAGCAATCTCACTTCTGGGAATATATCCTAAGAACCCTGAAACCAATTTGAAAGAATATATGCACCCCTATGTTCATAGAAGTGTTATTTACAATAGTCAAGATCTGGAAACAGCCCAAGTGCCCACCATTAAATGAGTGGATAAAAAAGCCATGGTACAGTTACACAATGGAATAATATACAGCCAAGAAAAAGAAGAAACTCTTGCCTTTTGCAACAGCATGGATAGACTGGAGATTATGCTAAGTGAATTAAGCCAGTCAGTGAAAGAAAAATACCACATGGTTTCACTTATATGTGGAATATAATAAACAAAATAAACTGATGAACAAAATAGAAATAGAGGCATGGATACATGGAACAGACTGACGGCTGCCAGGGGTACTGGATGAAGGAAGGTGAGAATATTAGTCAAAGAACGTATGCGTATAACACTTTAACACAGGCAACGGTATGGCAATGGCCAGAGGGAAGAGGGGGCAGGGGCTGGGTGGAGGTGGGTAAAGTGAGGGGAAATGGGGACATCTGTAGTAGTGTCAACAATGAAAATAAAAGTTAATAAAAGAAAAAGAAAATAAAAAATTAGGAAAGAAAACAATATCTTCAGGTATCATTTCCAGAACCATAAAATTGGCATAATAGTACCTAACAATGGATACACAGCAATACAATTGTTTAACAGTGAAGCTACATAATAAATGAAATAAATTTGAAATGTGCTTGCCATATAGGGCTCATTCATTATAAGATAGTTTTTGTTACTATGCAAATTTTAAGTAGTAAATGTTTGACTGAAATGTCTTTGAAAACAATTCTATTATTTTGCAGAAGTGTGTACTTTCTGAACAATTCTCATAAAAATTGTTTCTTAGCTATAGAAATGTATAAATTCTAGGCAGTCATTCTAAATTGATAACATACAGGTTATCTTACTCTTTGTATCCACTCTCCACTCTTTTAAATCCTGCTTTCTGCTCTACACGGAAGATTTGTAGGAACCACACTGGCCAGTTTCTATGTCTTTGGGTTTAGGTTGGATGTAGCCAACAGAAAACCCTAATCGGAGAACAGAGGAAGACCGGACAAAGGGATGGGGTAATTTTCCCCTACATCCTGTCCTACTAGGAGCCTTGAGTTGGCTTTTTCCTTTGGCTGGAGGTCCATGCTAACTCCACGGAATCCCAGATTTCTGTAACCTTTATTTTTCCCTGGGACCAGGTGTGGTGAGAGGTCCAATGCTACCAGGCCCAGTACTATACCCTGTGGTTCTACTACATGTAGATTTCTCTAAATAGCCCCTTGGTAAATAAGCTATCCTCACATTACCCAATTTTGAGTGTGCCAGCTATCTCTTATTGAGGCCCTGATTGTTTAGTAATTAGTACATGAACTCTAGGAAACAAATGCTTATAATGATATTCTGGGATTAGGTTGGTTAAAGAGTAAATAAGTATTGGGATATATTCATTGCTAGTGAAGTGTGGGGCAGAGAAAGGGCCATGGCAATCAATGTCAAGCAGTGGCATCAAATCCAAAGTATTGTCTGTTACAGCACGGTTTGAAGTGTGAGTGAAAGAAAGAGGGTGGGGGAACAAGTCCCTGTTATTATCAACAATATTTATGCTAAAGACTGTGGAGTAAGTTGGCTGCTTTCTATGCCTCTAGAGAATTTACATAGGGAAAAAAGAGAATCAACATCTATAATCTGAAAATAAGAACATATTTGCAGAAAGAGAGTCTCCATGGAACCTTTGAAGGAATGTCCTATCTCCAACAATAAAAGAAAAATGTAGCTGAAGATGAAGTTGAGGTTAGATGGCAAGGGTGGCACATCTGCAGCACTAATTGTGGAGGGGCACTAGAGGAAAGTGATGGACCTGGTGTATGGGATAGGGATGTTCGGGCATACTGAGAAGAGCCCAACATCTTTGACGTTTCTAAATTCCCTTGAGCTCCTCCTGGCCGAAGCCGCTCTTCCTTTCCCCAGGAACCAGCTCTCCTTTGCTTAAAAGCCATTCAATAGTTTAAGAAACTGATGGCAGTTCTTCTCAGCATGCTGTCTTTCCAGAATATTGTCTCCAGGTCTATATATAGATTTACAGTTTTAATTGAAATAGACACTAAACCTACCTGGGAAAAAATAGATTTTACACAAAAATGGTATCAGAGATAAGCATCTGTATTTGCACTTAACTGAGGAGAATTGTGGAGAACAATCTCAAAGTGTTGAGTTGCATGGGAGAAGAAGTGTCATATCATGCACCGCACATGACTTGATCAATTTGAATTCCTAACAGGAATGAACTCACGGAGGATGTGGGTGGCGTGTGCTGTCTCTAGCACCTTAGTTTGAAGGCATTACTCTTAACAGTTACTTAGATTACTGATCAAAGCCTTAACTCAATAATTGCTTACGATCAATAAAATTGAATGTGGCAACTTCAAAAGCACAGAATTGACAAAGGAGTTCAAAGGCTACTGAAATTGTAGCCGTTTATATCAACATGCGCCTACAAATGTAAATGATCCAGAAAAACACTTCCATCCCCCCAAATATTAGGAAATGCCTTGGGTTCTGGGGGGAGGTACCATAACATTTGAAGAGCTCTCTGTGCTAGCTCTGCTGTGCCAGCTACAACACAGTGAGAAATGCTTAAACAGATTGGGTTTCTTTATCTTAAGAGGAGAAAGTGATCTCAGGAGGGGAGAAATCAGGTTGCATCATTCATCTCAGAGATAAGGTGGGGCATGTGCCCTGTAAGCCAGAGACAAAGGGTAATTCAATGGTTTCCAAACTTTACTGTACACTAAATCACCTGGGGAGTTCCAGAAAATTCTGATGCCCAGGTCACACTCCATACAAATTAAATTACAATGTATGCAAAGGAAGCTAGGAATCCGAATTTTGTAAAAGATTTCCCAGGTAATTACGGAGTTTGAAACAGAGTTTGGAAAACAGTGGGTTAATCAGTTTTTTGACCCCAGGGATCTGTGGCAAGAGCCTATTTATTGATCAATTTCCTGAAAATGTAAAAGTAAACAGATAGGCAGTCTACTCATTTTATTTGATGTGTATTTGAAGTAAAGTTCTGAGCCTTCTGGGGTGAAGCCTAGTAAATCATTATTATAGTGAGAATTCACAAATTGTATATCAGAAAGAAGCCTAAGGCCCAGGAAATGAAGATAAGCACCAAGCAATATGAAAAGATATAGAACCGAAAAACAAAAGCAAAACAATAGAGTTTGAAATTCTATGTTCAGAGTGTTTAAATTGTTACAGTTATTTAGGGGCAGTTGTTGGTTTGCATTGCATATATTTTCATTTAGATCCTTCATTATAATAGCTATAGTTTTTTATTATTATTTACATCAGGAACCTTATGCCATAATCAGAAATGCAAGTCTATATTGACTCATATATATTATGGTAAAGGATGTTATCTAAATGTCAAAGTGCTTAGCGTCCACCTGCTGGAACAGTGTTCAGAAACTGGAGAGACCACAGGAGACCAAAACGAGTCCAGATAACTTCCTGCGGGTGTGATCCACAAACGCAAAGCTTGGTGAAGAGAATATGAGCTTGCCCGTTTTTCCCTCTGCTCACTACCACACTGACTCTGTCTCGTGCCCTCCATTTGTCCTACAGATGGCAGAAGGATCAAAAAATGAGTGAACTTTGTGTGGCCCCAGATTTTCTTTCAGATACACTCCCAAAAAGTATAGAATGATAAAGGTTTTCTCTTGGTTAATTTCTATTTTGAAGTTTATTCATCATTTCCCTTAAAAAAAAAAAAACAAAACTCTTTTCTGTTAATTCATATATCACTCCTCTTTCTTCCCTTTAAATAGTTAACTCTTTAGGTTGAGTGGAGACATCTACTGAAACTCACTATTCTCCTTCATCTACAGTCTTGACTCCGCTGCCCCATACATTGCCTGAAACTACATTCTTGAATTCACCCAGGAACTCTGCCTAATTTAAGTCTTTCCGGTTCTCATTATATTTTTTTCTGTTTATAATTTGACACTATTGCCCATATCCAGTGTTTTTTGCCTTTCTTCTTACTCTGGTGATTTTCCTCCTCTTGTCTTTCTAAATGTGAACTCCTCAAAGCAGTTCTCAAACTTTCCCTGTTCACTTCTACACTTTTATCCTCAGAGAGCTTACTTTTACTCAAGCTGCCAATGTTGCAGGTGAATTTTGTACAGATATATTCACTTATTTGTTCAGAATTGCATCTCAAAGCCTTTTATTATACTTCAAATAGCCGCCGCAATTTTGAGTTGAGGTTTTTACCATAGCTTAAAATTTCCTATTCCAACGAAATATTTTTTTTCTCTCTGATCAGAGTGACTCAGTTATGTGACTTTGTTATTCAAAATGTTTCTCTTAATCTGCCTCTTTCTTTCCATTCTCTATGCCATCTCTTTCATCTCTTGCTGGGATTAATACAGTAACCTCTTTACAAGGTCTGCTGGTTTTCAGTCTCTCCTCGCTCCGCTCCCGCAACACATGGCCACTTGATTAAACTTTCAAAGGCATTGCCTTTATTAAAGTATGCCTCTGTGTACAGACGTGCCCTCAGGTTAAAATCTGAGCTCTTAGGACATGTGGCTTCCAAGGTCTGCACGTCTCCAGCAATCCCCACCTCACCCTCCACCCCACCAACCTCAGCTAATTACGGTTACACTCACATTTTATAGTATTTAATTCTCATCTTGGTTTGAGCCTCATTGTTTCATTCTGGAGACTAGTTCTTTGATAACTGCTCTATATCCTACTATATAATGCCTGCCATCCAATAATTTTAATTATGCTCATTCAAGATTAAATTATGATGCAGCTATAAAGCTGACATCTATGAAGATAAATGGATTGTTCAGCAACACGGGAAGAATGCTCATAGTTCATTGGTAACTTTTTAAATTATAAAATGTAACTTAAATATATGTACACATAGAGATATAATATGCATATGATATATTGATATAGGCATATATTTTATATACCTAAATATCTGCAGAGCTTTTCTTTGAATACTGGGATGTAAGTAACTAATTTCATTCCCTATGCTTTTCTGTAAATTCTGAGTTTTCTGTAAAAAAATACTAGTTATTCATATAGTAATAAAAGAAACAGGTGTTAGTTTAATAAGATCAAAAATGTATATGTCAAACTTCTTTAGTTATATTGAAATATTTCTATCATATATAAAATTTCTTTTTTGAAAGTTTTTATAATTTCATCTATATTTTTCACTATATTCATTTTACATTCTCTCTATATACGTATTTTTAATGAGTCCTAGCTTTGTAGTTTCCATCCTGAGATTTGGTCTTGGTGTTATAATCAAAATCTGGGTTTTATGTATGCATTCTGTGGAACATTCAAAAAGGTTTACTGCCCTCTGTGATAAGCAGCCCAGGCTATTATATTGACATTCCTAGGAAGCACTGTTACAATTTTTCTGCAAATGGTTTCTGCATCTCGTTACTAACCTTTGATCATCAAATGTCTAGCTACAAACTAAAGAAATCAAAAGTTGCTTTTTTCCCCTTTACTGGTTACTTCGATAGTTAGAATGAAAAGCCTGTTGTTACACCTTCATTAAAACTTTAAAAATCGATATTTTCTTTAACACAAAGAGCAACTGGAAAAGCAGACCTGAAGGACCGTATATTTCATCAAACAAATTTCCACAGTGCACAGTATGCTAGTGTACGAGATTTAGCTCAAAATGAGGCAGCGAGGAATAGGAAGACAAAATGCAGCCTCTGTACCCAAAGAACTAAAAGAAGGTTGTTGAGTACATACTATATACCCAGCTAGGGATGTGTTTCCCCTATTTATTATAATGGGAGCATTTTTCATGCTATTTAGTCTCCTTAAAATATTGTTGACTAGAGTTACAGCACTGCAAGAATACATAACAATGCCAGTCTTGTCCTGTGAATGCGGTTTTCCAGAATGTATTCTCGGTAACTGCAACATCTGGAGCTCCGTCCCCTCTTTCCCTTTCATATTGAGAGCCATATTTTGAATACCTAGATATTCCAATGCCACCTCTGATTTAGTAAAAATAAACTGAACTCATTACCTTCCTCAAAAAAGTTTGTCTTTTCTTGTTTCCTGTCTCCCTGTGATGACATCAGAACTGTCTGTCCACTTCAAACTTGATGTTTCTAACCCATTCTCAAACATGATCTTTCCCATTTTTCCTCAAGACAATCAACCAGCAGCATCTGAAATGGTCCCTTTCTACCCTCAATTAACTTTTATTCAGTTACTGGACTTACTTTCATTAAAAAAAGACATTTTAAAAGTCAATCTCTTGCTTAATATATTTCATCACACTCCAATGATTATTAGAAATCAAATTCCTGAACATTTAAGCTCTCTGTAGTATGATCCTTCAAGGCAGATTTTTATTTACCTGTCTCCTACTGTGAAAGTCCAAGTTCTCTCAAAGAAACCCATGCCCAAGCCCAAGTCAAAAGCCAGCACTGATTTTGACTGAAGTAAGTCATCTCGTATGTGCCAGCCCTGCTCAAGCCAGGAGACAAAGGCAGACTAGGTGGTACAAGGTGAAACAGAACTAGTCCAGCTAAACCCAGAACCCCAGAGAAGTGGAACGGATGGTAAACAGGTTAAGTGACATTAATACATAGGTAACTGAATAAAGAATAAGAATCTAAAAAGGTTTCATTAATTATGCCTTTATGAATAATGCATTAATGTGTTACACAGTTATGCTCAATCTAAGCAGGCTTCTAATTCATAAGTATTCTTCTCATTCAATATTCCGCCTCTAAAGATCTGTTTATTGTACTTTTAGAACAAAAGGAATGTTTTTCTATACTCTTTGCCCAAGAATATTGGAATGTAGAATTCTAGCATATCACACACAGAATATTTGTTTTTGTTTTTTTAATTATATTTTATTGATTATGCTATTACAGTTGTCCCATTTCTTCCCCATCATTCCCCTCCACCCTGCACACCCCCTCCCACCCACATTCCCCCCTTTAGTTCATGTCCATGTGTCGTAAATTCTTTAGCTTCTACTTTACCCACACTATTCTTGCCCTCCCCCTATTTTCTACCCACCTTTTATGCTACTTATTCTCTGTGCCTTCCCCCCCTCCTCCTCCTCCTACTCCTCTGTTGCTAACCCTCCATGTGATCTCCATTTCTGTGTTTCTGCTCCTGTTCTAGCTGTTTGCTTAGTTTGCTTTTGTTTTAGGTGTGGTTGTTAATATCTGTGAGTTTGCTGTCTTTTTACCGTCCTACTTTTTATCTTCTTTTTCTAAGTCCCTTTAACATTTCATACAATAAGGGCTTGGTAATGATGAACTCCTTTAACTTGACCTTATCTGAGTAGCACTTTATCTGCCCTTCCATTCTAAATGACAGCTTTGCTGGATAGATCAATCTTGGATGTAGGTCCTTGACTTTCATGACTTGGAATACCTCTTTCCAGCCCCTTCTTGCCTGTAAAGTCTCTTTTGAGAAATCAGCTGACAGTCTGATGGGAACTCCTTTGTAGGTAACTGTGCCCTTATCCCTTGCTGCTTCTAGAATTCTCTCCTTCATTTTCATCTTGGCTAATGTAATTATGATGTGCCTTGGTGTGTTCCTCCTTGGGTCCAACTTCTTTGGGACTCTTTGAGCTTCCTGGACTTCCTGGAAGTCTATTTCCTTTGCCAGATTGGGGAAGTTCTCCTTTATTATTTGTTCAAGTAAGTTTTCCACTTGTTGCTCTTCCTCTTCCCCTTCTGGTACCCCAATAATTCGAATGTTGGGACATTTAAAGATGTCCTGGAGATTTCTAAGCCTCTCCTTTTTTTGAATCCTTGTTTCTTCCTTCTTTTCTGGTTGGATGTTTCTTTCTTCCTTCTGGTCCACTCCATTGATTTGAGTCCCAGTTTTTCCCCCATCACTATTGGTTCCCTGTGCATTTTTCATTATTTCACTTATTGTAGCCTTCATTTGTTCATCTAATTTGCAACCAAAATCAACCAATTCTGTGAGCTTCCTAATCACCAGTGCTTTGAGCTGCACATCTGATAGGTTGGCTATCTCTTGGTCACTTAGATGAATTAGCTCTGGGGCTTTGATCTGTTCTCCCCTTTGAGCCATTTTTTTTTTTCTTTTTGTTTTTGTCTGGTCACAGCTGTTATATAGAGAGGGGCAGAGCGTTAGGTGTTCACCAGGGCAGTGCAACCCAATCGCTGGTTGTGATGCTGGATATGGGGGTGGGGTTTGAGAGGGAACAATGGCGCTTACTCTGTTCTCTCTCAGATTCCAGTCCCTTCTGCTGCTTTCCCCAAGCAAATTGGGCCCTTCTGGTTTTGATTTCCATGTGGGTGGGCTTGTGTATGTTATAGGACCCTGTGGGTCTCCCCAACGAACTCTCCTGTGAGGCTCGGATTCTCTCCCAGCATTTCAATCCCCTACAAGTGTTTTCAATCGGTTCTTTTAGGCTTTATTTCCCGGTGCTGGGGCTCTGTGTTGCACAGTCTGTCTCGCTGCCCATTTCTGCCTGGTTTATCTGTACGCGAACGTATGACCACGGTCAGCTGCCTTGTGTGCCCTGCTTGATCTGCTTGTTGCCTCCCTGTGCTCAGTAACCGCCGCCTGTGCACCTGGGGTGTGCCAACTGCTGCCTGTGGGTCCAGGACCACTAGCCAGCACCTTTTCCTGCCACGACCCTTCTCTGCTGGCCGCCAACTCCACCCCTCTTAACAGTCTGGGTGAATTGTTGTCGGACTTTCATACAATTCAATTTTCTATCTGTTCTGGTTGGGTTTTTGTTTCTACATTTTCGTTGTCCTTAATCTTGGTTGTGAGAGGAGGCACAGTGTGTCTACCTGCGCCTCCATCTTGGCTGGAAGTCTGCAGAGCTAATATTTGTTTTGTTAGAGGAAGAAAGATTTCCAAACATTCTTGACAAATATTTACTGCTCATCAGTTTTTATTTTAAAAAAGGCAAATAGCAATGAGAGGAAACAAAGAAACCCCAGCAAATATCAACCCCTAGTCTAAGAAATATACATTCTACATGGGGATTCAGATCATTATGGCACAGTGTTATTCCTGTGGAGCTATACATGGATTGCCATAAGAATAAAATAGAGTCCTAAGGGGAGTACTAAGTCCTAAGGGGAGATACAATAATAAGAACAATTTCCTATGAGGAGGAAAATCTTACATTTCAAAGGATAAGGGAGAGGCAGCCAGGAGAGAAAATGACAATAGGTGTTCTTTCCTGATAAATTAATATGAAGTTGTAGGGTGCACTCCATAAAATATTTTATTATAACTTGAATAAATGCATTATAGATGCACACACTCATTGAAGATGGTTGGTCATGACAAGGGTCATAAGTGTAGACAGGGAACAGGGTAACAGAATGTGCATGTCCTCAAGAAGGGTTTCAATTGTGCCCTGTGGCTCATAAAGACAGAAAATGCTTTAGGTTAAGTACTAGTGTTACCAGATTTCTATTTTACAAAGATATCATTGGGAATGGATTGGGAAACTGGGGGGGGGGGGGCAGTATAACAGCTGGGCAAATAGTGCAGTAAGCAGCTCAAATACGTACACTTACTACACATCTAAACAGTGACATTGGGCATGAGCATGCCAATAAAGGAACATACTCATGTGTATGGCAGTTTTATTTGGTTTTTGAGGCAAAATTGAAAGGACTGGTGACTGAAATTGTTGGTGTGCAGAGTTCACAATTGTCCCTAAATTCCTGCCAAGTATGATGGAGGGAACTGTGAAATGGAATAGACTGGACTTTAGAAGGCATAACCATGGCATAAATGGAAGGTGATGAGTTGGAAGTACTTATGAAATATTTGGTACACATTTTTTGAAAAGATTTTATTTATTTTTTAGAGAGAGGGGAAGGGAGAAAGAGAGGGAGAAAAACATCAATGTGTACTTGCCCCTCGCTCACCCGCTACTGGGGACCTGGCCTGCAACCCAGGCATGTGCCCTGACTGGGAATCGAATCAGCGGCCCTCTGCTTCACAGTCCAGTACTCAATCCACTGAGCCACACCAGCCAGGACACATTAAAAAAAAAAATAAGATTTCACTATGCTAGCTTGATTTTTTTTAAATCATTTTTCATTTCATTATCATCAACCAAAAAATAGATATCAGTATTCACTCTGTATTGGATAGTACATTTTATGTTTTCAAAAATTACACCCTAAATTCTTCTGTAGGGAAATCATGATCCTAATCTGTAGTCCCCTTCAGAGTTTAAGATTATGGAAATAAATTTCATTAGTTATGGATAGATTGTGCTTTGCTTTCCCTTTCAGAGTGATTTATTGGTAAAAGGAGTGCAACCAATTGCATCAAATTGCATGTAAAAATACAATTGCAAATTGCATTTTTAAATATATGCAATTAAAGTGTATATTTGAATTAATACTGAATATGTTAGGTGGCAGGGAGAAGTATGCCTATCTGTCATATATAGAAAATGTCCAAAATTCTGCCCCTTTGCTATAGACTGAATTGCATTCTTCTGCTGCAAAGTCCATGTACTGAAGTCCTAATACCCATTCTCTTAGAATGTTACTATATTTGAAGATAAGGCCCTTAAAGTGGTAGACAAAGTTAAATAAGGTCAGATGAATGGGCCTTAATCCAGTATGACTGGTGTCCTTAAAAAGATTAAGAGATGCCAGGGATGCTCACACAGAGAAAGGTCCTGTGAAGACACACAGGAAGGCATCTGTGCACAAGCTGAGGAAACATACTAAACCTGCTCACACCTTAGTCTTGAACTTTCAGCTTCCAGAACTGTGAGAAAATAAATGTATCTTGTTTGAGTCTCACAATCTGAGGCATTGTGTTATGACAACCCCAGTGAATTAATATACACTCTTCTTACTTGGAGGAAATAATTGCAAGAAGTTTTTATGTTCTATCCATTGCTATACACCAGGGCATAAATTAATGGATTTGTCCTTAATTTCAGTATACTTAACATTTTGTGTTTTACTAGTAGGTCACACATCACTCTTGTCAAAGCCAGTTACATGAATTCTATGTTCTCCCTCCCTCAGCTCCCTCATCAGTGCACACATCTTATCCTTTGATGAAGCCTGGCCATACTTGTTAATGCAGCTGTTCAAAAATCAACTCAAGTTTGTCTTTGTGATTCATTTATTCTCATTTTAAATAGTATAAAGCAGGAAACCCTGTGTAGGCTTCTTTCCTGAACTGTATTCCCCTGATATTAACAGGTATCAGGGAAAACCCGCATTTAGAATATTGGGTACTGGGAAATTGCTTGGCGATTTACAAAAGGATTACCTTATTTTCTTTCTTTGTTTATTGACTCAGCAATTTGGAAGAAAAGGAATAAAAAGAAGGATTTGGGCTTCATTGCCTCACCTCTATGCCCTAAAATTAAATATTATATTCCCTATTAAAGCTATCTGCTAAAGAAAGCCTACTGTAAAAATGCAGCATCTATTTTCCATGTGCTCATAAATAAAGAAAACTTCATGGTTAGATTGAATTGGGGTTATCTTTAACACATAAATGGAAAGTAAGGTAGAGCTTTTTTTTATAATACTGAAATGTCAAAATGATTTTTTTTTGGTATGGCCAATTACTTGCCTGCTTTGTTCATCCACCAGAAAATTTTACTGTTACATTAAAATCAATACTTTTAAAACTAAGAGTCATAAGTGGTTATATAGTTTGGTCTTTAAAGTAGGCTGTAAAACAAGAACTGAATAAACTGGAATTTCATAGATCTAGATATTGTTTTATTTGTGTCATTTTAACTTATTTACTTAATATACTGTGTTTATATAATTAGAGAATTGATACTGAACAATCGACTTGCTTTTAATAATAAACTTTGACATGTTAAAATCAGCAAAAAGAAACAAGAAACATGACATTACCAAGTTCTACAGTTCCTAATTTAAAATATCGCTACAACTTTAATGAACCTATGAGGAAAAAATCACATACAAAAATTAGTTTAAAATAGAGTACTTAAAATATAGTAAGATAAATGACTTCTACCTAATATGATAAAGTTTGCTAGGGAAAAAGAAGTTATAGCTAATGTTAAGTATTCCATTTAAGAATCATATTTGAATTGTTTTTAGGCAAGTGCATTTTTATTGCCTATTTTAACTGAAATGGTTTATACAGGCGTCTAGTGCAATGTAGTAGTCTGTACACACACTTAGCTCCATCTCCTGCCAAAACACTGATAAATAACAGTAAAATAATTAAAACTCTTAACCCATGAGGAGTAATGGGTGGTAAGATACAGTGGCAGAAACAAGCAAGCAAGCAAGCAAACCAGAATGAGATCAACATAGTAAAAAAAGCAAGACAAAGTTAAATTGTATTATAAAACACACATACTAGAGAGACTAATTTTTTTTTTTAATTAAAAATACTGAGTTTTGGCCAACAGATACCCTTTGGCCTGGGTGTGGAGTAACTGAAATGATGTACTGCTGGTGAAAGTACATATTTGTGCAAACATTCTGGAAAACTGTTTAATTCAGCCACTAATTCTGAACTTATTTATATCATGTGACCCAGAAATCTTATTCCCAATTGTATTCTCAATACAAACATTCACCTATGTGCTCACCAGATATTTACAAGAATTTCATAAAACTGTTATTCATACTGCAATGACCTTGAAACAACCAAACTTTCTATCAATAGAATGGATAAACAAATCATGGTATATTTTATATAGTAAAATATTGTATGCAATGAAAATGAATGAATCATTACAATTACACAATGAATTAATCTCAAAATATTGGGGAAGAGAAGCCAGACTCTCAAAAGACACTGTTTAATAATATTCGTCCAAATTTGAAAACAGATAAAGTTAATTTGTGATTTTAGAAGCTGAGCCAGTAACTAGTGACTTTGAGGAGGAAGTAGGGTTTAGTGATTCAGTGTATGAGAAATTCTGCATTGTTGGTTATATTCTATTTTTTTGCTTGGATGAACACATGAGTGTATTAACTTTGTGCTACTGCATTAAGTTGTATAATTATAGTTCTGTAGATTTTTTGCATACCTTTTCTGAAAATTCTGAAAATTTTATTGAAAATAACAATTATAAAATTGAAATGTATAGTTTTTTTAAAGAGGTAATTTCAGTCAAGCAAATACAGTGAATTAGGACAAATAAGATAAATCATGGGTATTCACCAGATTTAGCAAGAAGGTAACAAAAATACCAATGATGTCCATGACAAAAATTGTTCCACAGGAGGATGAAAACAAAATTCTATAGCAGTTGATTACGAGAGAATGTGAAGTTAGGAAATGGAAATAATAACAGTTTTTCCAGGAAGTTTTGCTAAATGAAAGGGGAAGATTTGAAAAATACAGGGCAAGGAAAGAAGCTCTAGAGCATGTCCCTAAGCTGAGGAGAATGCCCATGAGAGAAGGGGAAACCCACAAAACAAGGGGGGCCTCAGGGGTAGGGGCAGGAGAGGTGAGACAGGAGGGGAGCCAAAACCTCCATGGGTGTTACTTACATGGTAACAGATGTGTGGGGGCAGGCGAAGGTGTGAGTTAAGATGCTGCTGTGGTAGTAGATTCAGTTTAATGAAGATCGGAGTTTATGTACACATACTTTGCCTGTGAGGTAAGAGGAGTGAGAGTAAAAGAAGGATGAGGAGAGAAAAGAGTTTGAAATGATCATTTTTGGAAAGAGGGAAAGGGAAATGGAGCAGTAATGCCCAGCAACATGGTTTTCTTTAGCAGTGATGCGTACGCTTAAACTATGTTATGAGGTGGACACCCCTGCAAGGGGTGTCCAACATTTTGGTGCCTCTGGGTCACACTGGAAGAGGAGTTGTCTTGGGCCACACATTAAGTACATTGCAACATGTAATCACACACACAAAAATCTCATAATGTTTTAAGTAAATTTACAATTTTGTTTTGGGCCACCTTCATAGCCATCCTGAGCCACATACAGCCCACGGGCCACAGGTGGACACTCCAAGCTAAGCTATTCCTTAAACTAAACAAATACCTGAAAGAACCATCAGGTTGCACTATTATCTTGGTATGTAAGTGTATTATCATTTTTTGAATTAAAATATGTTGTTAAATCTAAATGGAATTGATAGCACTTTAGTTATATACACAATGCATTTATTATCTTAGGTCAAATATTAGAGTAGGATTAGAGATTGTAAAAGTTATGATTAGGAATCAAAGAAAAGACGAACATCACATTCTTAGGAAGTATTCTATCAAATAGAGAGATATACTTGCACAGAAATAATAGAAATAGTAAAGAATATGATAAGTAGGTGTAATGCATAGTACTTAGTGATGGCAGTTGTAAAACAGTTCATTAACTCGTACTTGCAGCAGCTACATGTTTCAGAGCCTTAAAAAGATAGACATCATCCTTGTCCTCAGGTAGCTTACATTCTAGTAGAGGAGATAGACAAAAACAAATTATGTCATTTAGAGACAAGTATTATCAAGAATTTATTAAGTGACATACAAAGTTGAGAAAGGCAGAAGAAACCACTGTGCCATTTACAAGGAATCAAGAAAATCAATGGCAATGTGCAAGGAAAAGGAAGGAAAAGAAAATAACGTTAAAGACAGGTTAGGTGAAGTCTGTTAAATCTTTTGATTCTGTGTGAAAAATGAATTTTATTGTAAAGATATTATGAAACCACTGAAGGGTATGAAGCACCCTTAGTCACTTATGAAGTGACTTAGATTTTTATTTTAAAATAATTGTGTGGACAGTTGTATAATGTTTAAATCACGGTACAGAGAGACTAAAATAAAGATAGCCTTTTAGGTAGGAAAGATGGGGGAAAAAGACCAAAAGAAAAAAAGAGAAAGAGAAAAAGAAAAAGGGAAAAGAAAGAAAAAAATTCAGATGAGAAAAGCAAGAAAATATTTTGTGAACGGAATAGAGAGGGTGAACTCTGCATAATTATTTAATCACAGGCACTTACAGCCAGGCTTCCCGCCTCCTAATCCCATTTTGTCTACTTGTGTGTGATCTTGAGAAATGCTTGCTTTTGTCTCATATTATTTATAAAATGAGGATGATAATAAAATATAACTCATATGGTTATTATTAGGATCAAAATAATTAATGTATGTGTTTTGCTTTGATCTATACCTAGGACATAACTGATAAATAAATATTAGAAAATAAAACTTAAAAGCAGAATATGCTGTTTTAAGGACTATAAAGACAGAAGAATGAGTTGAAGATAACTTCAAATTTCTTCTTTGGTTCATTGGACTGATGATGGTAGCACCAATTTAGAGGAGGATTAAAGTGGAGGCAGGAATATTTGAAAGACAATAATAAATTCCATGTTTAACATGTTGATTCTGAATTACCTGAGGGTACTCATATTAAATTTTCAAATTGGGCAATTGAATTTTTAGTCAGAAGTTTAATAAGGAGGTTTGTATTGGAGATAACTATTTGTGAATCAATTTTTCTTTGTAAGAGCAGAGGGTCATTCACCACAGATGCTAATATTCAGGAAAACTGTAGATTTAAAAAAGATAAAGGTGACTTTAATGTCTATAAAACTGAACAAAAAAGAAAACTGAAAAGGCACAAATAGATTCAAGGAAGAAATATAACAGAAACATGCAAAGATATAAAGGAATACAGATTTTCAGGACTAAGAATGTTCAATATATTAAATTCTGACATAGAAACTAGGACAAGAGGATAAGATCCTGTCACTTCTTTCTAAGTAATCACTAGCAGAGTCATTACATCCACATTTTACTTAATGTTCTGTTCATGACAATCTAGGCTTTTTTAAAAAAAATCATGTTCCTCCAAATTGAAGAGCCAATTGTTCAACCCAAAAATCAAATCTGCATCTTTAGGTATTTATCACAGCAGCTCTCTATTTTCCGAAACCAAGGTATATATTAGTTTCCTATTGCTCCAACAGCAATTCCTCAGAAATACAGTTGCGTAAAACAACATGAATTTATTGTCTTACAGTTCTGAAGGGCAGAACATGAGCTTCACTGGACTAAGATCAAGGTGTTCATAGGACTGCATTCCTTTCTGGGGTTATAGAAGAGATTTTATTTTCTGGCCTTTAACCAGCTTTTAGAGATTGCCTGCCTGCCTTGGCTTGTGGCCTCCTTCCCTCTTCAAAGCTAGCAATGACTGGCCAAGGTTTCTCATGGTACCATCTCTCTAGTTTTAATCCTTTCCCCCACTTCCCCTTTGAGGATTCTTGCAATTGCATTGACTTTACCCAGATAATCCAGGGTAATATCTTTATTTTTCAGGTCAGCTGACTAGCAATCTTAATTCCATCTGCAACCTTAAATCTCTTGCCATGTAACCTAACATATGGACAAGTTCTAAGGGTTAGGATGTGCCATTGTTCTACTTAGCACAATATCACTCACATCATAATTGAATATGCTTGTAAGAAAGTGACAGTGATATAAACCAGATTACATTTTGTTGAGGAATGGATGGATGTTGAAAAGGAAGGACAAATTCACTTATAGGAAATATGGTGATTAGGGCTTAAAAACATAAAAATGGGAGAAACAGATATAACAGTATTTTCCTTTTGTCGTTTTGAAGGTAAGCGATACTTCAACATGGCCATAGAGTAGTGGGTAATAGTTTGTGAAATCTTGTAAATATCAATGGCATCCAAAATTTAAGAGGCTGAGGTTTCTGGAAAATCATAGCAAGAATCAATATATGTATCAGCATATCAGCCAACTTCTTCAAAACTGTTTTAATCAGGTCACTTTTCTTCTGTGGATTAGAAGTGAAAAGTGGTTCAGATAAGATCCTGATACATGTTGAACATGAGAAAGTTCACAGAGCACAGAAGGTACAGAACGAGCCCTGCAATAACACTGTTTTCAAGGTGATATAACAACACATGCACCATAAAAATTTTTTTAAAAGAATGATACCAAGAGTTGACTGAGATAATCCACTGCTTAGGGCAGAGTAAATCAATGCAACTGTATTTGAAATGTAACAATCTTTCAAATTTCATTTTTGAAAATGAGTTGGAATTTTGTTGAACAATCTGGAAAATCAATTTGTGGAACAAATGTGGAGACTTTGAAAAACTCCACTGTTAGGTTTATAACTAACGGAAAGCATATATGCCAACCAAACACGTAAGTGATAATTTTATCAATCTTATTTGTAATAGCCCAGTCTGTAAGCAATCAAATTGTATGTCAAAAGAAGATGGATTGTTTTATATTCATACCGTGGAATACTATACAAAATTAATTATTGCTATACACAACCTGAATGAATCTTACAAACATAATACTGAGTGGAAAGTAGCCAGATTCAAAATAATACCTAATTTGCAAGTGCATTTATCTAGAGCTCTAAAATCACCCAGTCAGTGATAGAGTTTGGATTGTGGTGACTTTGGAAAAAAGGAATGACTTTTTAGCTCTGACTGTGAAGCAGTGACAAGAGGGCCTTTCTCAAGCACCTCAAGTTTTATTTGTTAATATGGGTAATATTTATACTAGTATATGCACTTTGTGAAATTTGTTAAGGTATGTATTTATGATTTGTGTACTTTATATGTTTGCTATATAAATACTTAAAACATGACATGAAATGGCATAACATGTGACTGTTGAAGTAGTGGGGAAGAGATGGTTTTTTCAATTTGATGTAAAAACAAAGTGTTTGGTAATGGGGATGAGTGCAGAGAGCCATTATATTTTTTTAAAAATCCCAAATTTGAGATTAAAAAGAATTGGCAATATTTAAAGAAAATTTTTCAAAATCAATTTGTAGCTGACTGCCCATATACTTTATTGAAATTGGAGAATATAAATGAGAAAACCAATTTGCTTGGGAAAAATGGTTATTTTAGCCTACAGAGTAGTAAAATTTCAAAATGGTCATTACAATTCCAAAGAGGCTTAGATGCAACTAAATACAGGCTGTCATACGCACAGATGTTACTACAGTTTGCCCTATATTAACTATGATTTCAGCTTGCAATATTTCTCTTCTTCAAGCAAAGGCTATGAACCCAAATGAAATGCCAGATGGCTAAAAGGTTATATGTCACACTCAGGAAACTGATACAAAAATGTTGAGGGCTGCGTTCAATACGGCATTGTTATATTTGGCTTAGACTATTTAAATATTAAACAAGATGTAAAGCTCAGACAAGAACTTCAAAATCATCTGACTTTCTATTACATAATTTCTATCCATGCAATCATTTTTTCTAATTCCCCAAGTTGTTTCTTTCTTTTAATTTACTGTGATTGCCATGAAACCACTCATTTTACCCCTTTCCCCAGATATAAATGCTAAAATATTTACTGAATTAGGCTCTGGATCATTTCATAGTACCTCCCTTTGACTTCAAGTGACTTCAAGTATTTGGTTTTAAGTATATTTTATTAAGGAATTTGGCAACTACAAGAACATAATTAAAAAAAGAATATATTTTTTGGAATTTCTATGTAAAGTCAGTTTTTAGCTCTGCCAAATAATGATGCTAATTCAAAATTTATTTTAATGTATTTTATTTTTTTTTATTGTTGTTCAAGTACAGTTGTCTCCATTCCCCCCACCCCCCGCCCGCCCAGGACTCCCCCCACCCCAGCCATCCCTACCTGCCATCCTCGATCCCACCCCTCTTTGGCTGTGTCCATGTGTCCTTTACACATGTTCCTACAAGCCCTTCCCCCTTTTCACATATCCAATTTAAAATGACAAATCCCTTCAACCTCCTGGCCGGAGGGAACAAACCACTTATAAAAACAAATTACTGAGAATATATACAAATGAAATATATTTGCTATAAGATTAGAGTGCTTATTTTCATTAAAGGTATATCATAGAACACCATCCCAAATAACATTTTCTCCTGTGAAGTCAAAATAAAAGGTACTCAGTCACAAATATTTTGCTTATATATATATTTTTTCCTGTAAAAGTAAACATGGAAAGTAACAGAACTGATACTGAGCAAAGATCAGTTTGTTATTTAAGACACCTATTCCAAGGGAAGGAAGCATTAGTGCATTTCGGAAAGAACATGATCAGAAAGTTTGGGTTCTTACTTATCGTTAACTCTGTGACCTGGAACAAGACAGCTAAAATTGGGGTTGGCGGGGGATTCTATTTTCTCCTCTGGTAGGCATTTGCATTTAGTATTAATAATCCCCATGATCCTATTTATCTCCGAAACTCCATAAATTAACATGGAAATCAGGAAAAGTATGCTTTGTGTATCATTTTAAAATATACCCTTTATACAATTTTTACATTGTAAATGACCAGATCATTGGATTTCAAGTGTTTTATCATCAGATAATCAGCTTTCCAATGAAATCTTAGTACAGAGCAACAAATGGAGTAAAACAGATGAAGTTGAGCTGGTCCTATCAAAGGTGTTGGGAAGTTATAGGTCTCTTAAGCTCTGCTTGACCTTTCTCTTTTGACCTGTAAAGAAGTTTTGCAGAAATTTCTAAGTCTCTTGGAATACAGTTTAAAAATTGCTACGCTAGACTACTCCAAACAATAAATGTTCTGGAGCCTAGAATTGTAGTTTGGAAACTGGAAATATGACATTCTATTACCTATTTTTTATTTTACGATTTCTAGAGAACAATAACATGTTCCTTTCTTATCCTTAACTTATCATCAACCTCAATAATTAACCAGCATCTATTAGGGAAAGTAAGCTTCTCTAATGATTTCACATGTGAGATGCTTAAATTAGATTTCATTTGAATTAACTTCAATTATAACATTTTCAAATGTGATATTATTTTCACTTCTCCAAATATGCAATATTATAGACTACTAGCACTGTGATATTCACACAGAGGAAATAAAACTTAACCTAATTAATAAAATTGTTAATACAAATACACATAAGGAAACAAATATTTTGATAGTAATTTAGCATGAAAAGCACTCATGTCTGCCTTAATAAGATTGCCCTTTGCACAAAACTTCCCCGATTGACCATCACTGAGTAATGCCTGGTCAGAATACAATCTGGCTTATACAGAAAAATGATAGTAAAGGCAATAAAAGCAAGAATCAAGCAACACAATAGCTTTTGGAATATATGATCTTGTTTTGTAATATGATCCATACTTAGTTTTGAATGTAAAATCTATAATATAAATAGGTTGATAAAGAAGGATTGAATAAAACACACTAAACAATTTCTAAAATAATGTGGCAGGAAATTGACAATTTTGTACATTGTGTGTCTAATACATTATTCTTTAATTTTTTATGTAAAATTAATACATAATTGAGTTATATTTAAAGAAGAAAAAGACCTATAAAATATAGAGATGTAATACATGAAATTAATGTTACAATTACACAGCTTAAGAAAAGGCAATAATTACTCAGGCACAAAATAAAGTCTAAATTTCTACAAACTGGAAAAATATTTCCTGAGCACTTATTTTGCAACAGAATGCAAAATTTGAATACAATTTTTTTCAAGATGGTACATCTTACTTGAAACAATAACAATTTGCAAATGATTGATGTAATATCAGGCATAGTGAGGATTTTTTATTTTGTTTAGCTTCCCAACAAATTTGTATCACATACTATGAGGTGAGAAATTAGGTAGAATATTGTTAAAGTTGATGAGTCTTTTTTTTTTAAAGGAATGCACAGCTTTATACGTACTCAAGATTGTATTAGTTTGATATGGCTGCAGTAATGAAGTACTACAATGAGTAGCTTAGAAAACAAGAATTTAATGTACGATCTGGAAGGTAGAAGTTTGAGATCAGGGTGTCAAGAGGTTTGCTTCCTTTTGACGGCTGTGAGAGAGAAACCTTTCCCAGACCTCTCCCCTAGTTTCTGGCTCTGTGCTTTCAGTCTTGGGCTTTTCCTGGCTTCTGTCCATCACCCTGATCTCTTCATCTTCACAGGGAGTTTCCCTTGTGTATGTGGCTGTATCTGAATTTCTCTCTCCTTTTTTTTATAGGGACATCAGTCATATTCGGTTAGGGACTCATCCCATTCCTCTATGACTGTATCTTAACTAATTTAATCTGCATTTACCTTGTTTGCAAGTAAGGTCATGTTCGAAGGTAGTAAGGGGTTAATACTTCAACACACGAATCCGGGGAGAGAACACAATTCAATCCAACATACTGGTAGAGTTTCAGCCAGATTTAGCAATGATAGAATTATAAAAGAAGATAGCAAAAGGAACTAATGAGTATTAGAATAAAACAGTATTTTCCAAGTCATCTTTGCAGTGGTAGTAGTCTTCCTGCTTGCAATGTAAATCACAAGGGTAATGTACTTGGACAGTATCCAGTGCAGTGAGCTAGTGATTAGAAAAGAGAAGACTAAAAGTGGGACTCAGAGAGCGGTGTCTAGTTTGGACTAGGAAAGTGTTCAGTACAATGTGAGGGCAAGTATTACCAACATCTGTTATAGACAGTGAAAGGGAGCTGGGCAATTTGACCGTATCGTTTCACAAGTCTACACCAGAAGGATGTGAGTACCACTGTTGGCTATGGGATCACAGTGGAACTCTACAGAAGACTCAGAGGCTGACACTGAACATTTAGGGAAGCAAATTTCAAGAACAAGTTTAAACTTGAGCACAGATGGCTAAACCAACCCACAAAATGAAACCAAAGGGAATGGAACTCAGAAAACAAAGATTTTCAATGATGAAGAAAAGGCAATTCAAATGAAATTGAGACTCTTTCACAGCAAGGGCTGAAAATACTATACTTTAATATCTGGACTCTGAGGAAATACAAACATAATCTGAGTATAGCATAGAAACCTGGAAAAGGGAAAGTGAAGAAAAAAAAAACAGTCTAATAAGAACGGAGATTTAATAGCTCGAAAATTATGAACTCATTGGTGTCATTTATAAGGTGCTTACGGAAAGACCCATATAATTTAAAAGTTGAAATTGAATATTTAGTTCAGCTTTCATTAATTGGTTATACTCATACATCCTTGATATTGATGTCTTTTACTATTGATTGGTGTATTTAGTTTTCAATACTAAATTCAATATCACTTACTACAATAGCTGCTGAAATACAAAGATGACTAAGACAGAGTTCCAGCCCTGCAAATGTTCACAGTCTGCTGGGAGAGAGATGGAGCTATCAGTGGATTTTAGGAAACCTAGGAAATAGTAGCTTATAGATCTCATTTCATTTCCCTCTCTAAGGAACATGTACATTTTTCAAGCCAAAGAAAGTAGAAAAGACTCACTCAGTTGCTAGAAACCAGACATGTTACCAATGATTTACCTGTGCCTGCTGCTGAGATCCACAGCAGACGAAGATCCCTGTTGCTAGATCTTGTTGCTATGTGTGACCATTTATGGATCACTGGAATTATCTAACCAAGTGTCCTAAAAGGCTTTCTAGCCCCAATTAGCAATAACCATTTAAAAAGCATTTAGAACTTACATAGGGTGCATGTTTCCCAGATGATGTGTGACCAATTTCATTTTCATCACTTACACAGCAAGCAGCACTTTCTTTGGGCAAATTCATCCACCAAATATTTGTATTCATCCAGTAATTCTTTAGAGAAGCCCAAAGTTTGTACTCCTGAAGACTAAAGGAGAGAATAGACACTGCCCAGCAGATAACTAAGTGTGCTATGACACATTCCTTAGAATTTCATACTCTCTCTTATGATAAAATGTTAAAAGTGGTTATTTCCATTCTATTGTCACTAGATGGAATGGTATGGAAAGGCTATTAAAGGTAATGCAGTTGTAAGGGCTTATAGACCCTGAATATTCAAATAGTGTATCTGACTAATTTCTAAACCTAAAAAATATTCCTATTTCTGCATTCATCCATAAAATGGGAATAATAGTGCAATATAAAGAGAAGCTGAAAATTAAAGGTACTAACTTGTATAAAGCTTTCAGAATGGTGCCTGGTAAAAAGGAAGTCTGTACAAAAAGCCTATATAAATATTGACTTTATTATTTAAAGTATTTATCAAATAAATGATACTTTATAATAAAGGACAGAGATAAAAGGCTTTTGATTCTGCTAATTTATGATTCCAAATTAATTTCATGTTGGTTATCTGGTCATAGCCTGGGTATATAAAAATGAATATTTAATGTTTAAAAAAGTCAATAACAAGTATATTATTATATTATGGAGATTCACAACCAAAACTAAGAAAACATTGATCTTTTTATAGATAATAAAGCCAAAATTGTTAATTAAGTAAAAAGGCAAACAGGGCCACAAACTTATTGGTATGGTACCAACTTCCTTAAGGAAGCTTTATTTTTAAGCCATTGATGTGTATCAATTTCCTTACCTGTGACACAGAAAAACAGCACTTACTTATAGGGATACCAGTTAAAATATAAATTAATTTATAGTTCAAATATGTATTCAGAACCAAAAATTGAGTTCAGTTAGTACATTAATAAAAATATGCATTCTACTGTAAAAATTATTTTAAAATTTGTCTTTGCTTTTTGTGTTTTAACTTCATTAATTTTTAACTTTCCTGCAATCAAGATTTTCGCAACAAGAAGGACAATTTTGTAATTAAAGGGAAATGACAATACCTTTCTTAATATGGTATTGTGGGAATTAGGAGATAGAATTCACATTATCACTAAATAAATATTACCTTTATTCATTGCTATCGAAAGGTTAGACTAAATGGCAGAAATAATTACTATCTTCATGGAGCTTACACATGCTCCATGCTCCTTTTCAAAGGCTTAGAGTTATAAAATACACAATTAACTCATGTATATACATATGTACTTCAAAATATGCTATTTTTTGTTTGTCCTCTACAAAATGTTCAAATATTTTTGGCTTTAGGTAAGCTTGAAAAAGAAGAAAAAACATGAATATCAGGAAAACAAAATATAATGATCTCAATGGCAAATTTTCTTTTATACTGAAGTAATTTTTTAATTATCAAAACATGAGTTATTTTGTTACTGAAGGTCTTCCAGTTCTTTGTTTGACATTTCTTCTCAAATACATATGGCAGGATTAATTTCTTCCTCTTCCAAATAAAAATGATAATAAAATTATTTTAAAAATTCTTCTGATTCCAAAGAAAATTCAAACTAAAAGATGAAAAAATACATAATTTTATACCCAAGATACTTTAAAGTATATAATTTTATGACTGCTTATCACAACTAGTATGGTTGTATCTGCTAATACAATGAAATGAAATGGCATTGCATGGCCTATCTTTTGTAATTTCAGATGTCTCTCTGGTTTTTGGAATTTTCTTATAATTTCTAGAGAATCAAGGGCATTCAGCAATTCCAGGCTGTTGGGTTCGAGTTCCATTTTGCCTTGTCCTTCTGGGGAGCACAGGGAATGACAGGGTAGAGTCATTCAGCTGATTAATTTAATGAGCACCATCTGGCAGAGGAGACACCTGAATATCTGCATACATCTGGGCACAAATAACATGTTGCAACAAAACTGATTAATAATTGTATTTAGGAGGCCACAGTTAGCTATATTTACAGTTTGGTGCTGGTGGGAAAGTAGAAAATAAGTAGTTATCATTTCTTCCTTGCCTTAATGTGAAAGGGCTGTTAACCAATGCTGTAACCTGTGTGAGCAGTAGTTCAGAAAAGTTTAATGTAAAAAATGGGTGATTTCCTTCTTCATTTTCCATGGTAGAGGGTACCTAAGCATACTAAATGATTTACTAAAAAGGCTTTAAATATTGTTTATGTACATGTTTCTGATTAACACTTTTTTTTGTGGTGAAAGGAGTTAACATGTTTCCTGTTAAGATTTAGACAGCCCTGAGAACATTTTCAGTTTTGCATAAGCTTTCAGAGATAAAATTACATGTTGTCTTCTGTAATTCTATCCAAGTCTAAACAAAATGTGACTATTTTAAAGAATTCATTCACACTAGACTCCTTAGGAGAAAATTTTAATTCCACATATCTGTCAAAATAGAGAAATAAAAGATGATTTTTGAAAGTACTATAGCTGGAATTTTATTTTTTATATTTTATGTTTATTTATGTTTATTTATTTATATATTTTTATTGTTTCAAGTACAGTTGTCTACATTTCCCCTCAGGACTCCCTCCCACCCCACCCACCCCCTCTCCCATCCTCAATCCTTCCCCTCTTTGGCTTTGTCCATGGGTTCCTTATACATGTTCGGAGAGCAATTTAAAACACTTGTATTCACTAACTCTTTTGGTAAAGAGAAAAATTGGAATAAAAACATTTATTTTTTTCTCTTTACCAACTATGAAGTCTAAAAAATACTTTCCCTTTGCCCACCTCCCTCTCCTTGTCTCTCTCTCCTTCCTTTTCTCAAACTCTCTCTCACACTCACACACACACACACACACACACAAATGCTCACATGGACATAAAACCCAAACCCTAAGCTGTATAATTTTAATGTAAATAATGAAATATAGATAAAAAGCTTGCAAGAATTTGTTTCTAAAATATTAGTTTTTTTTCCTATCTGTATTTGTTTTAGTATAATTACAATAGCATCTAGTGATGACACATTATATATAAATAGAGTCATGTTTCACAGGTACTACCAGTGCTTCTCAAAGTTTAATTCACATACAAATCACCCAGGAATCTTGTGAAAATACAGATTCTGGTTCAGCAGGCCTGGGTATACAAGCTCCTAATATTTGCAATGTGTGGTCTGAAACTACATTTTAAGCACAGAATTACTGACCCAGTTATTCCTCCCAATATCCCTCTCCAAGTATATACATGGAACAATATACATAAAGTATATTTCAACTTTACAGGAACCTCAGGCATGAATGGTCTAAGCAGTTTCCTCAGGGGAAAAAAATAAGAGTTAAATAAAGCAAACAGAAACAGCAAGGAGTGTAATGTGAATTCACATCCAGAGTTCATCTCTAGGACCCCACAATTTTCATCCCTATGCTATCTGCCCGGCAATTTATTTAAGTCTAAGTATAGGAAATGTGTACTCAACTGGATAAGACAGAAAGAGAGCGAGCCTGGGGTACAGACACAAAGGGGAGGAGGAAGAGGAGATACAGGGAGGCAGTGAAATGAGGGGACTAGGAAAGGCAAAGCAAAGATCAAGTTTATGGTAAATCATGTACTAATTATTTCCTTTTCACTTTGTGAAATCAACATCTTTAGTACAATCATCTAATAATTCCATGCAGAAACATTTGTTTGATAATCTATGAAAAGACAGTAACTAGCAATCTAAATATGTTTCATTTAATTAGGCTTGTTCCTGAATTGATTATCACTTAAGGACTGCTGGGTCATCTGAGCTCAAGTTAAAGAGACACCTGGAGTAAAAGAAGACAGAGTTTTCAAAGTCTATAGTAAGGTTGGTTCAACATCTTTAAGTTAGTTTGCAGATAACATTTACTTTACTTTTTAAAGTGATAATCATATCCACTTATTGATGTCACAAACCTAATTTGCTTTTGATGTTATAATACATAGTTATACATTATATATCTGTTACAGGTGAAACAAAAGGTTGCAATGGTAAAGGGGTATTAGAATGAAAATTTTTCATGTAGTCAACAATCATTGGGTACTTTCTTTGTGCCAGATAATATTATAAGTATATAGTGACTATACAGTGGGAAAGGGAAAAAAAAAAGAAGACACTTGCCTAAAGTTACTTAAACTTCAGTAGGAAGACACACAACTAGCATAATAAAATAGCAAGCAATGGTAAGGGCCAGGAAGAAAAGTGATCAAAAGGCTAAGAAATGTTTGGAAAAATGATACCACTTTAGACTGAGTGGTCAGAGAAAGCTCTACTGAAAAGGCAGTACTGGAGCAAAAGCCTGAACGGAGTGAGGAAGGAAACCAGGTAAATATCTAGAGAAAAAGCGTCCAGGCCCAGGGATGAAAGCGGACAGCACCAACACAGGGAGAGCCTGCTGTTTCTGAAGAACATCAAGGTGGTAAGGGTGGCTGAGCAGAGTGAAAGAAAGGTGAGCAGAGAGGTAAGAGATGAGGGGACAGAGGTGCCTGCAATAAAGACAGGGTACCTTCCCAGGGGCGATAGAAAGCCACTGGAGGAGTTTCAATCAAGGGGTAACATGAGCTACTCTAATCAGTTTTAGGCTCTGATTTTGGAGAAATCCACTAGGCAGTGCACTTGAAGTTTTTGTTGTTGTTGTTTGATTTCTTAAGCATATACCATGACATGGTGTGAGAGCAGAGTAAGTTGAGACATGAATTTAGCCAGGTAAGCTTATTTTATTAATCTTATCGGAAATATTTCATACAAATATAGGTATTATGCATATTTTATATATAAACTCCCTATGTAAGTACTTCTACAGAAATGCCAAAAGTACTATAATTTTTCCTAAATGCAAAATTTTATTTAGAAATTCATTTATTTGTTGCTTAAAAATCATTGAGCATTTTCTATGTTTCATGAATAGTTCTTGGTGCTGAGATTATAACAATAAACAAAACGAAAAACCATATTTTCCTTTATATACTAAGTCCTTCCTCCTATTGAAACAGGGTGCAGCCAAGAGGGGGGCCTCAAATAGGGATTTGGAATGGGGTCCAGAACTCAAGATGTCCAGGAAATATTAGAAAGATATATAGGATGTCCTTACCCCTTCCCCCCACAGGTGTGAGTCGGGGGAAGGGACACACAGAGCAGGAACATGCAGAGCTGTTTTGTGCACCCACAGCTTTGCAGCCAACCTCTGGCATGGTCATTTAACATATCTATAGCCTTTAACTGGTTGCATGGATATGTTAAATAGCTATGGACCTGCCTTGAGCCAGGGGGATGGAAGGGACTTCCACCCAAGATGTAACTGTGGGTGCAGGTCCCCCTGGTTACAGCACCTGCGTGAGAGCTTGGAGAAGATTGGCACTGTGACATGGGGCCACACCTGCCCAGACTCACGATGGCAGCCCAGTAAACTGGGAATAATACAGGAATGCCAGCAGGTGTAACTTATTGCAGGAGGAGTCGGAAATGGGGGTGCAGAGGAAGATTGGCATAGGAATTTAAACCCAGACACTGCAGCTATTAGGGGAAGAACCACACAGCTTTGCCAGAGTGGGGGCACCCGCAGTTTTGGTGGAAAGGAGAACCATAAGGTTTTGGCTAGAGTGGGGACCCCCGCAGCTTTGGTTGAAGAGGACCACGTGGCTTTGGGGTGCTCCCTTTGGCCACATGGCCTAGGAAGCAGGAGGGACTTTGCCTGGAAGAAGGGTGAAAGGACTCTTGCCAGTGGGCCATGAGAAGGTGCCACATAGCTTTGGATTCACTGGGGTCCAAAGCTGGAGATCCTGGTGGTGATACAGCTGATGGTGCTGGGAGCCTGAATCTACTTCTTTTCCTGAGTTACGATACCCCAAATTAGGGCAGAGGGAGAAGGACGGACTGAGTGCATCTGTGGGTATCCTAAAGGACTTTGATATTTTAAGGAAGACATCAGGTCACTACTTTAAGTCTGTATGGCTTTAAATAAACATATCCTTTCCTTTTCACAAATCTCTGGCATTGAGAGAGTCTTTCCTATGGTAGTGGACAAGCAAACCTAGTGGGGGGGTCCTTTCAGTAATAGTATATTGTACCCCCCTTGGCCCTGTTCTGTAACACTATTTCTTGTGTAATTGCTGCCATTCATTGCACTTATGTACAAGCATATGTGTATATCTACACACATGATATACCTAAGCATATATAAGTGAATACAGTGTTGCCTTTATTTTGAAAAACTGTTTTCTGTTAGGCCAATTAAGAATAAGGACTGAATGTGGGAGGTGGGAGGGTAGGTAGGACAAAGGAGAGTAATGAGGGAAAAATGGGGACCACTGTAATTGAACAATAAAAAATTAAATAAAAAGGAAAAAGAATGAGAAATATAAAAGTTTTTCTTTTACTTTCACTTACTCTTTGATGTTCTTCCTTTCTTTGTATAGATCCAAGTTATTCTTCTATTACAGTGTTTTGATCTCTAGCATTCCTTTTTGATTCTTTATTAGGTTTTCCATCTCTCTGTTTACATTGCTGATCTGCTTTTGCACACCTTCCAGTTTATCCATTGAGTCCTTAGCATATTAATTGTAGTTGTTTTAAATCTTGGTCTGAAAAATCCTACATCCCTACCATGCCTGGTCCTGGTGCTTACTTGCTCTCTTAAAATTGTGTTTTTGAATTGTGATATACCTTGTAATTTTTTATGGCAGCTGGACATAATTTTTTATGATAGCAGGTAAAAGGAGCTGCAAGTAAATGAACCTTTGGTAATGTGTGTGGGGAACGAATATGTTTTATAGTCCTTTGATTGGGTCTCTGTCTTTCAGCGAGCCCATGGCCCAGGAATATGAAGTTCAAAAGTGTTTCCCAGAGGTTTCTTTTACCCTTGTCCTTTAGGTGGACAGATGGTAAGAGTGGGCCACAGTTGGGTATTTCCCTCCCCCACATCAGTCAGGCCCTGGTTAACTGGCTTCCCCTGAGGGGCAGCTTGTTAAGAAGAAAAGAGTGCTCTAGCGTATGTCAAAATGGTTCCCTTTCCCCTGACATTTACTGTGGGACTCTGGCCAGGCTCCTGAAGGTAAGTCTCATGATACGGTGGATCCTCTATGAATGGGTCACCTTGGAATTTTTCACTTTTCCATATTCTCAGCACCAAGCCTCCAGTCAACTACAGTTTTGGTTTTCCTATCAAAGTGTGGTTTCCTTAAGCCATTTCCACTCCCAGTCTTTGCTCTGGTAAGCTGTCTCTCTGGTACAGTCTAGATTTGCCCTGTGATGGGTCTCATTTCTCTTATGAATCTAAGAAGAGTTGATGATTTTTTCAGCCTGTTTAACTCTTTACTTATTAGGACCATCATGTCTTTCAAGCCTCTTTGAAGAACCAGAAGCTGAAAGTCTCTATTTACTCTTTCAAATACTTATTTTGTTTTGACACTAAACATAAGTTACTTTAATTAAGCTCAATATAAATATATAAATATATATAAATGTAAATATATACTTGAGCTACTTGAGAAGAAGGACACTCTGTAAGTAATGGTTTTTTATATCTAGCATTCTTCAAGCAAGAATTAACTACCTGTCAGTGATTCCTTAGAAGAGACAACTGACATGTAGGAGAAGGTGAGAAGAGACATCCAACAAGACTGAGCAAAGAATTTATCATTCAAACCGGGAAACCTGGAAAAGAGTGAATGGACACACCATGGTAATTAGGGTGGGCAGCAACTGTAAATCTGGACTGCCTCTGGAAAAACGGTCTCATGATCACCCAAACCCTGGAGTCCCTTTCAATCTTTTGACTTAGAGGTTAAGACATGGTAATACATAGCAATATTATTTTCAGCAAGTTTTAATTAGTCTTTATGGAGACTAGATATACTGTAAATTCCTTCTCGAATGGGACAAGTTGTGGCTTTGATGGCAAACCTCAAGTACAAAAGTCAAGTCAGATGGGCCAAACATAAAAACCTTCTCTGGACCTCTATCTTTGATGTTGTTACAGAAGACTGATATTGGATAACAAAGTAATTAGAAATATAGCAATGTTAAAAATATTAAAATAGGACCTAACTCCAAATGCCATATCCAAAAAATTGCAAAGCATATCAGAATTAAGCAATAAAATTAGAATAGTTGTAGATAATTCATCAAAATAGAGGAAATCAAATTTGTGTTGTCTAAGAAATAAATATAATTTATATATAGGAGACAATAGAGAAGCCAAGGAAATAGGAAAAAATGCCAGGAATCAGAAAGTCCTAATAGCTTCAGATGAATTATCAGTCTCTGCCATTGATAGAATGAGAGCTACAGGCTACTGAAATTTTCCTTGGTTAACTGACCTCAGGAAGAAATCCTTTTTACTGTTTTCATCACTTGGTAAGAAGGTTTAGGCTTATGAAGAAGCGATAGCCTTAGTTCAGTCCCAGAGCTGTCCTGCATTTAAGGAAAATACTGAACAAGAATGTATACCGCATTTGAAGTTGCTCTAAATACCTAGGGACAAAGCCAAGGTGTAAACAGAAAGATATTAAAGAGAAGTGATATGTGGAAAAAAGAATCTCTTGTGCAACTAACCTTATCATTTTAATCGTAAAAGGGTAGGATCAAAAATAAGACCTTTTGTTTTCTAGTGTTCTAGTTATAACAGACAAGAGAAAGGTTTAAGCTCTTTATTCTTATATGCTCTTAATTTAAATAACTTCAAAATCATCTTCCCTGAGAAAATATTTGTTTCTGTGAAAAATGTGGCAATAAATGTGATCACAGTACCAATAAAAAGTATAAACCAATAATTTCTTCTAAAAAATCATGGGATCTCAAACACATAAAATTTATCAATCATTTGTGACAAACTATAGGACAATGTTACAAAGTAAGTTCTGTTGTGATATTCACTATAATAACTCAGCCTCAATCAGTTAATTACTTTTAAAAGGCTGATATCTATCAGGTAATCCATTTTTTTATTTCTATCTACTTTTATAAGCAAAGGAGAATTCTGTATCCCCAATTTTTTATGCCAGATATCTGAGTCATTTTTCATAAACTATCAAATTTAATTTTCCATTCCTGACACTTCTGGCGGTTTGATTTTTCTCTCACCTTTATCTGCAGCCAAAGACATTAGGCTTTTGCTTCTAAGGCCAAGTGCACATTCTCATTGCGTCCCTTCCCAGGCAATGGTGGCAGAATCACCGATGCCCACCCTTCAGTTCCATGGTAACCGGTAGCACTGCAGTGACCCTGCGCTCTTCTCGGCTCTTTCACTCACCTTCTAACGCCAGTAATTTGCTCTTTGTCTTTTGACAAAAGACAGAGCTACTGATCAACATTTGCTCAGGGCAAGAGAAAAATTAAATTGTCAGGCACAATGCTGAATTTATTCTATTTCACTATTTTTACTTCCTACTTCATAGAGTTGAAAACAAGCAATCTGAGTCACAGCTTTTTTAAATTCTCCAGTCTACAGTGTCAGATGCTGGCCCAGAGTGAAAAGTAGGCCTATGCAAGTGTGCTAAAGAGGTTATTTGCTCCCTTGATTGACAGACTCTTCATGAAGAGTAACATTCTCCACCGAGTATATTGGGGCCTTTGCTCATTCACGCAACTATTCAATCAACATATAAAAATGTAGAGATATGCTAAGAACAAATATATGTAAGAGGCATTAGACCAGGCCCTGCAAGGAAAGCAAAGAATTGAACAATGTGTGCTGCCCTTGTGAAGATTACAGTCCAGTGGGTTACAAAGCATTTAAGGATCATATAAATAGTAATGCATTGTGTCTGAATGAAAAAAAAAAATACCAGAAACTGCTTTGCCAGGTTAAAAAAATGAGTTTCATGAGGAAGTGGCTTGTCCAGTGCTACCTGAAGGATGATACATGGATGCTAACCAAATGAGGGAGGAGAATGTGGCGAGGCCTAGCAAAGATTCCAAGTTTGGAGGGAGGCAGTGATGCGCGCCAGCACACCAAAGGGCTGCGTAGTGATTTGTAGGTTTAGCTTGTTGTTCATATACCCTGTTACCTTTCTAGTTTTAAAAAGTCTGACAGGTTATTAAGGGAGAAAGTTTTATGTTTTAGTACCTTTAACTGCACATTTTTTTCCGATTTTTTGAACAAGGAGACCGTCGTTTTATTTTTATTTCTGTATTCAATTTATGTAGCTAGCCCTGACTCCTGAAGCTATGTACAGAATATAAGCATAGCACAGAAGGAATATCCAAACAACTTCACTGTTGCATTTTTCCTTTAGAAAGTCAGAATCGTTAGTTTTCCCCGACTTGGACCGCTGCCTTGCACATGTGCATGTCAATAAGGCCGTTAGTCGGGGCCTTTCTAGTTCTAGGCCACTAGGTTATATTGCACTGCAGTTTTTCTGTTGGTAGGCTCATTAATTTGTTTAATAATTCTCTATTATCCTCAAAATTCCCCCAAATATTTAATATAATTCTTACAATGAATTTTATAAAATGTTATATATGTTATTTAATTTGAGCATAACAACTGAATTTTAAGATTAAGAGTAGAAATCAGCTTTTAGAGGATTATGGAGGGAGATTATGATGTGGAAATACATGCCAAAAAGGTAACATCCACTTGTCAATTTTATACATATATGACGAGGCCAGAGAGCGGAGGGTGGAAGCTAAAAAATAATATTGCTTTAATTTATAACTATATTTGTGAATTTTTAAATATTTCAAGATGACTATTTTAATACAAGATCTATTTAAACAGAGATCTTTCTGTGGATCTTATCATTTTCCACCAAAGAAAGAAAAATGTGTTTCTAGGATCCAGAAGCCATATATTTTGCATCTTTTATAAATACATGTTTGATATCTTTTACAAATTGTTTCTGAATGCTCAAGCTAAAGTCAAACACAATGTTTTCAATTGAAAATGAATTTGTTTTATTTTAAATGTATTCTAAATCTATATAACTATTGAAAATTTTCTTAGGAAATGCATTATTTTCCCAACAAGCATGTTTCTGAGTAAAAATTGCTTCCTAGATTATGGACCACAAAGCAAGGCACAACATAAGCAGGCTGTATTATTTGTGGATATTCACAGAAAGTGTCATTTTCATATTCTTATTCCACAAGCCAAGGGACAGTGTTCCCTTGCTTTTATTTCTATTCAGACCAACAGAATAAAGTAAAATGACTATTCTGTGATTTGAATTTAAAGAAGGAAATATTATATTAAGTATAAGCTAGTACATAGAAAGAAACAAAACCAAGAGATAAAAATAGTATAAGGGTAATAAGAAAAAAATATATCACAGGATTACTCTTTCTTGCTTATTTTAGCACCTACATTGTTACTTTCGGGGATAGGTACTTATGAAATAAGCACAAATAACATATTGATCCTGTCCTCAAGGCTTCCTGTCTAGTTGAAAGATTATGTGACAAGTTATACCACATTTTGAATAGTGGCACACCTCAAAGAGAGCACAGATTTCTCAAAAGGTCAGCATCCATCCCAACAAACACTTTTCCATCTGTAAGGCAAAAACTTATTATAATTTCAAAACAATTGCACTTTAGAAGTAATTATAATGAAATGAAATGCATTTTTCAAAAATTGGATTCATCTAAATCAGCTGTTTGCAATAAGTGTGCTGCAAGAATTTTTACAACACGCAATACCTGACTATATAGTCAGGGCACTGACCTCTTCTCCCATACACTGTCAAAAAAAAAATGACAACAGCTAACACAACAATGGTCATCTGGTGTGAATGAATAAAAATTATACCTATTTTTTTCTCGGACTTTTTTTTTTTTTTTTGGTGTGCTGAAGAATTTTAGTAATTAGTTTGCACGTGCCATGAGATGAAAAAAGTTAAAAATCACTGATCTACATAATCAAAATATGAAAGTAGTAACACTCACTATTCTAAATCATGGAAATGTCGGTAGAGAAGAACCACTTTTAATCCGCTTTCCTGACTCACTGGAGCAGCTGGCTTGCTTCATGCCCTCTCTGAGACACACTGAGGCACCTTGGGGGCCCTGACCACACCTGTGGAAGGGGCTCTCCAGCCTGCACGTGCAAGTCTGCTGCCTCCAGGTGATTTGAATGCAATCAGTGGACTATTGTGTGTGTTCCCCAAACTATGTCATATTAGATAAACTTTTATTTTAATTATATAATTCAACTAAATACTATGTAAGATGAAATGAAAACTATGTTGCTTCTACAGTAACTAAGTCAGATGTTTTGGAAAGATTTAGTAAAGTGACCTGATTAAAAAATTGCTAACTAGTTAAGTGTGGGTGAGGTAACGAGGTTTGAGGAATACTTAAATAATTCCACATGTGATTGCTATAGCAGCACATAGACTAAAATTGAAATGATACAGAGATTAACATGGCTCCATACTAGAGTTATGCAAAAACTTGTAAAGTGTTCCATTAAAAAATAACAACAGAATAATTCTTCATGCAGGTTTTTCTATGTTGTGTCTTACATTCCTAGGTCTACTGTAAAGAAATCAAAGTAGAACATGTGCTGTGGGTATAGTTTCCATGCCAAAGAAATTAGAGTTTTTAATTAACAGACACATACTTTAAAAATATATCTTTACCCCCTTTTCACAATTGATAAGTAAAATGTCTATTTTATACTTTAAGATAAAATAACATTTAAAATTTATCTTTTTCATCCCCTTTTTGATCCTTTCTGAATTGATCTTTTTTTGTTCTTTTGATCAAAGAGTATTTTAGTAGAAATAATGATTTAGTTCTAGACTTATACACAGAGAGATGAAATATTCAAGGGAGAACATATACTTAATTTTAAAAGATTGTTTGGTGTAAATACATATTTCATGAATGCCTCTTATTTGCACAAAGTCAGGAAGACAGTGAAAGAAACTTAAAATATTTTTCCAAAGATGTTCCTAGGTTGTTATTGTAGATAATATAAGAACTGATAAACTGACAAATACCTCTATAAATACAACCTTTTCTAGGGCTATTGAAAGTTTTCCTACCAATGTTGTATACCAAATAAAAGAAATTTGTAAGCATTGCTTATCTGCAATTTTATATTTAAAAAGTATAAATTAAGTATAAGCTAGTGTCATTCTCTTAAAATTTACATAATAGTTATACAGATTCAAACTACCTACCACAAAGTAGGATATGTTATGTCTTTCTCAAGAACCAGATAATTCTTACTTTGCTTATGTATATTCTAATCAATTTAACATCAAAATTCTACTCTGCTAATTTCTTAAGCTCCACAGCAGCATCTCATTTCTCACAACCATTCCCCTCTCTCTGTTCCACATAATCCTAGATATGAAATAGGTTCTCCCATGTTAGCTTGCATTAGAATCATTTGGAGGGCTCCTTAAAAAAATACCCACAGAGTTTCCTCTTCAGTGGATCTGGGTTAGGGCCTCGTAACATGCATTTTTAACAAGTAACTGGGTGATGCTGATGATGTTCCTCCAGGCACCCATTACTGAGAATAACTGAAACATAAGCCCTTTCCATTAATGTTCTCCCAAATCATTCACACAAAGAATTTTACTTGGCATTAAAGATTAAAACAAAAAAGTGTATATCATACTGGAATGGATAAAGTAACACTGGGTATTGCATTTCTGGATTTTAATAATCCTTTGTCTACATTAAAATGGATTTCTCATTGGCCTGTATTTTCCATGGGCTCCAGCTTCCCCTCACTTTATTTTAGCAATCTCCTTCTCATCTACCTTCTTATTAACTTTTAATAAAGAGCACCTTAACATTATTCAGCAATCTCTTTACAAACCATCATTTCAGGGATCCAAACTTCCCATCACAAATGGACTTTCAAGGTGTTTGGGCAAATGGGAGAGAGCCTTATAAAAAAATGCTCATAGTAGTTATTTCAATAGCATCTTTCGCTTTTCTGGATGTAGGTGATGAAACCAGATTTGGTCACCTTCGGTTGGAATGCTACTCTTGCAATTAATGGATAAGACAGTAGCAAGCTAGTACCTGCCTCTTTTTATCTTTTTATCTTGTGAACTCAGCAATAATAAGGAGATAAATGGCTTCTAGGCAAATGAATGAGAAAAATGAATTTTGGGGGCAGTTTCACAGTGGTGGCACAAATAGTTAGCAAACGTGATTCAGCTCACTATGGCATTCCTTGGCAATAACATATCTATAAAAATGGGACATAAATAAAAACATCCAAAGACAATACTGCATGTGAATGAGCCCTACAAAATCTGATGAACGATTTGCAGGTAAAGCTCAGGGTTGGATAGGGAAAGTCACATGTACAAACACACTAGGGCATGAGAAGAGAAATGTTTCCTCAGTTGGACTATATTACACTTGCAAACTGATAGAAAATAACCATAAGCCCACCTCCCAAGTAAAACAGCATTTTTATTTTGATTTATGAATGGGTAAGTGCATTCAAAGGTTGATTCCAATCATGTTTACCACAATAATTGCACGTTTCTACTTAAATATATTTTAAATAATTTTTATAGAATTTTCAAATGTTGTGAGTCATAAACCTCTGGCTCAATGTCCCTTGCCTGTTCCTCAGGGGTAGAAGAGTGGACTTTTGTAGTAGGCGGTTCATGGGCAAAATCAAGTGTAACAGGAAGCATGATATTCATTTAAAATACCATAAAATGTCCTAATATTCTATGATTTGGCATTCTGCTGCCTAATATATTTGGTTTTTACTTAATACAGTGTAACCAGGAAAGGAGAGACAAGTTTGCTCTTACCTTGATTTCAACCTTGACACATCTTCCTGTCAGTCAACATGAAGGAACAGGAATGCCAGTGTTTACTGACATCTCCCTCAGAGAATGCCAATAAGCTATCCTAGCCATATCTCACAAATACAGTTACTGAATTCATTCTCGCTCCCTCTCTGTGCTGTTCCCAGAATCCTCTTCTTTCTCCAGATGTAGAAATTCACTGAAGTTAATTACCCAAGCCCATTCAGCTGGTTTGCAGCTTATTTGTGAGTGAGTCAACAAGAGATCAAGCAATGCCCCAGCTGTTCTCTCCTTCCAAATAATCTGCTTCTTTGCAGCACTAATTACAGGGACAGTGTCACTTCTGAGACTGAACTTGTATCTATATGCCATTATTATTTCCTTTCAAGTGAAATGTTTAGATTTGGAGTCAGAAGTCCTTAATATTAATCCAGGTTGTCCCACTTCCTAGGTATGTAATTTTAGGTAAATCTTATAATTTTTCTAAATTTCCTGCTTGCTTTTGTATGAAGACAGAGGCAATTTAACAGGACTCTCAAATTAGTTAATAATTAAAAAATATGTGTAGACAAAAATACCAAAATGTAAGTTATTATTTCTAAATATTATATAGCAATGCAAGAGCAATTACATAAATGTGAAAGTATGAAAATATAAATTACAATGTATTTTAAAGTATAGTAGAGTTTAATGGAATTTAAAGAGTACTGTTCATGTATAAAACAGAAAAGAGGAAATCTTGACATAATACATGAATGAAAATTACAATAGTATTTAAGTAGTGTTGTCTATTCTATCCTGAAAAAAAGTAAAGCATTATACTATCTGCAATAGTTCATAATTTTTAAAAATCATAATACTTATAGAATGAAATAAGATATATTGAGTTTCAAAATAACTCAAGTTCAGGTATTTTAAAACACACATTGAGATCCCTATTTTTATATAGGTATAATTTCAACAAAATTCTTGTGCGAGTGACTACTGATTTTACTTCATCTACCAGCTTGTTGATGTAGTCATTTTTTTCATGCTTTATCATGTATGAGAATCATCTGGAGGGGTGATTGTTGAGCTGCAGATATCTGGGCCCTACTGAGTATTTCCGATTCAATATATGTGTGCTGAATTTTTAACAAGTTCTCAGCTGAGCCTAATGCTGCTGGTTTGGGTACTACGCTCTGAGGACCACTGACATGAATGGATTTAGAATGATGGAGCAAAGCCCAAAGACTTTTGGCATGGCTATTGAAGGCTATGGAAAATCTCATACCAATGCTCAGCGTATATGTACGGTGCTCTTAGAGGAATATAGTGCTTATTGCTTATTACTCTCAAGAGCATAATAAGTATGTACCGTATTACCAAAAATACATTTTTATTGGCCAAGCTTATCCTTTGGTGTAGGTAAGTGGGGATATAGAGTAAGATACTATAAGAAATAGACCTACAAATACCAGAGGGGAGATGGGAGGGGAATAGTGGGGGTAAGAAGGGTAAGAGGCAAGTCAAGGAACAGGGGTAGCGGACTCATGGGCATGGACAGTGAGTGGGGATTGATTGTGGAGGGGGACGGCAGGGCAGGGGAGAGCAACAGGGAAAAATATGGGACAACTGTCATTGAACAACAACAAAAATAATAAAAGTACAGTAGGATAAATAAACTAGAAGCTTGTGACTCTCTGTCTTCAATGTAGGCAGGCAGGTCTTGGTTGGTGACTCTGCTCCCAGGCAATGCAACTTCATACTAAAAATTGACTTTCATTTCTTTATCAAAGGTTGCACCTCTAGTTGTAGTTTTCAGACCAGAAGAAGAGGAAAATGTGGAGTCAGTTACACACAATTTATCTTTAAGTTGAAAATGACCAAAAAGTTGTACACATTACCTTGTTTATATCCCATTAGCAAGGACTTCCTTAGACACACCTGGCTGCAGGGGAGGCTGGGGAATATGCCCAATTCAAGCCCAGGAAGCAAAAGAACTATGTGAGGGAGTTAGAGTTGGCCACTATACAGAAAAAGGTGAGACTGGATCCTGACGGATAGTTTCTATTACAGGTAGAAGTACACTAGGTGAAATAAAGCAGTTTCAACTTTAGAGGAAATAAAAGGACTTGAACAGACTTAATAAAATTTTTCAAGAATTTCTGAAGGAGGCTACTTGCCTAAAATAGATTCACTATTTTAAATTTAACATTCAGAGATTAACTGATCGCTGAAGTTATTTTTAAAGAAAACAATTTAGGAAAAGACAGAGTAAGCTTTTTTTCTATTCCTCGGTTGGAAGGTCAGATGTTTTGTATACGGGTATGTGTTTAGGAGGTGGAAAGAGAGAATACTACTATTGGGTAGTATTTTCCATGTCATCTGTGACATAATACAGTTCATATATCTACTAATAAAGAGAAAAACCTTTAATTTTTTTATTGAAAATTAGAAATTGACATTATAGCAGAATTTGAAAGATCCTCTTTTTTCATATTTACTGTATGTTTAAATATGTACTAGGGACAGGTGAAAACAAGCATTGTTTCAGGCCAAGCTCCTTCACATAAAACAGCCTAATCACCTCTATTTTTACTTACATTAATGTCTTGCTCAAGTTAATTTTATTGCTTCTCTCTCCTGCTACTTGGGTCTTCAATGTTCTTACTCTTAGCTTTCATTCTTGTTCCCCTGAAAAAATTAAAATTTAAAAGTACAATGAAAAACCTTCCAGAATGTTTTACTAAAACAAGGTAAGCTGGTATTTATAGGTACACTGACCTCTTTTCCAATGAGAAAACAAAGAATCATGTTAGTAGAATAAGTGTCGAAGTGATAGTCTGTTCCAAAGGGTATTTGGCTATAAGAATGGGTCAAGAATATCTGAGTATATGATTTCTTCAGAGAAAGTCATAGGGCATTATATGTCAAAATAATAAACACTGTCTCAACTCAACTTTTATGGCTTCGTGAAACTGCAGGACATAGATCAGCTCCTTCCATGTGTATGAACTTCCTACTGTGAAATCTAACACTTTGAGGGCTTTAAACACTTATAAACTCTAGAGGTAGTGACAGTTTTCTGTACTAACATACAATATTCCATTAGCAAAATCTTGTTCCACTTGCGTGAGAAGCTGAGATGAAAGTTGGAATATCAAGGCAAGATCTGAGTCACATAGCACCCTGAGTGTGTGACAGATTAGGAGCAATGTTGAGATGCACATTTTATCACACAGGAAACTGGAAAGCTGATTGTCAGTGACTGTGAAGGCCCTTCCCTGCTCACCATCACAGGGAAGTTCTGGCTGCACTCTTTTTGTGGAAACCCCAGAAAGCACTGTCAATCATTTCTTTTCAAACCATGGTAAGGGTTTTCAACTCCGACTCAGAACAGCAGACATTAAATTTGCAATAGATTCTGCATTCACTTAGGGAAGAATCTGAAATAGATGGCCAAATCAAGTAGGTGTCACCTTCAGAAAGCTTAGCCAAAAATTCTTTTTAAAATCTAGATATAGAAATAAGATTAAAAAATGGGGCAATGAGCCACTCAGAAAAACAAAAAGTGTTGATTCCAGTGATATGATAAATGTTGCTATTGATGTGGTAAAATATCATAATGAATGGCACAGTATTAGGTACAGCTCACATTCAAGCACACAAGAGTTATCACTTCTAATTTAGTTATCAAGCCAGAAAAGGACTGCATTTATCTAATTAATCAACAAACCTCAGGTGCATGTTTGAGGAAAAAGTGAAGCCAATTTCTTCACATTTAAACATGGATTATTTATGGAACAGACTGAGAGTGGCCAGAGGGGGGTGTGGGTAATGGTGGGAAGAAGAGGAAGGGAAGGGACTAGTCAAAGAACATGTGTGAGTGACCTGTGTATGGACATGGAAAACAGTGTGGGGACTGATGATGGGAGCTGGGGACGGGATGAGTGGAGGATGGCAAAGGGGCAAAATTGGGACAACTATGGTGAAGTAACAATAAATTTAAATAAATAAGTTATTATTCATTGTGATAACTGAATAATCTCATGTCTGACTGAGACTATAAATCAACTCTTCTAAATCTAGAATTTTGCTTTTTAAATATCAGGTTTTATAATTGTCTGCACAAAGCTAGTCTAATTGTTTCTCAACAAGATATTTTAATTTATAAAATTAAGGATATTTTCCCAACTATGACTATCACATGGTTTGAAGAGACTTTAAATAACTATTGTTTCTAATAATATAAAAGTTTTTCAAGGTAACTGTTGTGTATATTATAAAGAGCAAAACAGGAAAAAACAGTAAAATACAATGTTGAGATAACCAAGGGACATATTTAATGGTATTGAAAAAGAAAGTTACCACATCAATATTTCTGTATAATAGATAATCTGTTGTACATAATTCATACCTAATCTAAAATGTATTCCTAAACCAGAAGCCACTGGGAATACTCTTTTCCATTGTTGTTGCAACATATGAAGGTGAAGAAAAAGAAAAAGTAGGGAGGAGAATGGAGAGAGGAGGGAGAAGATAGGAAAGCAGAGGGGGGAGAGGAAGAAGAGAAGGAGAATAAATTATCAAACTAAAGAGTAGGGTGGACATAGATTAGAAAAATATTTAAAGCTTCAGAGTCTCAGAAATAGTGAAAATCAAAAAAAAATCTATTGAGAAGCGAGAGGCAATAAAATGCCTAGGTATGCTTGATTTAGGGAAGTGAAAAATATTTAACAACATCCTGTTAAGAAGTTTGTAATTAATTTAAATTATTGCCTTGAAAAGGCAGTCTCCTTTTAGGAAGAGCCACAATATTACATTTAGGTATTTATTAAAACAGAGCAAACTTCTACCTAATTCATGTGAGATAAACACAGTTTAGACTCATAAAATTTTAAGCCCTGGACTGGTAGCTCAGTTGGTTAGAGCGTTATCTTGATTCACCAAGGTTGTAGGTTCAATCCCTGGTCAGGACACAAGGATCAACCAATAAATGTGTAAATAAGTGAATAAGTGGAAGAACAAATGAATGTCTCTCTCTCTGTGTGTCTCTCCTTTCCTCTCTCTCTCTAAAATCAATCAATAAATTAAAATGTTTTAAAATCATTAAAATTTTGTTAGCATTTTCTATGGTTTAGTCTCTCTCGGTGCTTAAAGAGTATTATTTGTTTAGTTTCCATAAAACAATATGAGGCAGCAAACTCAATGAGGCTAGGCTCAGTGAGAGAAGAAGCCTGACTAGACTTCTCTGAGCGATGATGGTTAAGCTGAATTCTGAGGGCTGAGCAGGAGTTATGGAGTGAAAATAGTTAAGCTGTCTTTGCAGAGGAAAATAATAAAGTATATTCAAAGGTCATGTGGTCACAGGGAGCATGCCTTCTTCAAGCAATTGAAATTTGCCTGAAGCAAGTTTAAGGAAAGAATAATGTGTGAGAATAAAAGAACATTGTTACAGGCTATAGATAGCCTCTCAACAGTCTCTGCTTAAAATGCTGTCATGCTGTAATAATACAAGACAAGAAACACTGAATTTTGTTCTAGTTCATTGTGCCACTTTTCATGCTATGAGAAAAATAAACTACAGAAAGAAATCTTTCTTAAGAAGGCACTTTTGTAGGTTTATAGACTTGCTTAGTATCCCAGTGGTTATTTTTCAGTTCATATTAAAACATAGTTATTTCAGTTTTAATTAATTGTCATGAGGTTTTTCTTAAATTTTTCGACTCTTGCCCTTAACCTTGGGCTTTACCTTCATTTGTGTACATTGAGTAGCTGAGCTTACTCCCTTTTTCCTGTTAATAAATCTCCTGGTCCATGAATTCATTAGCATTAATCTGTCTTGCATTTACATTTAATACTCATAATATAACACTTATCTAGACAGCAAGGGTATTTCACCAAGTAAAATTACACTTGGGGGGAAGTAATTATTTATCTATGGTGAACTTTGAAGTTAAGTAATATATTAGAAATCAGTAAAGTAAAAGAATGAGAATGGCTAAAATACGGGCTCTAGAAGAGTGATGGAAATAGCAAAGATGATAAGACCAAGACCAGCAAAGGTGAGAATCTCACTTATCTGTGGTGTACTAAAGATTGAAAGTAATGTCAAAAAATCAGATAAAGTCAAGTCATCACTCTGCACATAATTAATCCAATCTAAAGATATTTCTTAATTCAACCAGTTCATTGAATCTTTAAGGTCCTCAATAATACCTAACATGTACTCAAAGAGAGTTATAGGAAGTATGGAGAACAATGAAGAGTGATAATAACATCAAAGAAATAATAAACAAAATTATTATATTTGTTGTAATTTAGGCATGGTTAGAGATAATAACAGGTGCAAACTGGTCCATTGTCCAAGCAAAAGCTATGTGATCCCAAAGTACTGAGATTAAAGAGTAATGTAATCCACTATGAAATTCTGTGATTAGAATGACATGATGATTATCCCGCAGATTGATGACAACAACTACACTGAAGGTGAGCATGAATGAAAATATCACTTAAAATTAATATTGCACATGTTCTTCTAGTAGGTCAGAAGATGAGTATTCTCTAATTTCAGATAGATTAAAACATAGAGACAATTATTTGGATGATCAGTTATTAATTAGGAATATGGAAATTTGAAACTGTTATCACAGCAAATCTCCATTTCTCAGTACCAACAATCTGCATTGTTTAGTAATCTTATATGATACAAACTTTGATGTTCATACAGCTGCATATCATATTAAAATGCATATTCTAATTCAGCAGGTGCTGGAGGGGCTGAGATATGTATCTTTGACAAATTCCCAAATGATGCTAATGCTTCTGGTTAATACATAACATTTTGAATAGGGACGCATTCATGCAAACTCCAATTTCCACGACTGCATCAAAATAGCATAATGCCATCCATAGTTCTGTGTGAACTCTGGGTGGGAAGTGGGGGATAGGACAGAATTTTGATCATTATCACTCTGTTCTGAAGGTCACTGCTGCTTAAACAGGATGCAGGAACAGGTGGATTGAGAGCGGTATTGCTGCTACTTCACCTGCCTCCGTGAAAGAACAAAGGGGCCGACACAGGATCAAAGCTCAGATATCACTTAGGTTCTTTCCTCATTTTTAGAACTTGGTAACATCCTCCACCACCAGATGAAATCGCTGGTCAGTGCCCCGTCTCTCCTGTAGGAGACAACCATCCAGTTACATGTAGGCTTCAAAGTGCCATTTAGGTCACATCACCAGGGCCCAGATTGATCTTTTCCTTTCTCACATTTTCTGTCATGCATTGTCTATATCACACATTTAGCCACCAAATGCTGTAATAATTTTATTATCTTTTCCTTGCTTCCATCATCTCTTCACAGGTTGATGGTAAGCTCAATGAGGAACACGTCGCAGCCTGCTCTGGTTTTACCCTGTAGCAGCTAAAACTATGCTTTTAGGACCTCCTACTAGAATAGGATAAGAATAAATGCTCTGGTAATCAAATATTTTGGTGTAATCTTTAAAATATATATATTTACAGTGTTTTGTGGAACAAAAATGGTTATTCTTTCTAGATTAGGGGAGAAATAAATATTCCCTGTTAGCCAAATATTTTGGTGTAATGCTTTCAAAATATATATTTTTTTTACAGTGTTTTGTAGAATACAAATAGTTATTGTCTTTCTCACTTGGATTTAAAAGCCCATGAACAGGAAGATCTAGGAAAATGATATTTTCATAACATTTTCTCACAGAATATGTTAGGCTTATTTCACCATTTATTTCAATTAATGTAAATTTGGGTTTATTTCATTTCAATTTTAAAAAAATAATAAGTTTATTGATTTTAGAGAAAGAGGAAGGGAGAGAGAGAAAAAAAATCCATGTGAGAAAGAACTATTGATCAGTTGCCTCCCATACATGCCCCAACTGAGGATTGAACCTGCAACTGAGGTATGTACCTTGACTGGGAGTCAAACCCCCAACCCTTTGGTGTATGGGATGATGCTCAAACCAACTGAGCCACACCAGCCAGAGCCCATTTTCATTTTTTTATGTGAAACAAATATATTTAGCTGATGTATTATTTAAAAATAATAGACAAATGTCTTAGTGAGGTTTTTAAAAGTACACTTATTGACAAAACAATATTGTATAAGTGATGTAATATTTTTTTAAAAAATATTTCTTTCTTTTTTTTTTCAGAGAGAGGGGAAGGGAAGGAGAAAGAGAGGGAGAGAAACATCAATATGTGGTTGCCTCTCACATGGCCCCCACTGGGGACCTGGCCTGCAACCCAGGCATATGCCCTGACTGGGAATTGGACCACGACCCTTTGGTTCACAGCCCACGCTCAATCCACTGAGCTACACCAGTCAGGGCAGTAATGTAATATTTTAATTGCAAAACAAAAAATGATCATATTCCTTACTTAAGTAATTAATTTTTTAAATTTTATTTTATATTTAATTTATTAAGTATAAATACTTTATTTAAGGAAATCATTCTTAAAAATCAACACAATGAATAATTTGTCAAAAATGCTTAGCTAAAGTGTTTACTACCTATGGTACATGTATGTTTAAAATGTGTTTTCTCTTTAAATCATTGTAAAACTATAAACAATGGAAAAATGATTATTCAATTTGTTAAAGGATTGCTAGTTCTACATTACTAGTACAAAATTTCGAAACAATTACTTCAAGTAAGTATACCATTTTCTATATGCATGCAATTGCTAAATGAACACTGAAACAGCTAACATCATTATTACATTTAGGTAAAAAGAGATCCTACTCAGCTTTATTGTTCACCTCTAAATAGCTTGCACGCTGCTGAAAAAGTACTTGAATACATGCAGAACTGCAGAATGCAATAGTTCCTGGTTTACATCACAGGAAGGTTAATAGGTCTTCAGACTTCATTTAGCACCACATTTTCAGACCATCATAAGTTTTGAACTTACTTCCATGCTGACAGTTTAATGTTCAAATAAGCAAGGAGTTAACTTAGTTTTAACTTCTAAACTTTGGGACCTCTCTTTTAGAGCTATAAAATTGACATTTCAGCATTATTTTTTTTTTTTCCGTGATGAGTCCTTCAAGTGTGCACATGTTACAATGTCTAAAACAGCTGTCCATGTTTACATTAAAGGTTCTTCAAAACACTTTTTTCCCTTTAGGATGCCATTCATGAAGGAAAAAAATAAGCAAATTGACTTCTTTTTTCCCTGTTTCCTTCCCTTTCTCCTTTCTTTCTCTTTTTGATTGTTCTTTCATTTCCCTTTCCTTTCTTCCCCCTTTTCTTACTTTCCCTCCCTCTTTTGAAAGTACTTCAAAGTAACTTCAGTGATTATTCAGGTAGAGTTGGAATGACAGCCATTAAAGCAGCACTCGGCCTTTAATCCTTGTCAGGGCTTCACAGGCATACACCAGAAGTGAAGTGTTCTCCTATATTTCATGTTTAACCACTAGAGGTCAAAGAACTAAATCATTGCACTCATGCAAGTAAAATATCGTGCTTTCCCATTGCCTTCACTTTGGGAGACTCTCACCTCCAATTACCAATGTAACCTTCACATGAGATATTGACCACTTAACAATAAAATTTACTACAATTGTGATATTACAATACAAAATAAGAAATGACATAGGTAAAATAGCTGGGAATATGGTAGTAAGATATTTTTTTTAGTCAAGTAATTTTATATTCAATTTTCTGCTTGGTTTTCTTTTTTCCGATTCTTCAAATTGCTTTTGCCAATAAACTATTTACATGCTGCTTGTGATTTTTATACAATGAGACACTTATAAAAAGCATAAACTTTTTAAAGTTCTTAATATAGAATCATGGATATCTAAAGATTCACATTTTTGTAGAAAGATATCCTATATAATATGTTAATTTTTTATATTTTATAATGTGAGGGAGGGAAACATTTATATATTCAGGGTTATATAATAAAATATTACATTGTTTCATAGCACTAATTTATATATTCCTTATAATACAATTACAGTAAAGTAAAAAGTAAAAACTTTTAAGTGTCATGTGCCTACTACCTACTAGAAAGATGAAAATGAGCAATAATTGCTCTCTGCTACAGAAAAGAACTTAGGTATTCCCAGCTGCTTTGCTGTTTACTTCTTGGAATAACCCAGGTTTTGTTCAAGAGAAACACAACCTCAAGAAATCAAGTAGCTGTCAAAAATCACGTGACTAGGAAGACAGAGTTTGAAAGTGGGACTGGACTGCCTGTCTTCACAATGTTTCCACGCTTGTTCCTGTGACTGGTAGGGGACCTCTTCTCTATCGCTCTTATTTGCAGATGAGGAAACTGAGGCCCACAGTGATTCCAAGACTTGACAACCCATCCCCGCTCCCCAAATTCTTTTCTTCAGTGAACTTCCAACAATTGTTTTCCTATAATGCATTTATTATGAGCTCATCATTTACTTAATGCAAACAAGGGGACATGTCAAGGTCAGGGCAGTTCTGAGACCCTTTGCCCAAACCAGGAAAGTCACTTTACACAGAAAATGTTCAATGCTAAGCTGGGAAACACACTGTAAAGTTTTGATTAGTTTTCTGTTAATATTTTCATCATTCAAGTTGTATTTATACTATAAGGCCTAAGAGTAAGTGGGTAATGGGGAAAAGCTGAACAGAGAGTCTGAAGTATTAGAGGAAAAAGCAATTTCAACATGTTTTTGTGTACATTTTGAAGTGTGTTGTTAGCAGAATCACTGCAGTTGTGGTTTCAAAGATTCGGTGTAAGAAGGTATACCCATTGTTAAAAAAATCACAGCAAACGTAATATACAGAGTGAATACTGAAGCTCCTCTTTATCTTTCAATACAGTTCTACTCCCTTGTTTAGCCACTGTTCATAATTTTGTATTCTTACAAAATGTTTACTTTGTATTTAGGTCAATAGATAGATATTAGAATATAGAACACCATATTGATAAAAATTAGTATGTAAATTCAATGAAAAAAGTGAAAAAGAATAGCAAAAAATGTCTGAGAAAGAAACCAATAAAATATAAAACAAAATATTAGACTTAAGTCAAAAAATAGTAGTAATTAGATTAAATGTAAACAGCCTAAATGTTTTGTTATTAATGTGTTGTCAGACTCTGCTAAAAACTAAATCCAATTATATGCTGTTTCGTAGAGGCAAACCTAAGAACATGAGCACAGAAAACTTGAGCATTACAATATAGAAATATACACAAAGTTAAAAGATGGATAGAGGATATATTTTTATAGATATTTTAAAGACAACTTTGAATTTAAGGCAAAATAAAAGTAGAAAAAGAGAGAGAGAGAGACAGCAAATCCTCTTGTAAGTAAACACCTAACAGAAATGTGTACTCATGGATGTGTTATATTTGATACATGTTTTACATGTATCAAAATCTGTGTGTTACAATATTCCTGGCAGTATTATTCATGATACCAAAAACTGGGAAAAACTTAAATCACATCAACATGAGAATCAACAAATAAACCTAAATAAACCTCACAAACATAATAATGAACAAAAAAGCTTAAAAAACAAAAGAATCCATATATAAAGATTAAAAAAAACAGAACAGCAAAACCAGTGTATGATAGAAGAGAGTTGAAGGGACTGCTAGGGAGGTAAGGGGAGCTTCTGAGTGCTGGTAACTTTGTCATCAGATCTGAGTCACAGTTACCAGGGAGTGCTCACTTTGTAATAACTTGTCAAGCTGTATACTTACAAAGTATTCATTTTTCTATGTGCGTTTTACTTCAGTTTTATTAAAGCAATTCCAATTTAAAAACAATTAGAAATAAAGAGAAACATGTTGTAATGATGGAGTGTTTAATTCTCCAGAAAGATAAACCTAATTTAATTTTGTCTGCCTCGAATAAAGTAGCCTTTTTAAAAACCAGAAACTTAGAGGAATTTAAGGAAATACACACATAGCAACAATCAAATGATAATCTTGCTCAGAAATAGATGAGAAAAATACATAACAGCAGAAGAAGCAAAAAACTTTAGTTATGCTGTAGAAGGTTTTTCCTCTTTTTTTGAGCTGATGGAGTCAGTTTAATATTACTTTTATTTAATTTTATTGTATTTTTTCCCATTCCCATTTAGCCCCCTCATATACCCTCCCCCAAGCAATCACCACACTGTTGCCCATGTCCACAAGTCCTTTTTCCTTTTTGCTCAATCCCAGTAATGCTACAGAAGGCTTTATTAACTTGATTAAAACAAGACCTAAGGAGTACATTGAGAATCCTGCCCCCAACAACTGAAATTTTTATTTTCTCCAAACATGCACAAAATACATTTACAAAAATAGATCATATGCTAGGCTATAAAATGTTTCAAAACATTTCAAAGGAGTGTGAGAGAGTGCACAAAATGTTTAAAACTGTAATGCAAGTAAGTTAGAAATAGAAAATAAAATTTAACCATAAATGTCACTATCTGTTTGAAAATTTATACATCTAAATAATCCATAGGTCAGAGAGAAATCATAGTAAAAATTAGAAAATATTTTAAATACAATTTTAATGAAACTGCTACATATATCTGTGAGTCACATCTAAAAGTGTATTTAACAAGAAAGTCGTGACTCTAAAATTAACATTGGGAGAGAATAAGGCTGAAAAGTAACAAGCAAAATAAATGCCCTAAAGTTTGAAAGCAAGCATAAAATAAATGAACATGTAGAAGAAAAGAAATAAGAACCAAACTGTGGAAATTGATCAAATAAAATAAAGAAGATAAATAAACAGCAAAAATTATTTCTTTAAAGAATATCAATTTGCCACAAATCTGGGAAATTTAATTAAGTATAAAAAATAAATATCAGCAGTGAAAAAGTGATTCGCAATCACAGATGGTGCAGGGATTAAAGAGCTGATTAAATAAAAAAAGGTTCTTGCAAGAATTAAAAAATAAACCAATTTAACATACAGAGAAGAAAGAAATAGTTCCACACTTTCCTCAGTGTGTGATTATGACAGACTGCAAAGCAGTTAAGGGGAAAAAAAGAACACCAAAACATTTCTCATTAATTATGTTAATATAAAAGAATAATATATAGTTATATAAAATAATAAAACAATGTTTTATACTAATTTGAAAAAACTTTGAGACCTTTTATTAGATAAGAAATAAGTTGCAGAACGGTTGGTATAGTATGCTATATTTTATGTAAAAGTAGCTATAAGGAAAAGTTTATGTTTGTATTTGCTTTTATAAGCATTCAAATTACATATAGAAGAATATACTCTATTTAAGAGACTATCATCCATGGTTACCTATTGAGGAAGGAGGAAAATGGTAGATAGCCCCCAAATTAAATACATAAAAAACTGAAAATTGGCACTAGCATAAAAGGATAACCATGGGGCAGGGGGATGTGAAATGAAACTCTTAACCCTTAAAACTCAATTCTAAGAAGATTACAAGCCAAAATGTGAAAAGTAAAATCATAAAGCTTGTTGAAAATACTGTTATGGGGTATGTCAGACCTGAGATCCCTGGAGAACATAGGGACCCTATTTGGGCCATGGGAACCCCACTCCGAATCCAGCACAGAGACTGCTCCCTGTATTGGCAGGAAAGGCAGGAAGCAAGACGGGTGTGAAGGTGGCAAACTAAAGCTGCCTGTTTTCTGCAAGGAAGGGGAAGCCTGAAAAGAGGGAATTGCCAGAGGCAAGAGGCTATTATAAATACAATGAAGTTGGCAGAAGGAGGGGCAGATAACTCCTGGGATGGGATTGAAACCAGTTCTGCAATTTAATAGCCCTCAGCCTGGGGGCTACTAGCTTGTGATGCTGGCTATACAGCTCTTGTGTGAGCTGTGGGGGCAGATATCCCCACCCCAACTCCATTTCCCCCCTTCCTCGCACAGCTCCCTCATCCCCCATACCAGGCTGGGTGACTGGAGACATCTGCCCATGGTTGGGGGGTAGCAAAGACAGACACGGACATTGGTTAAAAGGCTGGACACTCCTACTGGCTTCCCCCTCACTTGGGACTTTAGGAGACCCATTTTTCAAGCATAGGCACAGAGAAGCTCTGGCTCTCTCTTATATTGGAACTCGGTGCAAGCTCTCTCTCTCTCTCTGGCTTTTGGCACTGGGTGCAGGCTCTTGGCTCTGGCTTTGGCACTTGGATGCTGTGGGTCTCTGGCCCTTGCTCCCCTTACTCTCCTTGCTCATGGAGCCAAGCAGATGTTCTGGGTCTCCTGGGATGGAGGGCCTCAGAGCAGGAGTACTCTCAGCCCCCCTAAAATTGGAACCCTGTTAATAAAAACCTGTTTCCCTTAAACAAAAGGTTAGGTCATGTGCATTAGCTGCAAGAAGCAGCCAAGGCAAATGCTGCATGGTTATAATACCAGACGAATATTTTAATAATCTTGGTTTAAGGACAAAATCTCCTAAATAAAAATAAAATGTATTGACGTAAAAGACAATGTTGATAAATTAAACAAAATCAATAAATTGATCAAAATCAATATATCACCTTCACTCCAAGATTTTCATATTAAATAGTGAAAAAGTAAGCCAAAAAGGGCAAGCAATGATATCTGCATTATATATTATGACCAAAATCTTGGTATGTCAAATATATAAAGAATTCCTATCACTTCATAGTTAAAAAAGCAAGAAACTGTTAAAAAGTGGGGCAAAATATATGCAAAAGAATAAATTCATGATAACTAATAAACATATGTATAAATATTCAACTTCTCATGTAGTAAACAAATTTCATCAATTACAAGCAAGACAAATTGGGGAAAAATTAAACTTGATAATGTCAAATGTTGAAAAGGACGGTATGACAACAGAAATGTTCGTGAGTGAAATTCAGACATCCATTTTCTTAACAATTGGGCATTATCTATTAAATTTGAAAGGGCACAAGTTCTACACCAGCCATTTTCATCTTAGTTATGTAACTGAGGGGAAAACAGGCAAAAAACACCAGATTATAGCTTTAAAATATGAACGACCATCAACAGAGAAATCATACTATGGCCTACAGAGGAATCTTTATATATTTAAAGAGCAATTGTTCCAAAATATATTTTTGAGTAAAAGTAAAAATTAAAATTTAATAGGAAGGTATAGAATGATATAAATGTGGAAACCTAGAAAAAGTTCTTCATATTTTTATCTGCATCTAAAAATGTATATACATGCTCTGGTATATATATCTCAATAGGTGGGCATTGAGGTGCAATATGGTTATTATCAGGAAGAGATCGAAGGGGACTGTGATAGAGCATGATAATCCAAAGGCTTACCTTCATATGTAATGTTTGTACAAATTTTAGGAAGATATTTTCCTCAAATTACTTTGCATTTAAAAAGTAATTTCAAATGAAAGTGAATAATAACGAAAACCAGTTTGAGAAACACTGGTTTTAATGGACTAATATTGGCTTAATATTTAAGATTTTATTGAGACAGCTATTTTTATCTAATTCTCCTTTGAAAACTAATTCTAATTCACAAAGTTAGATTGTAACAAAAAATTAAATTGAAAAGACTTCTGAATTATTGATTCCACTAAATTGCATTACTTTAACAGTTGGAAATGTACTTCTGAAAGAAATTTTTTGGAATAATAAAGAATATTTATTCAGGTATTTTGAATTAGTCTGAATTTTTTATAAAATATTTTTCAACTAGGTCTTAATCCCATTGAAATGTTTAAGGAAATATTCTTGTTTAATGTTAACCAGGTACATGAGTAGTAAATATGAAAAAATAAAATTCTAAAATTAATGACAAAATGTAGAGATAGATTGAAAGAAGCTTGAGAATATTAAAACAAAATAATATAAGTATTAACTTCAAATAAATATTTGAAGTGTATTAGAAAGAAATCACTGTTTCTTTTAACAAAATATTTTCTTGCCTGTTTATAGTCTGCCATACATTTAAAAGTAAGATTGTATTGAATGTCATTATATCATAGCTTTTAAGTTGTTTTTTCTTTTTTTTTAATTTTTAAGATTTTATTTATTTATTTTAGAGAGGGGGAGAGAGGGAGAAAGAGAGGGAGAGAAGCATTAATGTGTGGTTGCCTCTCATGTGCCTCTTGTTGGGGACCTGGCCTGCAACCCAGGCATGTGCCCTGACTGGGAATTGGACCGGCGACACTTTGGTTCACAGCTCATGCTTAATCCACTGAGCCACACCAGCCAGGGCCTAAGTTGTATTTTTTTCTAAGAAAATAAAACAACAAGAAAAAAAATTCTATTACTATTGATGCAGGGTGCAGCCAGGAAGGGGGGGGGGCAAAATGGGGATTTGGAGTGGGGCCCAGAACTCGGGGTGTCCAGGAAATATTAGAGGGACATATAAGATGTCCTCACCCCTTCCCCCACAGATATGAGTTGGGGGAAGGGACACATGGAGCAGGGACATGCAGAGCTGCTAATTCATGGCATGGTCATTTAACATATCTATAGCCTTTGGCTGGTGGCTTGGATGTGTTAAATAGCTATGACCATGCTCTGAGCCAGGGGGATGGAAAGGACTCCCCCCACGATGTGACTGGGGGAGAAACCTCAAGTCACAGCACCTGCATGGGAGCTTGGAGAAGATTGGCTCCAGAAAATGGGGACACAACTGCCCAGACTCATGATGGCATCCCCAAAATACTTGGAATATACGGGAATGCTGGCAGGTGTAACTGATTGTAGGAGGAGTCGGAAATGGGGGTACAGAAGAAATTTGGCACCGGGATTTAAATGGAGAAGCGGCAGCCATTGAGGGAGAATCCACGTGCTTTCACGAGAGTTAGGACCCTCACAGCCCTGTGAGAGAAAATCACCATGTGGCTTTAGCAGAGAATTGCCATGTGGCTTTTCCAGAGTGGGGACCCCTTCCCCACAGCTTTGGTAGAAGAAGGACCACGCGGCTTTGGGGTGCTCCCTTTGGCTGTGTGGCCTGGGAGCAAGAGAGACTGCCTGGAAGAAGGGTGAAAGAACTCTTGCCAGTAGGCCATGAGAAGGTGCCACATGGCTTTGGATTAATTGGAGATCCTGCCTGGACAACGACACAGCTGACTGTGTCAAGAGCCTGGATCCCGGACATGTGCTTCTCTTCCTTGCAAGTACGGTACCCTGACTTAGGGCAGAGGGAGATCGGAAGCACTGTGGGCATCTGTGGGTATCCTGAAGGACTTTGATATTTTAATGAAGTTAAGTCACTACTTTAACTCTGTATGGCATTAAATAAACATTTCCTTTCCTTTTCACAAATCTCTGGCTTTGAGAGGCATCTTTCCATAAGGCGGCGGACAATAACGGACCTTCTGTTGCTCTGTAACACTACGAAAGATTTTCCTTAATCAAAGAATGCATAGTTAAGGAAAATATTAAAGTTTGCTTCTGTAACTAACATTCACTGGACTTGAAAGAAGTTATTCCTTTCATTTTCTTCAGTGTTTCTGACTTCTGGTTCTATATTTGAGGAACTATGTTATGATTTCTAAATGTACTCTGACTAAAGTAGTCTACATTCTTTGTCTCCTTGGAAGCTCCCAAATCTAAGAAGTAGCACCAGGAGAGGTAGGAAAAGAGATGGAGATAGAGGTGGAGGTAAAGATGAAGACAGAGCAAGAGATAGAAAGAGATACAGAGATGGAGACAGAGACTAGAGAGGTATGAGGGAGAGATAGAGACAGAAAGAGACGGAGTGAGAGAGAGAGAGAAAAATTATCATCTAACGAGTAAGGCACGTTTAAAAAATGTTTTTCATTCCTTCAGCTCTATTCCTTCTGACCTAAATTTCTTAGTTTCTCTGTCCTAATATCTTGCTTGCATAAAGTCTTTATAAGCCAAAGCTTTTGTTTTCTCATAGAAAGAACATTTATAATAATGGGCCAAAAGCTTATTAAATATTATATTAATTACATTTTGGAAAAAAATTGTTAGAATTTATCTTTTTAAATTATACTTAATAGAAATCTAAATTTTTCTAAAGAAATAGAAGGGAACATTAAGAGTAAAACAAAAATATATTTTGAAGATTAAAAAATTATATTTATTGGGAAAGAGATGTGTATCCCCAACATAGCATAAGCTATTCAATGCAGGAAACAAACTTGAAAATCAGGATAAACTGAGGAGTAAAAAACATTTTGAAGTTAATTTTTACTCCAAAATTCTCATGTTAATTAAAAAAAGAAACAAGAATTTGTTTCATGTTGTGTAGATCACAGCAAATCCTAAATATATTTTGATTTCACCTTTCAACCAGTTGCTTTCCCATTGATAAAATATGCCCACACATATTGGTCAAGACTTTTGGCAGATTTATTTCATTGATTCAATATAACATATGGCAATTAGTCAATTTATTTTTAAAATAATGCAATTTAGTTCAAAATACTGACTAAATTCAGCTAATATGTTCATAACAATCATGCATGGGAACAAAGTTGTAATCTAATAAACTGAGGTGGTAGGAAGAGCATGAATCTTGCAGATAGAGCCGGATTGAAGCTTATTCTCTCTCACTCACTGGTTGATCCTAGAAAATTGACTCAATCTTTTTCATTCTTGTGTGTGTCCTATAAAGAGAGACACTGAGGTATACAGTGTAGTTGTGAGAATTGCATGAGACAATAATATGTGGGCGAAGTGATCAGTCTAGGACTGGCCTACAGGAGAGTTTCTAGCAATTATGGTCCTTGTTTTTATCTCCCACTATTTTTTTATTAAAAATCATATACTTATTTAATGTGATACAGTCTTATAGTTCAAAATTCAAAGGACAAAAGGACAAAGGCAAGGCGTCTCTTCTTGTCCCCCTGTTTGGGAGGCACTGGTGTAACTAGTTTGTCTTGTAACTTGTAGAGATTTTTTGTGCATATACAAACAAGGCCACCTCTATGTCCCTTTTTCTCTTTTGTACGCAAAAATAGTGGCAAACCACTCACGGAGTTCTGCACTTTACTTTTAATTACATGGATATCCTGGATATAGGTTCATGATTAATAACTAAGCTGTTCAAGAAATGGTGGCCTCTACAAGTATTATTAATGTAAAAATAGTTATTGTGCTTAGTGCTGGGCCAAAGGATGTGGACGGCTGGCAGCTATGACAGACATATCCTGCTGAAATCGACATCTGTTTAGAAACGGCTGTCCAGACTATGCCTCTCTTTTGGATTGGTAATCAGTGATCAGTCTTCAGGATCCTCAAGCATATTTTTATCATATTTTGGAAAAGCTTTCCTGAATAACTCCAAAATTTTTCCTTTTAAGAATTCTAAACTGTTAACTGTTACTGGAGGTCATAAAAGCAAAAAGAGCCATTCCTACCCTCTTTCCTTTCATTAAAGTGAATTTAAAATTACTATGGAGTTCAACAAGTAAGTGAGCGTAGAAAGAGGATGACTTAATTTAGGTAGATTTCATATCTTGATAGGTTATAGAGGAAGATTTAGTTTTCAGTTTTAAAATTTAAAAGAATTTAATGTTTTCTTTGATATTCAGAGAAAAATCATGATTCATAATGAAATTTATAAATTTATTAAGGATTGTTTTTTAGGATATCCTAATTAAATTTTAGGGTAATTTGAAACAAATTTTCCTTGAAAATGGGATTTGCTAATGACAAAAAGCAATAAAATGACTACATAGAATTTTGGGTTCAGTGATATAAACCACTTTTTCTAGTTCAGGCTAGGAATTTTTGCCAAAGGAGAAATAATTTTAGAATAATCATGAAGTATATTTTCATATTCAACCTTACTGATTTATTTTTAAACAAGTCCAAAGAAATATCACATCAATGCTATTTATTAGACACAAATATATCTTTTCTAGCAGTTTATGTTTTAGGGTTTTCAAGAAGATGCAGAAAACACACATTAAAGTATCATTAAGAGGATTGTTGATAAGTTCCTTCCTGGAGACTCAAGCTATCCTGTGGACATAGTGAGGACCAGAAAAAGTGTTGACCATGTCCATAACCCAAACCCAGAACCTTGCTGGTGAACTGAATTATGATGCCTCAGTTACTTCACCTTAGAATGAACTTGTTACTAGGAGAACTTGTTACATGGTTCCTTATATTTTCATTTGGTAAAAGAATTCTCTCTAAACATTTTTTTTATTAAAGCTTATGTTTGAAAAAGAGGAACCAAAGATAATTTCTTTGGATACAGAGTTAAGCCATCCTATTAGATTGCTTTAAAGGCTGATTTAAAAGTTTCATTGAATGTCTTCACTTTCTTCCTTCCCCTCAAAATTTTGGCCTTGGTGATACAATAGTGTGCTTACTGCACAGATTCTGGCCCTAGACTCTGAGTTTAAAATTATGCTGTTACCTCTTGTGTAACTTTGAGACAGCTATTTAAAATCCTTAAGTCTCTATTTCCTCCTGTGCACAATAGGGACCATAAAAGCATCAATAATAGCCACATTCCTAACATTATAGTCATGATAAAATGAAGCAAAATTTATAAACTGCTGTAGGGGAGGCATCGTTTTAACTCTATCCTCTTAGGGCTTTTCAGATGAGCCTGAGAATTAAACTGACATCAAACAGATTAACAGGAGAAAAGCATACAAATCTATGTGTTTCATATGAGAGAGGGCCCCTCTTAAGGAAATAAAGACCCAAGGAGGTGGCAAAACCTAAATACTTTTATACGAGATAAGTGATTATAAAAAAATAACCAAAATATCCTGGGGGCAAAGGAAAATAATAACTATTTTAACAAGATCTCTTTGTACGGAATTCTCTTGGCTTTGACTTCCCGTTGAAGGTTTTTTTCTCTCTTGGTACACGCAATGCATATTTCACATGGGAGTTTTAATCTCCTGTTCTCAGGAAGAAATGGTGATATTAGAGTGCCCTTCTTGTGTCTGTTTTAATAAGTGCCTTTAACTCAAAATAATTCTTCTGCCAAAGTGGCGTATTTTGGGGTGGCATATTCTGCCACCATTCAGCACTTGAAAAGGCTGTCAGTACCTGCTCCAAGAAGGATAATTACTATTCACTTGGAATATATTAGGGGGACCTTTGTTTTTATTTTTTACTTCTGTTATAAAGTTGAGATAATAAAATAAGACTTGATATTGGAAAACTCTTGCAAGGAAGGTCCTAAGTCATATAGTTTGGACAGTTCAGTAACAGTAGCAATAGTGGCAATAACAACATGAGGGCAACAAGCAAAGACGGTATAATTTTTAACTGCCAGGCACTGTGCGAGGTGTTACACCTCTACTCTATTATTCTTTAAACTTTACTTTCACCTCGAGAGTTCATTTTTATTACTGCTGCTTTACAGGGTGAGAAAGGAAACGTCCGCATACAGGTAGTGAGGTGGGCAGGAAGCAGCACAGGCAAACGGGGTCCCAAGATTACTGTTTTCAAAGCTCACGCTTAACAACTAAGATGGGGTTTTCCAAAGAGCTAAAATCATCACCCTTTTTGCCATTTTGTTGTTTATGAAAAATGAAATGACATTAAGTATTTAATATAAAAAGGAAACATAAATCCACAGATTGGTTACCTATATGAAGGAAAAGCTGAAAAGGTACAGAGGCCATCAAGAGTCTGTCCAGAGATTAGCAAGACAGTGAGCCAATGTGGAGTTGCCTGGAGAAGGCCGTGCTTCCAGATCTAAGGGCCAGTGAGTGGAACTGGGAGACACCTACGATCAAGGCAGGCGTGGTCTATGAGAGCGGGGCAAGAAGTGCAGCCTACATCAGAGATATGGAGGTAGAGAAAATCAAAATAAATTCGCTGTGGCATCCCCCTCCAATCTCCCACCAAGAGCTCTCACTAGTCAAAGCCAGCCAGAATCCTAAGGACCTGGAGACCAGAGGTACAGAGGGTGGCCCTTTGGGACACAAAGAGCAATATGGGAACAGGGAGCAGTGAAACTGATGGCAATCAGGCCTAAGATCAACCTATTCCACTGCTCATTTTATAGCTATTTTCCAAATGACGAACAATTTTGTTTAAATAAAGAATTATAGGAAGGAGACTTTCTATCATTACCACAATAGGATTAGAATCATAGTCATAAATAGAAAATATCAAAAACTAAAATCTAATTTAAAAAGAAATTTTAGCTTTGAAGACAGATAGATCCACCTTTAAAACTATCCTTTTTCACTTACTGGTTGTTTGACCCTGGACAATTAATTTAGTTTTTCCTACTTTTCTGTTTTCCATAAAAAGGGAAACCAAAAAGGTCCTGCAACCGTTAAAGACATTAATAGCACCAAAGTGAAGTTTGTTCTCTTATGTAATCAAAGAATTGGTAGAAAATTGGAAAGAGGTTAACTTCCCCAATGTCTGTGTCAGTATTATCTACTGCTGTGTGTGGGTGACCCCAAATTGTCCTGTGAACCATGGTTCAGAAATATTTACAGGTAATTATGCCCCTCTTTAAATATAGACCAGATTTTGCCATGTATAATACAGACCCATGTTTTTTGCACATTTTACATGGGATTATTATACCCATGGTATGTAATCATTATACCCTCGTGTAACGCACATCCTTGTTTTTCCCTCAAGAATTTGGGCAAAAAGTGTACATTATATATGGCAAAATATGTAAACTTAAATATATCATCACTTTCAGATTTGTTAATTTAGAATATTCTTATGCACAAAACAATATAGATTCTGATCCTCCTGATAATTAATGAACATACACAATGTTTAATATGTGTTTGCAACTGCTGAATAATCTCAAAATTGTCCTATCCTGTGTAGCAAGATACTGAGTTGCTTTTCAGAAATAATAGACCAAAACCCCAAGTCAATCAGCTGAAGCATATGCAGAGAAGAGAGCTTTGACCTTCAGCTGCACCCAGAACCAGAGTCTCACTCTCCACTCCCATCCCCATGAAACCTCATAAATGACGGCTATAACAGAAACTTGGATGGTGGAAGACTTTCAGAAGCAGATCATTTGTGTTAAGGGGGTCGTGTGTTTAGCACCCCTTACAATTAATGGCCAAGCTGGTAGGACAAATTTTAATTCCCCTAATATACTGAAAATCCAGCCCTGAACCATGAATTGGGGAGTTCAGGAATTCAAGCATGAACTTGTCCTTCTCTTGAGTGGTATTGTTTATAATAAAATAGTTGATCTTACTCCATTGCAATTCCTGGGGTTTATTGTTTGACTGTACTAGCACTGCATGGGCAGACTCCTTCTGTTCGATAACATGTTTATTTATGTAATGTGTGGTTTTGAATTGTTGCAATTTACTTTAAGATTCAATACAAAACAATTACTCATATTTACAGGTAAATTTTTATTAGGGCAAATTTAATAATTTTAGTAGTGTCTCCTAGAAGTTATGTATTAGATGTATTCCAAAATTTTAAGGAAGTTAATTTAATGAGGTATTTAAGCAGAAAATAAAATTTAGGCAGAAAATAAAATTTAAAAACAGAAAAGCCAATTGCATTACAAGTAGAAATAAAAGTTTTAATTTAATCTAAAACTTTGATCTTGAAAATTTATCCAACTTCAAAAACCTAAATATATCAATATTTCTAAATTTTAGAACACCAAGCTTTCTTTTTCATCAATTGAGAGATTGGCATCTCCAGAAAACAAGATCATTTTATAAAATGATTCCTTATAAATATCTGTTGTTGAGGGTTCAAGCTACTTTGAAGTCATTTAGATTAAACAACGCCTCTGTGGAAACACAGCCTTCTCTTTCACGGTGAGCAGAGAGAACCACTGCCACATTGGAGCACAGAGACAGAGCAGAGCCTACTGAGAAAAACAGAAACACAGGCTCAGACTGAGAATGCAAATTTCGACTACTTCACGTAGTTCAAGATTATCTATTGTTAATGTTTCAGGACCCTTTTAAAAACCTTCCAACAAAAGTACTTTGTTTAGGTTCTTTTTTAAAATCTTTCAGTGTAGCACTTTTCCAATTACTTTGTTTGAATAATTCGCACAAATAAACAAGCCAACAAACCTTTGTAATCTCAGTCTAAAATAAGTTTATTATACTCCTCACCACATTTATAAATACTATTCTTTTGTCTCCACTTTTTTTTACTACTTTGAACAAACTGAGAGAACAGTACATTTAGGTTGTTTTATATAATAATGTGAAATGTGAAGATTTTGTAAAACTGATCTCTGATTTTTATTCAACTACATGCCAACACATCAGGCAACCTGGATAAAACAGACAAATTCTTACAAACATACAATCTTCCAAAACTAAATTAGGAAAAATCAGAAAATATAAACAGACTGATTTCAATTAATGAAATAAAAGTGGTAATCAAAAAAACTCCAGCAAATAGGAGTCCTGGACTGGATGGGTTCACAGGGGAATTTTACCAAACATTCGAAAAAGCAGTAACACCTCCACTTCTCAAACTATGTCAAAACATTCAGGAGGAGGAAAGACTCTCAAGCTCATTCTACAAGGTTAGCTTAATCCTAATTCTAAAACCAGATACACCACAAACAAAGAAAATTATAGGCCAAAAAAATTGGCCTATTATGTTCCTGATAAACATAGATGAAAAATCTTCAACAAAATATTAGCAAACTGGATCCAACAATAAATAAAAAAGATTATACACCATGATCAGCAAAATTTATTCCAGAGATGCAGGGTTGGTACATTATTTGCAAATCAGTAAATATGATACACCACTTAAACAAAATGAAGGATAAAAATCTCATGATCACATCAATAGATGCCACAAAGCATTTGATAAAATCCAGCACCCATTTATTGAGAAAGAAGAACAAAGTTGAGGGTATCACAATACCTGATATAAAACTATATACAAGACCATAGTAATCAAAATAGCATGGTTCTGGTGTAAAAACAGACATTATAAGTCAATTGAACAGAATATAAACCCAGAAATAAACCCAGGACTATATGGTCAATTAATATTTGACAAAGGAGGAAAGACCATACAATGGGGTAAAAACAGTCTATTCAATAAATAGCACTGGGAAAATTGGACAGATATGTGCAAAAATATTAAACTAGACAACCTTCTTTTTTAAAAAACTTTTTTAAATTGTTGCTCAAGTATAGTTGTCTCCATTTCACCCCCCACCCCAGCCATCCCCACCTCCCATTCTTGATTCTACCACACTTTGGTTTTGTTCATCTGTCCTTTATAGATGTTCCTGAAAACTCTTCCCCCTTCCCCCGCCATTATCCCCTCCCCCCTCCCCTCTGGTTATTGTCAGATTGTTCTTAATTTCAATATCTCTGGTTATATTTTGCTTGCTTATTTGTCTTGTTGATTAGGTTCCACTTATAGGTGAGATCCTATGGTAGTTTTCCCTCACCGCCTGGCTTATTTCACTTAGCATAATGCTCTCCAATTCCATCAAGCTGTCAAAAGGGGTAGGAGCTTCTTCTTTATTTCTTCTGTTTAGTATTTCATTGTAAAAATGTACCATAGTTCTTTGATTCATTCATTTACTGATGGGCACTTAGTTTGCTTCCAGCACTTGGCTATTGTAAATTGTGCTGCTATGAACATTGGGGTGCACAGGTTCTTTTGGATTGGTGTTTCAGGGTTCTTAGTATATAATCCTAGCAGTGGAATTGGGGGGCAAAAGGCAGTTCTATTTTTAGTTTTCTGATGAAATTCCACACTGCTTTCCACAGTGGCGGCACTAATCTGCATTCCCACCAACAGTGCACTAGGGTTCCCTTATTTCCACAACCTCTCCAACACTTGTTTGTTGCTTTGTTTATGATGGCCATTCTGACTGGTGTGAGGTGGTATCTCACTGTGGTTTAATTTGCATCTCTCTGATGAGTAGTGATTCTCAGCATCTTTTCATGTACACAACCCTCTTAACCTTATACAAGAATAAACTCAAAATAGATTAAAGACTTAAATATAAGTCTCAGAATCATAAAAATACTAGAAGAAAACACAGACTAAAATCTCAGACATTTCTTGAAGCAGTATCTGTTCTGATGACTCTCTTCGGGCAAAGGAAACAAAAGAAAAAATAAAAAATGGGATTACAGGAAACTAAAATGTTTTTGCAGAGTAAAGGAAACCTTCAAAAAGATGAAGAAACAACCTACTAAATAGGAGAACATATTTGCCAACAATACATCTGATAAGGGTTTAGCATCCAAAATTTATAAAGAACTCATACTACTGCACACCAAACAAACAAACAAAAAACAAACAATTCATCTGAATAAATACTTCTCCAAAGAAGACATACAGAAGGCCAAGAGACGTATGAAAAGGTGCTCAAGATCATTAATAGTCAGAGAAATACAAATTAAAATCACAGTGAGATTATCAGCTCACATCTGTGAGAATGGCTTTCATAAAAAAAATCCGCAAATTACAAGTGCTGGCAAGCATGTGGAAAAGAGGAAAACCTTATTATTATTATGTATGGTGCCAGATGGTGTACTGGAACTGTTAGGAAAACTAGGTAAAGTAAATCATTGTCTAACTAGTAAGCTGTACATCTGAAACAAATGTATAATAAAAAAAAGTTTTTAAAAGAAAAATCAAGGTTAATTTTAACATAAATTCTGAATTGAATATAAATGAAAACACCATATTAGAAATATGCAGGTCTTTTTGTTCTGGGGCCCAATTCCAAGTGTCTCTGTGTGTGTGTGTGTGTGTGTGTGTGTGTGTGTGTGTGTGTGAGAGAGAGAGAGAGAGAGAGAGAGAGAGAGAGAGAGAGAGAGACGGATCCCCCCACACCAACAAACAATGTCTAAAAAACATCAGTTTACCCAAGAATTTGACTCAGTTTTGACACTATCTATTTCAAGGTAGCATAAGATCCTACAAGTTAACATCTCATTTCCACAAGATGGCCCCCTTGGCCCCCACACATTTCAGCTGCCAATTGAAAACCCATGTTATCGCTGTACTTTTGACTAAATAGCTATAGGTTTTGTGATAAAAACAAAATTCAACCAAGTAAATTTGGAGATCTAACAGGTTTTGTTAAGCTATTTATGAGAAATCTGGCAACTAAGACAGGCACTCCAAGGGGTATACAAATTGCAAGAAGAATGGGCAAGAGCGTTATTAACAAAACAAAAGCAAGGATTATTTGGGGGCCAGTACACATTTTCTTTGGGGGGGAAACGTGGGAAGATTTTCATGTGCAGGCTGCTGCTTCTTTTGTATAGGAGATGGAGAGGGCCCAAGTGACACACTGCCTTACTGATTTGTTTGACCAAAAAATTCAGACAGATGGATCCAATTTTGTTTCTGGGAGAGAATGAGACTGCAGAGAGATTGGGTATTAAATCTAGGTTTGGAATCATGGGCTTTTAGCGTGAGTGACATTATTTTGGGCCTGTGATTTCCTCTTTCAGAGAAGTTTCAATGGCATCTTCTTTGGTTTGATTAATTTGCTAGAAAGATTCACAGAAGGAATAGAAACATTTTACTTTCTTGATCATGGGCTCATCATAAAATGATATAATTCAGGAACAGCCAGCCAGGTAGAAGAGATGCATAAGGCGTAGAGTGAGGGATAAGAAAAGGACACAGAATCTCCATGCTGTCTCTGAGCATGCTATTGTCCCCAAATCTCCGTAAATTCAACAGGCTGAAGCTCTCCTAACCATGTCCTTTTCTGGGTATTTATGGAGGCTTCATTATACTGGCTTGGTTGGGTAAGTCATTGGCAGTTAGAGATTGATTTAATCTCCAGCTTCTCTCACCTCTTTGGAGGTCAGGAGGGTGGTACTAGAAGTTTCTACCTTATTATAATCTTGGGGTTATCTCCCCTGGCCAACAGCCCCCATCCTTAGATGGGGTCCACTAGTTACCTTATTAACCTAACAATAGGCAATTTTGTTACTCTCCTTACTTAGGAGTTTCCAAGGGTTTTAGGAGCTCTATGCCAGAAATGGGAATGCAGGCCAAACATATATTTCTTATTATAAAACGTAGTGTCACGGTAGGGCACAATCTAGAGTGAAATCTTGCAACTAAGAACAGAATGGCAATTGTGACAAAAAGCAATGTTATCAAAACCTTGTAATTAAAAATATCAACAGGTAACTGGAAATGGATTATAGAACAAAATGCAAAACCTAAATATTCTAGAAGAAACATAGGAGGCTATCTTTGTGAACTTAGAATAAGCAAACACTTTGGTAAGATCCATACCATAAAATTTTATCACACACACACACACACACACACACACACACACACACCCCCCACAACCACCAAAATATAAAAAGCTTCTGAAGCATTGTTATAAAATATGAATACAAGTCTTAAACTAGGATAAAAATTTGCAAATTATATATGGTAGATGTCTTCCACAACATATAAAGAAATCTCATAACTCAATAATAAGAAAATAGTTCGATTTTTAAAGGAGCAAACTTCTTGAATAGGCAGTAGACCAAAGAAGACATAGGGATGGCAAATAAGCAGAGAGAATAAATGGAGGGAGGCTCAACATTGTTATTCACCAGATAAATACAAATTAAAACTGCAGTGTGAAACTACTACATGCTACCTAGAATGACTAAACATAAAACTAAACTGACATAAAATAAAAAGTAACATTGAACTGCAAATACTAAGTGCTGACAAATACGTAGAGTATGTGGAGCCAATGAGTAAGCAAGGAGGATGCAAATTTGTACAATTGCATTTTGTAAAATCATCTGGTGGTTTATTTTAAAGTTAAACATAAAGTTCTCATGTGACTAGCAATTTTACCCCTAGTCATTTACCCAAGAGAAATAAAAGCGTATATTGGTGGAGAGAGTGTTTCCATAAGAATGTTTGTAACAGCTTTGTTTATAAATTTTTCAAACTGGAAAAGATCAAAATTTCCATCTGGCTAATGAATAAAACATTTTGGTATATCCATACAAGGAAATTCCACTCAGGAAACATAGGTATGAAGTTCAGAAAATGTAACAATACAGATGACTTATAAAAGCATTATTCTAAGTGAAAGAAACTGGGCGTAGAAGACAATGCATTTACTATATAATTTTACTTCTATTAATTGTTCAGAATAGACACATCTTTAGAGACAGAAAATAGATTATTGCTTGCTAGGGTCTTGGGTGGGGAGAGTTGAGTACAAAGGGTGAGGAGGGAACTTTTTCAGACAATGCGATTATTCTGAATTTTGATTTTAATGTTGATATCACAACTTTATGCACAGGCAAAGACTCATAGACCTGTGCACATAAGAAGGATGAGTTTGGGTGTATATAAATTATATTAAGTTAAATCTGACTTAAAAATAGAAAAATAAATATGGAATGTAATTTATCAGGTTTAATATCTAAACATTCAAATTTTTCAATGAATTCAAAATAGAAAGGGAGAAAATTACCAAAGACAGAAAAAATATTCCCACAACAAACAGACATTATCTCCAGGTTAGAAAGACTGTGCGTGCATATGTACACATACACACAAAAATAAGTGCACGATCTGCACCAGCGCACTCAGCTGGGCGGCTCAGATCAGGAGGTGCAAAGATGAGGATTGTAAAGTCCTTCATTTGGGGGGAAATAGAAGACCATGAACAGAATGCCAGAAACCAGAAAGGCATCAGTTAGCAGCAGTGGATGCTGGCAGGCAACAGAGCTGTGCCTGCAGAATTCTCAGGGAAATGGTTTCAGCTTCAGTTCATCCTTTACTGCGTGCAATGTTAAGGTAGACATTTTTGAGCATGCATGTTGTCAACAAATTATTATGTACAAATTTATGCTTAAGAGGCCACTGGAAGAGTTGTTCCATCATTTTAAGGGAGTAAACAAAGAACATGGACATAAGCTCCAGGAATCAGGAGATACAATATCAAAATGGTGAAGAAAATTTCCAGTGCAATTACAATTTTTAACAATTGTAAAAAATTTTTCTTCATTTTTTCATATTTTCTATGATATCAGCTAAATAAATTATTAAATTTTAAGATATTGAACAATGTTTTATACTTTGAAATTTTTAGAAATGTTTTATAAATAAGAGAATTCATTTGCTTTTAAATTAAGCTTTACATATTTTCTCTTCTCTATCATCATTGTTCATATTCTTCAATATATATGTGCTCAATTTCATATTTTAGTGTATAACTCTTTAAAAATTTTAATAATGTATAATATTTTCTGTATCTACTTAGAAGCCCACAAGTTCATCTAAATACATTTTTTCTCAAATATGATTATAAAGTAAAGAAATGATATATTTAACTGATGAGCTTTTGTTATTTGAAGATAAGTTGCTTTGGATAATATTAAAAACAACCTAATTCATCAGCGACTTGTCCGTTTTTACTAGGTGGTGACGGCCTGTCAGTTGAGAAAACTGCAGGAAAGCATTTTCATTACTAAGTTGACATTATAACCTGACGAATCCTGTGTTTCAATGACAGTCATTCTTTGCCTTTCCATCAGCGTGTTCTGTTTGGAATTCAGTATAAGACACATTATAATAAAGTTTATTAGTTTAAAAACTCTATACCCTTTTGGGTCTTTTCACTTTTAAATGAAGAACACAAAGCACAGTTTATCACATTTAGAATCTTATATTTTAAAAATATTTTGATTAGTTGGCTTACATAATTGCAAATGTTTTAAAGCTATGTAAAATTGAGATGTTACTAGCCAGATCAGATAATACAGAGATACTTACTTTGCGATATGTTATCAAAATGATAACCAAATGAAATAACTATTGATAAATGAAGGCAATTTACTATATTGAAAAAGATAGCTTAACTCTTTCAAAGCTCCAGATTTATTTTAATAAGTAAAGTATGCTTGATTCCAAATTATCTATAATATTGTTTTTCATGTAAAATTATGCTCTCCAGATTGGAATATAAAATACCCACAGCTAATTTTAAATTAGAATATATATTTTTAAGCCCCCGAATATCATAAAATCCATCTATATTATTAATATTCAAGGCTCCCACATTGAATTTGATTGACTAGTTTGTAGCTGATGTTGCTCTCAATAATCTTATCTTTATTAACATGATGTAAGGTTGTATTTGCTAGCTTCTTTGTCAGAGAATGGAGGGTAAATACAAACAGTCTTGGGAGATGGACTCGCAGGACGCTGAAGCTTCACAATGAAAAGTTTGATCCTCTAAAGCTGTGGAGATAAGGGCCATTATATGTAGAAGGGACTAAGATGCTGAAGTAATCTCTGAGAAAATATCTTGGTAGTGAAAATTTCATATTGATTCCATATTTTATTTAAGTACCACCTAAAAGCAAATCCTCAAGAAGAAACTGGTATGCAATTGCAGAGATATGTCACAGAACAATGCTCCCCCATACATGTATGCATTTTAGTAATGAAGCAAGGTGTTCTTGTGACTTATTTTATGTTTAAGGACACAGGTTTTGGACACAGAAAGACCTGAGATTGAATACCTGCCACTTAGTAGCTATATCAACTTAAATAAATCATTTTTCTGCTCTTAATCTGTGTGTAACTGTATTTCATTTAATTATTCTCTGGAGAATGGCCATGTTTATATACTATGGAACATCTAGCCCCTTTTCAAGGTCTTCCTCGGACTTCTTTGAAGGCCATAGGAATATCTCAAATGTTCTTATGAAGAGAATTCTTATAGCCCAAGCCCTCCCCAGGTATCTCATAATTTGACATTATTGCAAATAACATGACTTTGGCAAGGCTCCTGTTGGGCGCTGGTAGGACTACTTGTCCCTGCAAAACCAGTTCAGGTGGACTGGTATACACTGGCATCAACTGACTCCAGTCCACTGAATCTTCAGTGATGAATGCTACTTGTACTTTTCATTGTGTTGATTTTTGCACTGATGGTGTTAAAGCGATGATCAATAGTTTAGCTACTATGTAACAAATCATCCCAAAACTTAGTATCTTAATACAAGTGGTTTACTTCTTACAATTTGCTGGGTCAGGAATTTGGGAGTAACTTGACTGAGTGATTTTGGCTACTTTCTCACAAAACTTGGTCAGATGTTGGTCAGGGCTAAGTACTGTCAGGGCTTGATTAAGACAGGAGGATCTTGTTTAAAAATATGTCTCATTCACATGGTTCAGAAGATGATGCCAGTATTGGTAGGAAAGCTTAGTTTCTCCCCTGTGGGGCCTTTCCACCAGGCTGTTGGTCCTCATTGCATGGCAGCCAGCTTTGTCCATGAGTACCAGCTAGAGATGCCAGTGCCTTTCAGGATTCTAAAGATGCACACCATCACTTCCACAACATTCTGTTGGTCACACACTTCAACCCTGTTTAGTACGGAAAGGAATTAGTCAGGGATGTAAATAGCAGAAAATGAGAAGCACAGAGGGCTGTTTGCAAGGCTGGCTATCACATTGAGCTAATCTGTTGGCCCTCATCATAAATCAGGGCAGTGGCATCAAATAGTACCAGCAATCACCATATTCTTCAACATCTATGTATGTGTTCCTAAAATGTATCTTTTATTTATCTACTTGAATGTTAAATAAAAGGAACATTGTGTATGTTCTTTTGTATCTTGCATCTTTTACTTAACACTATAGTTGTAATGTTAATATAACTAATTTTCTGTCTTAATCAAAAAATTATGGTACATTTACACAATGGAATTCTATGCAGCAGAAAGAAAGAAGGAGCTCCTACCCTTTGCAACAGCATGGATGGAACTGGAGAGCATCATGCTAAGTGAAATAAGCCAGGAAGTGAAAGACAAATACTGTATGATCTCACCTTTAACAGGAACCTAATCAACAAAACAAACAAGCAAGCAAAATATAACCAAAGACACTGAAATTGAGAACAGACTGTCAGTGACCAGAAGGGAGAGGGGAGGGAATTTCAGGGGAAACAGGGAAGGGTTTACAGGAACAAGTGTAAAGGACACATGGACAAAAACTAGGGGGGTGGAAATGGGAGGGAGGTGGGAAGGGCTGGGGCAGTTGTCTGGGATGGGTGTAAAAGACAGAAAACTATACAAGAACAACAATTAAAATAAATTTTTAAAAAATAAAAATAGAAAAGGTGGATTGAATTATACTCAGTCACATATCTCGGACCTACTTTCTCTTCTCTCATTTTAAAGGATTTACATGATTACTGGGTGAACCTGGATAACCAGCACGATGTTTCATCTCAAAGTCCTTAAAAGTAGCTGCATCTGCAAGGCCACTTTGGACATGTAAAGACACACACATGCACATTCATGGGTTATAGGAATGAGGATGAGGTCATTTTTAGGAAGCTATTATTCTACCTATCACAGAAGTCCAGATAGGCTTGTAAAAATCTGTGAAACTTTCAAGGAATAAACATTTAAATAAGTACAAGAAGTCATGAAATTATCTAACTCATCTTAAGAGAGCAACATAAATATAGTACTAGAATCAGAGAATAATAGGATACATACTAAAAATATAAATAACTCCCTTCCCTTTTAAAAATATTTTATTTACTTATTTTTAGAGAGAGAGGAAGGGAGGGAGAAAGAGAGGAAGAGAAACATTGATTGGTTGCCTCTTGCATGCCCACAACCAGGGAGCAGGCCCACAACCCAGGCACGTGCCCTGATAGGGAACTGAACCGGTGACCTTTAGGTTTGCAGGATAACACCCAACCCACTGAGCCACACCAGTCAGGGATAAGGTTAAATAACTTTTATCTTCGTAACTACTTTTATCATATTATCCCAGTAATACAAAGATATTTCAACATTAGAAACTTAACAAATTATACCATTAATTCTTAAAGAGAAACACATATGCATATGTGTCTATATAAATATGTGTGTGTGCTAAAAAATACTTCATTGAAATAATGGTTTGAATATGGACATTCTGTAAAGTACAGGCAGGTATATATTGTCCAATAATTAATTAGTCAATGTAGCTTGTCAATTTTATTTTCACCCATATTAAGATAATCATCATATAAATGTGATACTAGGCATTGTCAGATTCTAAATTACTTTATAATTCAAAGATAGAACAATCACTTAAAATATGTTTTAAATGTCATTTAAATGTGTTTAGTTGACAGTTATAAAGTATATATTAAATGCACTTTTTATTTATTGAATAATCATATGGTTATATGGGCACAATAAAGGAAATATTCATTTTCCTTTCTTTTAAGTTTGGGGAAGTTATTTAAATTTTAACAGATTTTATTCACAGCATATTATTATTGAATCATATCATATAATTGAGTTGACCAATGGTCAAATTATTAACTGCCAATATCTTAAACCAAATATTTGTTTCTTCCTTTATAATTTTTACCAAACTTTTTTGAGCAGTTTCATGTTTCCAGAAAAATTGAGCACAGTAGAGAGTTTTCATATAGCCCTCTTCTCCAGTTGCAAGTGTTTCTTTTTAATGTCTTGCCTTAATGTGGTATATTTATTAAAATCAATAAACCAATATTGATAAGTTATTACTAACTGACTCCATAGTTTACCTTAAGATTCTCTTTTTGTCATACATTCTTTGGGTTTTCACAAATGTATAAGAACATGTATGTTATAGTATCATACAGAATAGTTTACTGCCTAAAAAATCCTCTGGGTTCTACCTGTTCATCCCTAATTCCCTTGTTTAACCCTCTGACAATCACTGATCTTTCTGCTGTGTGCACAGACTTGCCTTTCCAGAACGGTAGAGGAGGTAAGGAATTGGAATTACGGAGCGTATCGCGATCAGATTGTCTTCTTTCACTTAGCAACATACATTTGAGTTTCCTCCATGTCTCATTGTGGATTGATAAATAATTCCTTTTAGTTGCTGGATAATATTCTATTGTGTGAATGTACAACATTTTATTTATTCATTTACCTATTAGTTGCTTCTAAGTTTTAGCAATTATGAATGAAACAGTTATAAACATCCATGTGGGAGTTTTTTTTGTATGTGGACATAATTTTTCATTTCCTTTGGGTAAATACCAAGGGGTATAATTGCTGAATCATGTGTCAAGAAAACTTTTAGTTTTGTAAAAAGTTGCTAATATGTCTTTCAAAGTCAGCATGTAATGTGTGTTCCTGGCAGCAATAATGCAACACCTTACAAGTATTATATTTAGAAAAGAGAAAATGGGGTTACTTCTCTGATTTTTAGTAAATTTGTTTAGGTTTCAAATAAAAAAAAGACAAAGGATTTTTATAAAGTAATAGAACAATTTATACCAGGCATTGTTTTCTATAGAGAGTAGTCACTTAAAAAACAAAGGTGAGGAGACGATGCTACTTATGTCTGGTTAAGGGGTAATTTAGGGTGGCAAGTATTTTTCATTGGTAAAACCACGTGACCCTTCAAGGAAACTGCTCACAATAATTGATGATAATATGTTGTTCTTTCTCAGATGAAGTCACTCCTCTATCTGTGCAACATTTTACGGGTAGAAATTAGATAGTTTTCTTTTGTTTAATTTATGTCCTTTAATCTAGGGACCCATATTTATTTCATATTTAAAACTGACTGATATTGGTGCTGGGTAATTATAAATTTTACCTACACTTATCTTTACTAGATTAAGAGTGAGAAAATTAAGTATTTGTGCTCTCTAGTCATTCAAATGTTCTACTTATTCAAGTTCTACTCAAGACAAAAAGAAAAGTCACACCGTTGTGCATTTCAGCATGGCTTCAGGAGTAAGTACAAAATGATTTTTTTTGTATATTGTATATGCTAAGTAGTATGGAGATTGGTGTAGTGAATTACCTAATCCCATTTATTATTCTTAGAAATAATGCTTATTAATTCAGTGACCTTAATTAGTAGATTTTACTATGTCCTTTTTTTTAATGAATTCCAAAACACTTTCCTCTTATTCCCCTGTGAATTATCTATAAATGTTCTATGCTTTTGGTGACTGAATAATTATCTGTCCCTTGAGACATATTATTTGAGGGTAGAGAAGCCATTGAGATTTAGACTATGGAATAAGGTATCCAGGATTTAAATATTGGTCCCATAATAAATATGAAAAAATCGCTTCCAAACCCTAGCTAATCTCCATTTGCCTCTACTGTGAAATGTGAGCACTTCCCTTACGGCTTTCTCTTGGCTGTACATCAGCTTGGGGCTCCCCTTTTGCTAATTGGCATAATAAAGGGTATAAATATACTGATTGTTGTTACTGTAATGTCACAGTGTCTATCACATAGCACATATTTGATCAATGAATAAAAGAGCATATTGAAAGAAGTAACAGATATTGTTTTTGCAAAAAATGCTTTGTCTTTGAAAGAAAACACTCTGCTAGAAGATTTTTTTTTATCCTCTAATTTCCAAAAGAAATGAATAGACAGAACTGGTAGTTTTCAGCTGATAGAAATACCCTTGCTATGACTTCATCAATTTTCTTCGAAAAAACATTACATACGCTTTTTTTTTTTTAGTGAGTTCCTTGTGAGTGTTTGCTGGTACTTCCTTCACACATTGGAACATTTGACTCAATCCAAACTCTGCCCACATAAAATATCAAAGTAAACTGTATTAAAGTACATTTTAGTTTCTGAATTGGGCGTGTAAAATATATCCTCATATCCCACATAAAAGTTTTGAAAACGCTGACCATCTTCTTTGATGGCAAGCAAACTTCTGTCCCTCACCCACACCACATCTTGAACCTCATTTGCAGTGTGGAAAATAAGCTCCAATTGTGCCGTCTCCGAAATTTCCTATCCTTTGAGGGCCCTGGAAAAAGAGATTTATCCATTTCAATTCATGTGATAATACTTCTATGATTTCATTGAAGTTACCTCATAAAATATAATGATAAACAGAAGGGTTACCCTTTTTTCTAGTGGGAATGCTTTATAGAAAGAAGTATAATTTCCCTTGTGGTTTGGAGTACCATATGGCTTTTCCCCACTTGCTTTAGAATTTTTTTAAAAAGACAATAAAGATTAGATTTATCCTTTAAGGTTCAAGAGACCCCAAAACTATCACAGCTTTCATCATCAGGCCACAGCACGCAGCTAACACAGCGCACCCACCCTGCAGAAAGCTGTGATAAAACGGTGATGTTAACAGGTTCTAAGGGCTGTCGTGAGCATTAAATCAGGGTGTGGGTTGTTCGACATCTTTCCTTCCCTTTAAAGAGATGTTTAACTGAGATAGATTGAGCTATTTATACAACATTTGTCAGTGCACAGTTATTTGACTGTATTTTCAAAAGCCACAAAATGCCACATCAAAACCACCCCAGTATGACTATCAACATAAGTGGAACACACTGACTTTTCCCTTCCATTTCATTCAAATTTAAAAAATAAACCTATTTCTCCAGATTTTAAAACAAGGTTTGTCAGAAGCATTCCACACCCTTACAACGTCAGAGTGTTTGTAGGAGGAACCCTTTTTAAAAAATAATATCTGTTTTCATTTGTGACCACACACTCTTTATCTTAACCAACTTTATTTATTTACAAAATTTATCACAGTCTTACTTCTAAAACCAGAGTTCGCTTATGCCAGGGACCCTCAGACACTCACTGTCAATGTAACGTGGTGGTGGAGGGAGGTGAGCGTAAAGTGCCATATTTTCTTATTCTACACCAAATTTCAGCTGTACTCTGGCCTACCTCTTACTTCTTCTGGGTCATTAGACTTATTTCTCTGCTTTATCACAAATGTATGTGTACACTTTTACATTTGATATAAGACTGCTAGTTTTTTCTTGACTCCAAGGTACACATCATGCACCTGTGTAGTTACCTCCTTTACTGGTTTGTGCCATAATATATTAAAAACTGAAAGAGACACTCAGGAGACATCACTTTGTGCCATTATCAAATCTCTAAACTCATTTTTGTATGTTTATTTGTTACATTTTTACTGTATTTTTCCATTACCATTTAGTCCTCTTATATTCCACCTGCCCTTGCAATCACCACACTGTTGTCCATGTCCATGTGTCCTTTTTCCTTTTTGCTCAAGCCCTCCACCCCCTACAGCTGTCAGCCTGCTCTCTATCTATGAGTCTGTCTATATTTCGTTTGATAGCTCAGTTTGTTCATTAGATTCCACTTATGAGTGAAATCATGCGGTATTTGTGTTTCTCTGACTGGCTTATTTCACTCAGCATAATGTTCTCCAGAACCATCCATGATGTTGCAAAGGGTACAACTTTCTTCTTTTTTATGATTGTGTAGTATTCCATTGTGTAAAGGTCCCACCGTTTTTTTACCCACTCATCTACTGATGGACACTTGGGCTGCTTCCATATTTTGGTGATTGTAAATAATGGTGCAGTGAACAGAGGGGTGCTTTCCATTTTTTTTCTTGATGAGTCCAGTTGAAGGTTTGTCAATCATGTTTATCTTTTCAAAGAACTGGTTCTTGGAGTCATTAATTATTTCTGTATCATTTTTAAGACTCTTCCATTTATTTCTGCTCTAATCTTTATTATTTCCTTCTTTCTACTCACTTTGTTTTTTGTTGTTGTTGTTGTTCTTTTTCAAGTTCCTTTAAGTGTAAAGTTAGATAATTTATTTGAGTTTTTTTCTTGTTTTTTTTTTTGGGGGGGGGAGATAAAAGCCTGTAAGGTTGTGAATTTCCCTCCTATGATTGGTTTCCCAGTGTTCCACAGACTTTGAATTGTTGTGTCCTCATTTTCATTTGTTTCAAGATATCTTTTGATCTCTTTCTTAATCTCATTGTTGACCCATTCATTGTTTAATAACATATTATTTAGCTTCCATGTCTTTGTGTGTTTTTCAGTGTTGTTTTTGCAATTGATTTCTAGTTTCATAGCATTGTGGTCTAAGAAGATGCCTGATATGATTTCAATCTTCTTAAATTTACTGAGAGTTGTTTGTGTCCTAACATATGGTCTATCCTAGATAATGTTCCATGTGCACTGGAAAAGTGTATTTGCTGCTTTGGGGTAACATATTGTAAAGATATCATAAGTCCATTTGATCCAGTATGGTGTTCAAAACTGCTATCTCCTTGTTGATTTTCTGCCTGGAATTTCTATCCAGTGAAGTCAATGGGGGTATTAAAATTCTCAACTATGCTGTATATCTGTCAGTCTCTTCCTTTATGTCCACCAAGATTTGCTTTACATATTTAGGTGCTCCTATGTTGGGTTTATAAACATTTACTAGGGTTATATCCTCTTGTTGGATTGTTCCCTTTGTCATTGTGTAGTGTCCTCTGTCTCTTCCAATAGCTTTGGTTTTAAAGTCTATTTTGTTGGATATAAGTACTGGTACACCAGCTTTTTCTTTTTTTTTTATTTTCCATTTGCATAAAGTATATTCTTCCATCCCTTTGCTCTTAGTTTGTGTGTATCTTTTGATCTAAGATGGATCTCTTGGAGGAAGCATATATATGGGTCTTGTTTTCTTATCCAGTCAGCTACCCTCTGTCTTTTGGTTAGAGTATTTAAGCCATTTATATTTAAGGTGATTATTGATATATATGTATGTAGTGCCATTTTATTGTTAGACTGTTGTTTTTTGTCCCCTCTTCTTCTTGAAGCAAGCCCTTTAACATTTGTTGCAGTACTGGTTTGGTGTTAACAAACTCCTTTAACTTTTTCTTCTTTGAGATCTTTATTTTTTCTTTGATTTTAAAAGATAGACTTACTGGGCAAAGTGGCCTTGGTTGTAGGTCCTTGCTTTTTGTCACATTGAGTATTTCATACCACACCCTCTAGCCTGAAATGTTTCTTCTGAGAAATATGATGACAGTCTGATTGGTGCTCCCTTGTATGAAACTACCTGCTTTTCTATTGTGGCCTTTAGTGTTCTTTCCTTGTCTTTTAGCCTTGATATATTTTTAAGAGATTTTATTTATTTATTTTTAGAGAGAGGGGAAGGGAGGGAGAAACAGAGGGAGAAAAACATCAATGTATGATTGCATTGCCTCTCGGAGAGCCCTCTACTGGAGACCTGGCTGGCAACACAGTCATGTGCCCTGACAGGGAATTGAGCCAGCTACCTTTTGGATCACAGGCCAGTGCTAAATCCACTGAGCCACACCAGTCAGGGCTAACCTTGCCATTTTAATTATGATGTGTATTGGCATAGGCTTCTTTGGGTCCAATTTGTTTGGGACTCTGAGCTCCTTGGATTTGTGTGTCTTTTCCTTTCACCAGATTAGGGAAGTTTTCAATCATTATTTCTTTAAATAGGTTCTTAATCCCTTGCTCACTATCTTCTTCTGGTATTCCCATCATGTGGATGTGTCCCAAAGGTTTCTTAAGCTGTCCTCATTTTTATTTTTGATCCTCTTTTCTTTTTGCTGCTCTGCTTGTGTGTCTTTTTCTGCCTTGTCTTTCAAATCACTGATTCAATTATCTGCTTTATCTAACCTGCTGTTTATTCCTTCCAGTGAATTATTTATTTCAGATATTGCATTCTTTTTTTCTGACTGGTCTTTTTTGTGGTTTCTGTGTCCTTTTTTCATGCTATTGAGTATCCTTATAATCATTTCTCTAAACTCTCTATTTGATATATTGCTTGTCTTCATTTCATCTAACTCTTGTTCTGTACTATTCTCTTCTTCTTTCACTTGGAGCCTGTTTTTTTGTTTGTTAGTCTTCCCATTTGGTTGCCTCTTTGTGTTTGTTTTTATGTATTAGGTACATCTGCAAGACTCTGGTATAGGCCTAAGTCAAGCCCTGCCTCTGATTGGCCCTGTGTAACTTGTTTGGAGCTATCAGTGATCCACAGTTTGTGGCTCCCTTTGCTGGGCCTGTGTGTAGAAAGGGCCAGGCTGGCTTTTAACAGCACTGGGCCTGGGGGAGGGTCAGCTAAAGTCTCAGAGCTTCCGTAGATCCAGCTCTGCCCGTAAACTTTCTGTTAGGCTTAAAGAGTGAAAGTCTTTCAGCTGTACTCCTCAGCAGCAGGGCTGAAACTCCACATGGTGGGGTAGAGTAATTCCTGCAGGTGGGATTATTGCTTTCCCTGAGGCTGATACCACTTGGAGGGGAGTAGTCTGTCTAAGCGGGATGGCTCCTGAAGTATTGGGAATGACTCAGCATGGGATCCTGGCAGCTGTTCCTTCAGTTCTCTCCTCAGAGCCACCATCACTGGACTCTCCTTATGCATGTCTAGTCCACATTGCCCTCCCTCTACCAGAGCTCAGGGTAAATGGCTGCAAATAAAATTTTATACATTGGCCCTTTAAGAAGTTTTAGCTATCTCTCTGTGCTAGGCGGAAACCCTGCTGCTTTTCATAGCCATATGATATTTGGGTTCCTTTCCCAATTGTGGTATTATAAGTGAGGGAGCACAGCTTGGGGTTTAGACCCCACACTTCTCAGAGGGAATCCACTGGCTGCTGAAATATCCCTCTAGGATTTCAGCTGCTGTCTGTGGGATCCCAGCCAGCCCTCTTGCAACTCCTTCCTACAAGTGACATTGTAGTGAAGTGGTTTTTCCATAAGCCTATGGTTATAAGGTTTCTCTTCAGCTAGTGTTCAGTTGGTTACTCAGGATGATTTTTAAAATAATTTAGTTGTAATTCCAGTTTGATTGTGGGAGGAGGTTAGTGTAGCTTCCAGTTACTCTTTTGCCAACCTGGGTCCATTGAACTTTTATTGATTACAGTTAAGCTTTGCCTCAATCTTCTTTTGATATATTAATGCTAACCAATTTTTTTTAAAAAGCCTTTCATATTGAGAGGCAAATAAGATTTATTTGATATTAAAGAATAGCTTTTCAGGAATCATTAATTCAGGCAGACCCCAAATAATGTTCTGATTTGGAGACAAAGGCAATAGGTATTTATGACAAACAGAAAGGAAACACTTAAGTCAACAAAAGGAAGGCATTTCTATTGATGCAGATAACAAAACATAGTGATGTTAATTCTAAACCATGCTTTTACATTTTTTGGCAAGTAATTATAAATCTAGTAGTCATAATAATTGCTTCTGTGTCATATTTACAAACAGATTCTAGGGAATGATGTTGCTTAGGCCCAGACCAAAGGTTTTTTGCTCTGTTGACAATCATTTTGAGACATAAGACTTGAAAGGCAGGCTCTCTGGCTTGGCAATTTTAGCTCCTTTTTAGAGCTCTTTCTCCTTCCTTCCTTCCTTCCTTCCTTCCTTCCTTCCTTCCTTCCTTCCTTCTTTCTTCTTTCTTTCTTTCCTCTTTTATTATATTTTTTCTATTACCATTTAGTCCCCTTATACCAACACCTACCCCCCAGTAATCACCATACTCTTGTCCATGTCCATGAGTTCTTTTTCCTTCCCTTAACCTCCCTCCCCCACCCGCTGTCATCTTGCTTGCCATCTACGAATCTGTCCCCATTTTCCATGTTCAGTTTGTTCATTAAATTCCACATATGAATGAAATCATATGGTATTAGTCTTTCTCTGACTGGCTCATTTCACTTAGCATGACAGGCCCATCCTTACTGTCCCAAAAGGTAAAATTTTGTTTTGTTTTGTTTTATGGTCAAGTCATATTGCGTTGTGTAAATGTCCCAGAGTTATTTTATCCACTCATCCTAGATAGACACTTGGGTTACTTCTATATCTTGGTGACTGTAAATAACACTGCAATGAACATTGGGTTCTTAAATATCTGATGAGTGTTTGGTATCCCAAATTTATAAAGAATTTGCAAAACTCAATGCCAAAAAACAAATGACCCAATTAAAAAATGAACAAAGGACCTGAATTGACACTTATCCAAAGAGGACATACAGATGGCCAATAAACCTATGAAAAGATGCTCAATATCACTAATCATCAAAGAAATGCAAATTAAAACTGCAATGAGATACCATCTCACACCTGTCAGAATGGCTATACAATAAATCAACATTCAGCAATTGCTGACAGAATGTGGAGAAAGGGGAACGCTTTTCACTATTGATAGGAATGCAGATTTGTGCAACTACTATGGAAAGCAGTATGGAGATACCTCAAAATATTAAAAATTGAGCTGCTTTTTGACCCAGTGATCCCAATTCTGGAAATATATCCAAAGGAACCTAAAACACTAATTCCAAAGAACATGAAATGGTTTCTTTTATATTATTTACATAAACCTTCTTCATACTTCATTACTATGATATCATTTAATGACAGTTTTCTCAAACCAAACCAGTTGAAAAGAAATGTGATCCAAAATTGGTAGGTAAGAAAAATTTATATATATATAAAGTGTATGTGAACTAATGTCATTCCAATAAATTTACTTTAAAAAGTGCATGTGCATCTGTATGTATATACATATAAAATTTGCCTAACACTTAAATATTATTTGCCCATATTTGTTCTAATTTATGACTTTCATCAATTACTGTGTTGGATTTCTTTTTTCTTTTCTTTTCTTTTTTTTTTTTTTGGCCATGGGTCACATTATAAGTTCTTTGGCTATTCCATTTTCCTATATTGTACTTTACATCCTCATGGTTATTTTTCAACTACCTATTTGTACTACTTCTTCTTTTTTATTCTTTATTTTTTAATTTTAATTGTTGTTCTTGCACAGTTTTCTGTCTTTTACTCCCATCCCAGCCCACTGTTCCAGCCCTCCCAACCTCCCTCCCATTTCCACCCCCCTAGTTTTTATCCATGTGTCCTTTATACTTGTTCCTGTAAACCCTTCCCCTTTTCCCCTGAAGTTCCCTCCCCTCTCCCCTATGGTGACTATCAGTTTGTTCTCAATTTCAGTGTCTTTGGTTATATTTTGCTTGTTTGTTTGTTTTGTTGATTAGGTTCCTGTTAAATGTGAGATCATATGGTATTTGTCTTTCACTGCCTGGCTTATTTCACTTAGCATAATGCTGTCCAGTTCCATGCATGCTGTCACAAAGGGTAGGAGCTCCTTCTTTCTTTCTGCTGCATAGAATTCCATTGTGTAAATGTACCATAGTTTTTCTTTTAATATTTTATTTCTTTATTTTTAGAGAGAGGGGAAGGGAAGGAGAAAGAGAGGGAGAGAAACATCAATGTGTGGTTGCCTCTCACATGGTCCCCACTGGGGACCTGGCCTGCAACCCAGGCATGTGCCTTGACTGGGAATATAAACACAACCTTTTGGTTCACAGCCCATGCTCAATTCACCGTGACACACCAGCCAGGGCACCATAGATTCTGGATCCATTCATTTAATGATGGGCAACTAGGTTGCTTCCAATACTTGGCTACTGTAAATTGTGCTGCTGTGAACATTGGGGTGCATAAGTTCTTTTGGATTGGTATTTCAGGGTTCTTAGGATATAATCCTAGCAGTGGAATTGCTGGGTCAAAAGGCAGTTCTATTTTTAGTTTTCTTAGAAAATTCCACACTGCTTTCCCTAGTGGTTGTGTAATCACTGTGGCTAAGACTTCTAATACTATATTGAATAGAAGTGGTGAAAGTGGACATTCTTGTCTTATTTTGATCCTGGTGGAAAAGATTTTAGTTTTTGCCAGGTGAGTATGATGTTGGCTGTAGGTCTCTCATATATGGCCTTTATTATGTTGAGGAATGCTCCCTCTATTCCCACTTTGCTGAGTGTTTTTGTCATAAATGGGTGTTGTGCCTTATCAAATGCTTTTTCCACATCTATTGATATGGTCATGTGATTTTTGTCTTTGCTTTTGTTTATGTGATGTATTACATTTACTGATTTGCAAATATTGAACCATCCTTGCATCCAGGGATGAATCCCACTTGGTCATGGTGTATGATCTTTTTAATGTATTGTTGGATATGATTTGACAATATTTTGTTGAAGATTTTAGCATCTATGTTCATCAGTGATATTGGTCTGAAGTTTTCTTTCTTTGTTGTGTCTTTATCTGGTTTTGGGATTAGGATGATGCTGGCTTCATAAAAAGAGTTTGGGAGTCTTCCATCATTTTGGATTTTTTTGAATAGTCTGTGAAGGATAGGGGTTAGCTCTTCCTTAAATGCTTTGTAGAATTCTCCTGTGAAGCCATTTTGTCCAGGGCTTTTGTGTGTTGGGAGTTTTTTGATTACTGGTTCTATTTCATCTGCTGTTATTGGTCTGTTCAGGCTTTCTGCTTTTTCTTCATTGAGTTTTGGAAGATTATATTTTTCTAGAAACTTGTTCACTTCACCTAGGTTTTCAAATGTCTTGGCATATAGTTCTTCATAGTAATTTCTTACAATCCTTTGTATTTCTGTGGTGTCAGTTGTAATCTCTCCTCTTTATTCTGATTGTGTTTATTTGGGTCCTCTCTCTTTTCTTCTTGATGAGCCTGCTTAAAAAGTCTTGTCCATTTTGTTTATCTTTTCAAAGAACCAGCTCCTAGATTCATTGATCCTTAGAATTGTGTTTTTAGTCTCTATGTCATTTAATTCTGCTCTGATCTTGATTATTTTCTTCCTTCTACTTGCTCTGGGCTGTGTTTGTTGTTGTTCCTTGAGTTCTTGTAGGCATAGGGTTAGATTGTTTGTTTGAAATGTTTTTATCCTTTTTAGGTAGGCCTGTATCGCTATGAACTTCCCTCTCAGGACTGCCTTCGCTGTGTCCCATAAGTTTTGGGTCATTGGGAGTTCATTTTCATTTTTTTTCCAGAAACTTTTTGATTTCTTCCCTAATTTCATTCTTGACCCATTCATTGTTTGATAGCATGCTATTCAATCTCCGTGTTTTGAGGATTTTGGGTTTTTCCCCTTGGGTTTGGTTTCTAGTTTCAGTCCCTTGTGGTCAGAGAAAATGCTTGGTATGATTTCAATTTTGTTGAATTTGTTAAGGCTTGTTTTGTGTCCTATCATATGGTCTATCTTTGAAAATGTTCCATGTGCATTTGAAAAGAATGTGTATTTAGTTTCTTTGGGATGAAGGGCTCTATATATATATCAGTTAATCTATATCATCTAGAGTGTTGTTTAATGCCACAATATCTTTGTTGATATTTTGTTTGGAAGATCTGTCCATTTTTGAGAGTGGGGTGTTAAAATCCCCTACTATAATTGTGTTGTTTTCAATATCTTTCTTGAAATTCTCTAAGTTGTTCTTTATGTCTTTGGGTGCTCCAATGTTGGGTGCATATATATTTACAATGTTTATGTCTTCTTGGTGGATTGTTCCTTTGAGTATTATGAAGTGACCTTTTGGGTCTCTCTTTATGGCTCTTCTTTTGAAGTCTATTTTGTCTGATATGAGTATTGCTACCCTGGCTTTTTTTCCCTGTCCATTTGATTGGAAAAATTGTTTCCAGCCCTTCATTTTGAGTCTGTGTAGGTCTTTTGTCTTGTGGTGGGCCTCTTGTAGGCAGCATATGTATGGGTCATGCTTTCTTATCCATTCAGCTATTCTATGTTTTTTTGATTGGAGCATTTAATCCATTTACATTTGAGGTTATTATTGATAGGTGCTTATTCATTGCCATTTTCCTACCTGTCTCTCTCTCTCTCTCTCTCTCTCTCTCTTCCTTCCCTTAAAGCAGTCCCTTTAGCATCTCTTGCAGAACTGGTTTGGTAGAGGTGTATTCTTTTAGCCATCTTTTGCCTGGGAAGCTCCTTATTTGGCCTTCTATCTTAATTGAAAGCCTTGCTCGATAAAGTAGTCTTGGCTGCAGGCCTTTGGTTCTCATTACTTGGAATATTTCTTGCCATTCTCTTCTGGCTTGGAGCATTTCCATAGAGAAGTCAGTTGCTAGCCTTATTGGGCTCTCTTTTCATGTTCCCAGAGAAAAACATCCTTTTCTCCCTTGCTGCCTGTAAGATTCTGTCTTTGTCTTGGAATTTTGCCATTTTAATGATGATGTGTCTTGAAGTGGGCCTCTTTGGGCTCCTCTTGATTGGGACTGTCTGTGTTTCCTGGATTTGTGTGATTTTTTCCTCATCAAATTCAGGAAGTTTTCCATCATTACTTTTTCAAATAGGTTTTCTATCCCTTGCTCTTCTTCTTCTCCTTCTGGTATCCCTATTATACAGATATTATGATGTTTCATATTGTCTTGCATTTCTCGTAATCCCTTTTCATTTTTTCTGAGCCTCTTCTCTTTTTCTTGCTCATTCTGGGTGTTTTTTTCTACTTTATCCTCCATCTCGCTGATCTGATATTCTGCTTCATCAGTTCTGCTTTTGATTCCTTCTACTGTGTTCTTCAGTTCAGAAATTGTATTCTTCATTTCCTCTTGGCCCCTGTTGATAGGTTCTTTTTGCTTTTTCATGTTGATATAATTTGCAGTGAGTTGATTGTAGCTTCCCTGTAGTTTCTGGTAGCTCATTGAGAGGTCATGGAGCTTCCTGACAACCATTGCTTTGAACTCAATATCTGATAGTTGAGTTGCCTCTGTTTCATTTAGCATTCTTTCTGCGCTTACACCTTTCCTTTCATTTGGGGATTGTTTCTTTGTCTTCCCATTGTTTGTGAAACTCTTCTTGTTAGCCTCAGCTTCTTAAATTGATCTGTTCTGGCTCCCTGGGTTTATGTTGTGAACTTCTATGGCAGAATACCTGTGAGATTCAGTGGTGCAGTCTCCTTTGGGTATCCTGGTGTTCACAGCTTCCATTGTATTAGCTGTTGAGATACCCGCTCTTTGGGTCCAACTCTTTTTTTTTTTTTTCCACAGTGCCAGTTTTTTTTTTTTTTTTTTGTCTCATTTGTGGGTATTTAAAAAGAGAAAAAAAAAAGGAAAAAAGGAAGAAAGAAAAAAAAAGAGGAAGGAAGAAGAGATAAAATTGAAAAGAAAAGAAAAAGGATAAAACAAGGAAGAAGTAAAGAGAAGCAACAGGAATTGAGGGATAAAAAAAGATATAAAAATAAAAATATATAATTAAAAACAAAAACAACAACAACAACAACAACAAAAACACAAAAAAACCAAAACCTCTTGCTGGTTTCAAACTGGCCAAACTGTGTTTTCTAGTTTTGCTGGCTGCAAGGGGCTGAAGGGTGACTGGAATCGCTTTTCTCCCAGTTCAGCACTCATTCAGCCTTGGGCTACTCTCCTCAGTGCCAGCTGCATGCTCTCCCCAGAGCTAGCCAGTGCCTCTCCAGGCAGGGCCTTGGGCATGGTTCCTGAGCCTCCTGTGGAGCATGTGTTTTCCTGAGTTTATGGGTGTGAGCTCGGATCATCTAGGGATCCAGCACTCCTGAGTTTGTGGGTGTGAATTCCAGGTCTCCTACTGGGCTTGGGGGCTGATAGAGTTTATGGGTGTGGGCTCCTTGGATTTCCCGTGTTGCGGGCACTCACCCTAGGTTCACGGATGTGAGCTCCTGGTCTTCCACAAAGCCCCCTCCTCCGCTTGCAGGCCCCTCAGGTCACACGGGCACCTCTGGTCACTTGGGGGGCCTCAGGTCACTCGGGAGCGTCTAGTCCTATGGGCACCTCTGGTCGCACAGGCTCAGTTGTGTACCCCTCTCAGGGTTATGCGTGGGTGCTCACAGCCCCTGTTTGTTTGCCACTCAGACCTTAACTCCTCTCTGTGCAACTTCAAGCAACCAGGTCTCTCCCGGTGATGCTCAAACATTGTTCGGCTGGAGTGGGTGAGGTTGACCTAATTCCCTCCCTAGAGTCCTGTGGCAGACCCACTGAGTGCCGGGCCCAGGGCTTCAGCTGCCCTGGTCTCCATGCCAATCCCTGGGCCCTTATTATCCTAAAGTACTCTCCTTTCCATCTGGTTTTTCAATGTCTGGTACAGTTTTTGATGTCCTATTTTCATATATGCTATGGTATTGTTGGCTGTTTGCTCTGTTCCTCCATAGACTGGCCAGGTTTTTCTCCTGTGTGTAGGGGGAAGTGGAATCTGCTGCCTCCTACTGTGCCGCCATCTTTAGAATCCCACTGTGTTGGATGTTAAATAAAGAAAATGTTTATATTTGTTCCCCCACATTTAATTATTCAATATTGTGAAGGTTTCTATCAAAGAAGAGATACAAACAGCATTGGCTTAGAAATAGAATCCACAGTAGAAAATCAATAAATGGTTAAGATTACTCATTGTAAATGTACATGTGTAAAGTGCATTAACTCCATAAAAACTTACTTTGACCAAGGTTTATATAAACCCAAGTGAAAATAGAATATGAAACACAATAATAAAAAGTTCTGTAAAAGGTATTAAATTTATTATCTGTACTTCAGATAAAAAACACTCTGAAACATTTATAATACATGAAAATTTTGACTCTTTGTTTCAAATCTTCACTTTCAAGGAAATTTTTGTCATTTCAATATTTAATAGTCCATCCATTTGCAACATCCATTTAATATAGGAGGTCTGCCTGGAAAAAGTTGAGCCATTATTAATATAATGAGAAAAGCTTGTGTGACATTGATGTAACCTGGCAGCCAAGGAGAGTGGACTAGAATGTGTGTGCGTGAACAATGATCATGTCACTGTACTAATCAGTGGGGATGGTAGACGCCATTAAGTGAGAAGATGTGCTGTGTGGCCATTTCATTCAAAATGACTGAGCAAGTAGAGCAATGAATCTGCATCAAATTTTGTATTAAGCTTGAACATTACTCCGTGGAAACTATTTTGTTGATTCAGAAGGCCCCAGCTATGGCAGCTGGTGATTGGCAGCTTCATTAGACAATGTGCCCTTTCTTTCATCATATCTCCTGTAGTTTTTGGTGAGACATGAAATCACCCAGGTGACTCATCCCCCTACAGCCCAGATTTGGTGCCCTGTGACTTCTGCCCTTTCCCAAAATTAAAATCACCTTTGAAAGAGAAGAGATTTCAGAACCACAATGAAATTCAGGAGAATACAATGGGTTAGCTGATGGCAATTGGGAGAACTGTGTGAGGTCCTGAGGTGCCCACTTTGAAGGAGACTGAGTAGTCACTGTCCTATGTACTGTTTCTTGTATCATCCTCAATATATGTCTGTATTTTTCATAGTACATGGCTGGATACTTTCTGAACAGACTACACAGACACATGCACATACACAATATATCAGACTTTGACCTATGTTAATCATAGTAAAGGCACTTAGAAAAGTCCTTCAGGTTAGACCAAATTTATAGAGAATCATTCACTCTCACTTTCTGGGTCTTCATTTTTGCCATAGATAAAAGAGGATACTGTATTAAATGACTTTAAAGTAATCTCTAATTTTGAGGATTCTCAAAAATATTATCAAGACACCTAAAGTAATTTAAGTATTATAGAATCCAGTTTCCTCATTTTCAAAAAGAAGAGATTAGATGAAATGAACTATACAGTTCATTTTCTATCTAAATTATTGAACATATTTTTATGGGATAATTTTAGACTTTATGTGTTCAAAGTCCACTGTAAAAAAAGCATATTATTTCTTAGAAGTTCAAGAAAAAACTTGGTATGTTTAGTAGACTTAAAAATTTAATTTTAGATAATAAAAAGAAATAGGACTTCCGTGACCACTGTAGCTAAAACTATTTGTTTTCTTTATTTTAAAGTTGTTTCTTGTTCATTTCTCTTGTTTGTTTAATGTAAGTCCCTAAAAGACAAAGACAGTACCCTTTTTATTCCTGATTCCACAATAAAATGCTAGGCATGTAAATGAAGTTTGTCATTTTTTTGGACAAATAAGCAAAAATTAAAAATCACATATTTTTTAAATTATTAGAGAAAAACATTTGTGGGATGGAGATAGCACAAAGGAATATTATAATTTATTTATTTAAATGACTTTAATAAAAAGTAAATATAATAAATTCCTATCATTTATCATACATTCTTTGTGTCAAGATTTTTATTAATTCAGGTCATTTTTATTAAACGTCTACCATATTCCTGGCAAGAAAATGGTGTTTATAACCAGAAATGAATACCAATTCTGGCTTTTTCATTCATTGTTATATGACCCTGCACAAATCTCACTGTTCTGAGTTGTGATATTGACAATTTTATTGTGAGGATGACAATGTCTATATTCCAATGTGGTACCAAGTTAAATTAAGTAATGTGTAGAATGTGCTCAAAACAGAGCTTAGCTCTGAGAAATTACTTGATTTTTCCTTGTAAGTAGTATTATGATCAGTGTTCAATGGAATAAACTAGGTCCAAAGTGTTAACATTGTTAATATATTTCTATTTCAATAAAAAATAACTTCATGTTTTCCACACCCTTTACTTCCATTTTAAAATGATTTTTCGTTTGCAGATGCGTTGGAAATTCTGATGAGATCTATGAGCTTTCTTTCAGTATGTGTGAATGTACAAACAAACACAATCACATACATATTATTTTGTTAAACATTTCAGAGGGTTGATTAGCTCATTAAAATCCTTCTCTTAATTTATGTTTCCAATAAATTAATGTTAAATTAAATTAATAATGTTAAAAGTGTTCAGTGCCATGTCTGATTTTGCTATAGGTATATATTTATTTTTAGTCTATAATTGAGTAATTTAACCTTCAAATTAAATCAGTAGCACTATTATTATTAGCTTATTTATATATGTTCATCAGAAAAGTCAGTTCAAAGAATTGACTAATGTCATTATTTACCTTAAAATGAATGACTTATGGTGTTTTAGTTATCCTATATTAATTAATGTTACTTTTTCTCTATATCCCCAAATTACTCAACAATGTTAAAGGAATGATTTGGTTCAGTCCCGAGGAGCTCAAATGATGTGCTTTCCATTTTGTTATGGAGAGTACAATACTTACTGTTTTTCAATAACATTTGTCATTACAAATTAGTGTACTGTTTTCTCAGAAATTTGTTGAAAATCCCACTTTTTCTGCATTGAATAGTGTTCCAATGGTCTAAAAGCTGATACACTGTTGTTCTTCAAAACCTATTATAGCATGGTCTTGCTGGAGCTAAGGAATGACCAATACAAATTATAGCTTTTTTTTTTAAAGGAAAATTACTTTTTATTCTTTTGCTTCTTCATTTCTTCATCTTGGTTGTCTAAGGTATGGGTATGAGAGTGTGCTGGATTTTCCTTTCTCATTCTCTATTAAAGATAAAATATATGGTGTGATATATTTACATATTTACATGCAATTAAATGCATATGAATTATTTCACTTGCTGGTTCAGTGAACTAGTCAAACTTTTTACTTGTAAGATAAATGTTACTCCAAGTAATTAACATATTAAGTATTCATTAAGTTTTTGTTGTTTGTATTTTCCTGATATTTTCAATAAAGTAAAAAAATGTAGGCTGAGTTCCTGTTGGAAGAACAAGTTATGCATATGAAAAGATATAAATAATTCTTAGAAACAATATGTAATAAACAGGGAATAAATGATACAAACTACAAGTTCTGGATTAGTATGCCAGTGTTGCCCTAACAAAATGCCATAGACTAGGTTCTTTAAATAACAAATTTATTTCTCACACTTCTGGAGGCTGGAAGATTAAGATCAAAGCATGGCAGATTCAGTGTCTGCTGAGGACCCATTTCCTAGTTACTGATGATATAGAACATAGACAAATTCCCTTCCCACTTGTGGAATGGCAACAAACATCATCATGTGAAGATTCCACACATAGAAGACATAGCAGTGCTGTCAAAATACATTCCTTGAACATGACAAAGAGCCAATATAACAAATATATTGAGAATAGTGGGCGTGGTCACACTAGACAAACTTTTGACCAGCAGCATCAATGCCTGTAGGCCCAAAGAGATTGTTTGGGAAGTATGAGGTCATTATGCAATGATTCGTATGACTGCAGTTGGTCATCTACAATCTTACCATTAGAAGAAGGTGGAAGAAGAAAATGGCATGACACAGAGAGCAAAAAGAGCAGAAACAAGAGTGTAGAGAGAAGGTGGTCCATATAGGGGTAAAGCACATTTGAAACATTTAATGATAGGGCATAGGTTGAGTAATTTGAAGATATCAGATGCAATGCAGGGTGGAGAGACCATAACATTAAGTTAGACATGGCCCTAGAAATCAAAGATCTTACAGTCTAGTGAGGTAATACCAAGTATATTATAAATTGAAAAGTGCTTTAGTTGGTATGACAGAAGTGTGTGCAAAATACAATAGGTACACCAAAGAAAGAGTGGTCAAGTTCAGGTGTCACCAAAGACTCTCTCAATGTGTTTGTACTGTGTCTTGTAACATAAGAATGTATACTATTAAAAATGAAGGATGACCAAATACAGTAAAAGTCTGAAAATCCTATATGCCCATTAAAAATACTGTGGCGCCGTGAAGGGCAATGCACAAGCAGCAGGGCAGTAAGGACCAGTGCCAGGGCAATGGCACCAGAACACAGGAGCTTAGAACAGCCGATACGGAGTCAGACTGCCTCCTGGAACTTAGGCCTTGCTGTGTACTCTGTTGGCAGCAAACATCTTTGTGCTTCAGTTTCTTCATATACAAATGTTTTATAAAGATTAGATGATTTGATATTTATGTGGGGTCACCCCAGAGTGACTGGTTAACCAGAGTCTGTTCCCGAAGAGAACAGTCACTCTGGGATGTATAAGAGGTCACTAAGGCACCAAATAAACACTCCATTCTTTCTGGTGAGACAATTTTATTCAAACATTGGGTAGTATGGAGTGAAGGAGTGCTTGTTTTTCTTTTTACTAAAAAGAAACGGCATATGACTTAAATATAATACAGGATTCTTGGGATACTTGCTCATTCTTTTTAGCTCTGAGTATTTCTTTGTTGAAAAGATAAAGAATCACAGCACTAACCACATTCTGCAGCAACACCAATTCTTAGCATAAGAAGGAAGTAGAAGTCAAATGCAATCAGGTCTGTATAATAAATATGTAGTTCATTTAACTTCCATGACTATATTTACTAAATATCATATCTAAATAGGATTTTTTTTCAAAATGTTCAGGCTTTTGTACTATCTTCTGAAATCTCAGATTAATTAATTAATCAGATATTTTAAGACAAACTTAGTAAGAGCAAATGAAGGGACTTTTTCCTGTTGTGTGGAAATTTCAGTTAAGCTCCAAAACTTATATCAATAGTCACCAAATAAGTTCCACAGAGTTGCAAAAAATTTCCAGAATGCCTCATCTGGGATTAATAAAAAGTAGCTGCTCTAAGCCCTCAGGCATCATCCTATCAATTACCTACTTAAAAAAAAAAGATTTTACTTATTTTTGAACAGAGGGGTTAGGAAGAAGAGAGAGGGAGAGAAACATCAATGTGTGGTTGCCTCTCACGTGCCCCCTACTAGAGACCTGGCCAGCATCCCTTGCATGGGCCCTGATCTGGGAATTGAACCAGTGACCCTTTGATTCGCAGGTTGGTGCTCAATCCACTGAGCCACGCCATCCAGGGCCCTACATTTTTCTTTTATTGTTGTTCAATTACAATTGTCCCCATTTCCCCCCGCCATTAGTCTCCCCTGCCCTATTTACCCCCACCACCCACTTTCAATCCTCTACTCTGTTGTCTTTGTCTGTGGGATCTTAATACATTTCCTTGACTTGACCCTTCCCCTTCTTTCCCCCGTAATCTCCTTGCTCCCTCCCTTCTGGTACTGTTACCTACTTCTATATGTAAAGAAAAAACTAGGCAAGACAGTCTTCAATAAAAAGCAACCAAAGAACATTGTGTTAAACACATGTTTATATGCACTGGAGGTAAGTACACTCTGAGCCATAGTTCATCTCTTGTCCAGGGCTGATTATAATATAGTGTCAGGACTGTGCTCAGAAGAATGCAGACTGACAGATTGGTGACAGCTAGAGTGGAACAAGGGCAGACACTGGGGTAATTTCACAGAAACACGAAAAGCACTGAAATCATGAAATACAGAGGTGGAGGCACTGTCAGAATTAGAAGATAACCATATCAATGCCATCTGTGGCTCCATAAGGAGCTACCATAATGTAAAATAGGGAAATACAGTTCTCCCAATAGGGAAAGTTCTCAAGTGGTTTCTTAATTCCTCATTCCTATGGAGATGGATTGCAGTGTTATTTTTATTTAATCTGACCCAAGTTTGCTTAGATGGGATCTTACACTCAATAATAATAGGCTAGATTGTTTGAGATTAATGATCATGCTGAGAATAATTCAATGAACCGGACAAAATATATTTTTGTGTCTTTGAGAGCCTCAGTGAGAATATGTCAGGCAAAGAATAGAAGAAAAGAGAGGTTAACACCAACCTTGTGGCCACTTTTTCCCCTTAAGCAATTGCTGATTCCAAAAGTAAATTGGTAGCAGAAAAGATAATAAACCAAGTAGAGTTTTAGAGGTCTCATAGGGCTGGGGAGAGACGTCAGAAGTCTGAGAAAGAGAACGGCCTGTAGAAAAACTGTAAGCTTCTGCTGTGAGCCCCAAGGGATGTGGGTGAACCAGAAATAGACCATCTGCCAGAAGGAATGTAGCGTGTAACCATCTCAATCCAGTTTTGGACTGAGGATTATTTGCCTGCAGAAGTGTTCCAGGCCATAAGGAAAAGTCAGTCTTCTCTCAGGGAAAATATCAGTGATCAGACTTTCCAGGAAGTTCTTCATTTTACAGTCCTTTTGTGTGTTTGATTCTATTTAATTGATTGCCACCTTTATCATTATTATTTTTCTTTCACCTTCTCTTTTTTTAAAATTTGCTGGGATTTTTTTCCTTTTAAATTCTTGAGACAGATGCTTGGATCACTGAACTTTTTGTCTTTCTTCCTTCTTTTCTCATACATACATGTAAGGCCAAAAATTTTCCCTGAATCATAGTTTAAGCTTAAATTTTTCCAAGTCAAATGTAAAAGAGTTCACTATTTTTGCATATATAATATCTATTATAAATATCTAACAAATTATCATATGCTTAGGATATTGGTCAAGACTCCTGCATTTGCAAGTCCCCAAACAAGTCTAACTAAAGAATAAAAGGAAATTTGTTGCCCAAAGAACTTGTGTAACTCAGAGGATTGAGGAAGATAGTCTAACAATGGAAACTTGATGACTGAACTAAGATTCAGCATAGCCAGTATTTTCTTATACGCAACTTCAATCACTCTTTAGCTGTTTTTGGTTTTATTTATCATAATTTTAGCTGGTCTTCATCACATGAAAAGTAGTATAACAGGTCCAAAATCATGGTCCTGCATCATGGAACCCAGTCGAGTGGTTTCCTGATTTATGGATCCCAGAGGCAAAGCCTCAAATTCTAGACTAATAAGGAAAAGGCAGAGCATTCCTGAGCCTGCCTTACATTAAATATACCTCCCCTCCTCTCCCCTCCCCACACCTGAGAATGCAGGATTGCGGTTGGAGGGAAGAAGATGGGAAAGCTTGCTCAGCAGTCAAAGATCGTAAATAACAACAGTACATAACATATATTAACCTCCAGCTCCTTGATTCCTTGGTTTTAGGTGTGTCTCAAAGATAGCATACACTTGATTTTGTTTCTATAATCCAAGTGTACATGCTGTTTTTTCTCGTTTAAGAGATGACTTTGTTTCATTCAGGCTGTCACTGTAAGAGTGTATTATTTGCCTTAATCTATTTTTTAATTTTATATAATTATACATATAGTACTTTTGACTGCTTTTATATTGTCTTTTCTAATTTTTCTTCTTCCATTTTTTTACTCTGTGTAGAAGTATAGGCTCTTTTTTAACTCTAACAGTGGATGTGTTTATATTTTTAAGTAAATACTTAAATTTATATTTCTTGATTCATCACTTTCACAAATAAATAAAATCCTTTTTTGCTTCTTACTGTATACGATGAACAAATTTTTAGGTTATTTCTAGTTTCCCTTTTATTGCCACATTTGTTTATTTTTGAATTGATTTTCTTATTTCTCTATAACATAAATGACATAACAGCAGAAACTACTCCAAATTGTATTTCCAGTTCTTGGAATAGTTCCTGGAACAGAATAGAACTGTAATACATATATTTCAGAAAAAGAACATGTCAGGGAGAATACACACCACACTGATAAAATCATTTCATTTCAGAACAAGGGAGAAGTTTAGCAGGTAAGGTAGTGAATAAACAGGATTTTAGTTTCTCTGTATATTTAATTTTCATGGTGTGGCTAATTAAAATTAATTAAAAGAATGAAAAAATCATGTCACAACTTTTAAACATATATAAACTATACAGAATTTATAACAGTACAGTGTGGTTTTACTGCAGATGTATAGAAATGTGAGATTCCCCTGGACATTTTTATATGTGTAAATGATCTGTTATTTCCATCTGAGTGTTTACATATTCTTTTGCTTTTGTTTTGATGTTCAGAAATGTCGCCAGGATGTTGTGTTGTTTTTGGTTAGTGTGTCTTTTATCTTTTCACTTCTGATACACTGTGAGCCCTATCAATATGCTGGAATATCATCTCTAATTGCAAAAAAAGGATTTTCCCTTTGTATTTTTATATGTATTTATTTTTCAAAATTTATTTTTACTCTTTATATATTAAAAGTCTATGTAATCATCTGCCTTATGTCTATTGTTTTCTTCTTTTTGATTGAGTTTTTGTACTTTTGCACTGATTTGTGATAGCTTTTTGATCCTTTTCTGTTGTTTGCAAGTTTGTACTCCATGACTAAATGCTTCTACTTAAAAAATATTGAAATATTTTAAATGTTTTTTATCATGTTTAATTTGTACCACCAGTTATCATTTCATTCTATTGTTTTTCAACTATCTTGTTATATTTTTATTTTGTGTTTTTTTAAAGTTTGTATTAATTTTTAATCCATTATTTTATAATTTATATATTCTCATATCTTTCATTAATATTGCAGGTATTTTTCTCGTTTGTTTTCCAAATCTCTTGGACATTGATATTGTCTACTATTTGGCTTCTAACTATCTTTTACTTTAAACATGTGAGGCTCTTTTCCTCATAGAAAATCATTTACAGGGTTGGTCCTTATTTCTCTGGGAAATAGGCTTTGAACAGTTTCCTCAAATAAAGATTATTTTGTCCACCTGGGGCACTGAACACTTGCTTCCTTTCTGGGAGTCTAGAACTGCAAGAGTTATGGGTGTTTTTGGTGCCTGTGCAACCATTTCTGAATTAAAATGATAAACTCAAACAGGCTTGTCTTAGCAGGTACACTCTCAAGTGTGAGGGCATTTCACTGCTGTAAGGGAGAATATGCTCTGTGAGGCCCCTTTGGGAAGAGCTTGGGGGACCTGCACATGAATTTATCTAGATTCCGCCCCATGTGTGTTTTTTTCCTACTGCCTCAACAACGCATCCTTGCTGTGTCACTGTAGTACAGGTTAGCCATTAAATATTATTATGTATTGAGTCCTGTGAGTCTTTCAAGAAAAGCACCAACCCTATGGATGGTCAGAGCCTCTCATAATTCTCATTCTCTCACAACTTTTATTTAATTTGATTTGCTCTTTATAATATCATCTGAAATCTTTTCAAGGGCAAGGAACTTAGTATTGACTAAATTGTTTCTTTCCTCAGTGTATTTTAGAGAAAAGTTGAAATATTCCAGAACTTGAAATGCTATTGCTGTCTTCATAGTAACGATTTATTGTTGTTTTCATATTTTGGGGGGAAGGGGTGGTTCTTACTCTATTATTCTCTGCCATTTCACTGTAAGAAAGTGAGATCAGTGCAGGTCTAATGATTCTAAACCCTCTAACAACTGAGAAATAAATAAATAAATACTATGACCCTGAGGAAATTTAAAATACATGAATAATCAATCAGCACGCTAATTCTGATATTAGACCTCAAGGATGTATGCTCTTCCATGCTCTTTCTTGGAATCTTGCCTCCACCATGAACAAAAACTGTACTATCCTCCTAGAGAGAGTTACCCAAATGACGTTCTCACTGTTGGCAGATGGATGAGGAAGGCCGAACGTTGATGATTCAGCCAGAATCATGTAGACTCATGAAACAGTAACAAGTATTATTTTTCTTATCCTATTTCTTTTTCTCTGTTTTCTTTTATTTTGTTTTCTTTTTATTGTTTCTCATTTTTTCATTTTTCCTTGTATTATTTATATGTTAATATTACTTATATTATTTTGATATTACTTATATTATTTTATTTACTTTAACTTCTTTAAGACACTAAATGTTGGGTAGCATATTACAGCAATAACTAATATAGTCAGGAAGGGTATCAAAACTATCACTGTAACTAGTTTTTTTTTTTTCCATTCTTTTTTAAAACAACCATTTCATTTTGTCCCCTGATTTTGCAGGTCAAGAATTTAACAAGGGTTCACCTGGGTGGTTGGGATTCGAACCACATGGTGAGAACCGTGGTGAATGAAATTGGAGGGTTGGTCCATTTCCAAGATGGCTGTCTCACCCACACGTGGGGGGCCTGGATGTTCCTTGGAATCTCTCTCTCTTCCATGGTCTCCCAGTGTGTAGGGCTTCTCACAGAGTGGTAGTTTCAGGATAATCACAGTCATTACACAGCAACTCACTTTCAAGAGCAATTAATCCAAGAGACCCCAATGGAAGCAGCAAAGTTTCTTTCGACCTGACTTGCCAGCCAAAGAATATCTCTTCTGCTGCTGTCTGTTGCTCACACAAGTCATGAGGGCCCACACATAGTCAGGAGGACTGAAGAACACACTCCCTCTTGACGGGGGCTGGCAGGAGTCCCAAGAGAGGGAAGGACTTGATGGCAGATGAGGGTGGGCAAGGCAGTGGCTGGCAGACTGGGTGGACCCACATTTGCATGTGGATAAACTGGGAGGAAGATTGATTAATAAACATATAAATTGTAAATCAAATAAATTAGCCAGAGGCATGTTTTAACTTTCAGGCATTTAAAAGTAATTGAAGAGAAATTAACTAGGGAGCATGTAAGGTTACATTTCCAAAGAATCTGGAGTATGAGCAATCTAACATACTACCAGTTCTTACCTGCTTTTTATAAAGATGATTTAGTTCCTCTTACTAATGCTTCATATGAATTAAACAACATGTCCAAGTACGCTGGTGATGAGTTCAGTTGAAATATTTAGACTTAGGGTATAAATTCTGAAGTATTAAGCATGTAATTAAGTCCATAAGGATTGCAACAGGAAGCATCATTCTCTTTGAAGGACAAAGGGCTTTCATATGTTTCTTAGCATGGTGGAAAAATATGATGGCATTGAAATTCTAATGTTTATGCTCTTTTTTCGTTACGAGCTTTACCGAAAGGCATGTACTGTAGGAAAGAAGATAAGGATGGGGAGTGGGGAGACCTGAGGACAAGTTCTAATTCCACAACAATCCATCTGCGGGGACCCACTATGTCACATCCCTTACTCTACCTTCAGTTTCCCACCTCATTAAACTTTTCAAATCTTAACCTTTACAGTTTTGGATGGTTTTGTGTGTAATAAGTAATAAAAAACCCAACCCTAATTGGCTTTAAAATAAGAAATTTTATTGTTTCACATAACGTGAAGTCCAGAGGGAGAGAAGATTTCAGACTCTGATTCTATTTATGTTTCTATTGACTCTGCTTTCCTCTGTGTATTGACTTCGTTCTCACATAGGTGATAAAATGACTGTGGCTGTTTTTGATCTCACTTTCATTTATTTAAAAAAAAAAGACTTTCAACAGAAGCAAAAGAGAGAGAATGTTCCAATCTCAGCATTCCAATCAGGCATCCTTAACCTTGTTAGGTTGCTCTGGCCATATGTGATGACTAAACCTGTGACTTTGGCGATGTTTGATTGGCTAGAGCTACTCAAGAGTCACTACTAGGATTGACTTAGCCTGAGTCAAATTAATTGTGCGTGGGAGTAGAAATCCAGATAAGATCCAGGTTTTGTTAAGTGGAGGAAAGGCACGTGGGAATTTGGTGAGCTAGAGTACTTCCTATATGGTTTATGCAATTAGTGCTCCATTTTTGCTTTAATACATCTGCGATTGACTACACTGTGAAGCATTATGAATATATCCTTCATATTTTGAAGAGGGAATCAGTTTTTAAAGGATTTCTTAAATAATGAAGAACATAATACTTTAGTTCTCACTATTGCTATTAAGCTTATGAAGGATAAAAAAGGTGGTGCGTTTTTGAACTTTGACAAACTTTCATATTGGATTTTCCATTTCTCCGTTTCTTCAAAATGAATTTTGAGGTATAATTGTAAAGGAGACATATAAAGAAGAAGAAATAAAAATAGAAAAAGAAAAGTGATGGAGAAAACTTATAATGGGTAGCATATGTTTAAGCAGGAATCAGTTTTAAAAGTAACAGAATAATGATAGCAATTCTCCTATTGTCCTATTCTCCAGTCACCCTGCATGAAATAATTTATTATTTGAAGTAGGCATGATTTTATCCATTTTACTGATGATAAATTTAAGACGCAGTGAAGTTAAAAGTTTCCCACTGGCCATAATTCTAGGCAATGTCACAGGAAGATGATACACCATCCTCACTCTTCCACTCTTCACATCAACACATTTAAAAACTTATACAAAATTCACATAAAATTGATTTTTTTACCTGAATAATTATAATTACAGAAAGTTTCTTTCAGAAAATTATAACATTTCTATATTATTAGAAAAGCATGTAGGATCTTCAAAGCAGGCTGTTGAAGGGAAAATGTTGAGTGAAGCACATAATATTGAATTCATAGATAAAAGATAAATGGTTTCTGCAATGCAACAAAATACAGCAGTGTGTTTGTTAGGCCATTTCAATTGTTAGTTTCAAAATCAATTTTCCTAAATATTTATCATTTAGAAAAATTTAGCTTGGTTTATAAAAGTTATGTTGTGATGAGGGGGATGTTGCAAATTTTTGTTCGTTTTTTCATATTTTTAAAAAAATTATTGTTGTTCAAGTACAGCTGTCTGTATTCCCCCCCAACTATACCCCCACCTGAGCCATCCACACCTCCCTCCCCTGATCCTACCCTCCCTTGGTTTTATCCATGTGTTCTTTATAGTTGTTCCTGAAAACTCTTCCCGCTTTCTCCCCATTATCCCTTCCCATCTCCCCTCTGGTCACTGTCAGTTTGTTCTTAATTTCAATGTCTCTGGTTATATTTTGCTTGCTTGTTTGCTTTGTTGATTAGGTTACACTCATAGGTGAGATCATATGGTGTTTTTCTATCACCTTCGGGCTTACTTCACTTAGCATAATGCTCTCCTGTTCCATCCATGCTGTACCAAAGGGTAGGAGCTCCTTCTTTCTTTCTGCTGCGTAGTATTTAATCATGTAAATGTACCACAGTTTTCTGATCCACTAATTTATTGATGTCAATGTTTTTATTAGATGAAAATATATTTCTGTTTCAGGGAGTGTGTGTGTGAGTGTGCATGATGGCAGTCATTGATGTCACCACAACACCTACTGAAATACCAGCATGACACCAATGCTTGCTCATTATCCTAGCCATATATTCAGAGAAAACAAACCTATAAGTAGCTTGATATTCTAAGATTAGTCTTTAAAATTTCCCTAGAACTTGTTTTTAATATATAGCTGTAATAAGATCTTCTGATTATGAATAGCCTGTGATAAAGAAAGGTAATACATAGAAGAAAGTGGAGGGTAGTACAATAAAATTAAGAAAATCTTGATATCTTTCTGAAAATAAGTGAATATATACTTCAACTTATCAAAACAGTGCATTTGATAAAATGTAATGTACTTATTCTCACATCTATCTTTTGCTTCTGAACAAAGCAATAGGAATCCCAAATACAGCATGTATGAAATTTCAAATGAGAATGACTGGGGAAATCAAGGTTATCATTCCTTTACCACCAATATAATTTTGAAAAATTTCTTTTTGCTATCTGATCCATAAATTAGCATCATTTTTGCCATCCACAAACATGATTTAGTATAATATATTACTAGAGATGTTTGAACAATTATCCTTGAATTATACTTTGATTCACTAGTAAACACAACAGAATATATCTATGCAAGGAAATAGCACATTATCAGGCACAGAAGTAGACCTTAACATACATTGATTGAATTGCTGAAATATTTTTACCCTTGCCATTTATTTGCCTCAGACCTGTGCACTTCATCCTCAGTCACATCCAAATGTGCTTATTTTTAAATGCATTTAAACCACTGGTGAACAATGGATCACATGCTGTTACTGGCCAAATAATGACTGTTAGACCATAACAATGATCATAATTCATTCATAAATACCTTCAGAGTAGAGATTTCTTACTTTGCCACCAAATTACATAATTGTATGGCACTAAGCCACATACATGGTGTTACTCAATAGCAGTATGGCTGGAAATTACATGATTTGAATTCCTTAGATTCTGAAAAATCAAAAGATGTTTGTGAGTATTTTGATTCATTAATTCTAATTCTTTACTCAACAGTGCATTTTGTGTCTTCAAAATCCATGTATCCAACATGCATACCACCTCAATATGTCTTAAACCAAAATAATTATTTTTACTCTGAAAATAATAACCTTTTAAGAAAATACCTCTGTGTCACAAGTTTTAATTTTCTTACTTTGAGAAGTTATTAAATCTTGGCATAGCATCCTTTACAATATCCTTCATATCCATCATTTCTTTCTAATTCTCTCTTCTTCATTTCAATCAAGCCTTCTAATTTTGATAGAACTATTTCTCTGCCTTTCTAGCTTTTGAAATATATTTTTCTAGCCATATTTATTTCTCATATTATACTGTACACTCATAACAAGTACCTCATTCATCTATTAGTTAATTCAACAACAAATAAATAACATTAAAGTTGAGATTTGAAGAATCAGTAGGAGAAAAGTACAGGAGTAATAAAATTAGGAAACACCTCGAGCCTGAAAGAGGCTGGAAGGCTTGAGTAACCGAATGAAGGTTATTGCAGTTGAAGCACACACAGTGAGAGAGAGAGTGACAGATGCCCAGGCTTCAGAGGAAGGGAGCATTTTTGCTTCAGGTTTCCCCATTGATTTCCAGATAAGAGCCAGTTTTCTTAAACTGGCATAAAAGGATTTTTTTCTTTGTGTTGATATCATTGTTGTTTTTACTTTATTTACATTCTTTACACTATTACAGATGTCTCCATTCCCTCTGTCCACCCCTCCACTTTGCCCACCTCCTTCCCCACACTCCTCAGGCCATCACCACACCGTTGCCTGTGTCTGGGTTACTCTTATATGTTCTTTGGCTAATCTCTTCACCTTCTTTCATCAGGTCATTGGATGAAAGAAAGGATCTTTTATGATTCATCTTCTGGCTCTTCCTATATGAACAAAGATAACAGGGCATAGCGATGAAGCAAATAAGGTCTAACAGACATGGGCTTGAATTGCAATTTCAATACTTTCTGTGTAATTTGGGGCAAGTTAATTTACCTCTTTGGTAACTAGCAAGTTGCTTTACTGTCTGATCCTTAATTGGAAACTGGAATTAATAATACTTTGCAAGAAAGCTGTGAGTATACAATGATTTACCATATGGAAGGTGTCTCACTTCTATTAGTTTTAAATAAGATAACATAAAATTAGCAAATTTTCTAAACTAATAAAGTTCAATAAAAGTAATGTTATTATTTTAGTCACATTTAATGTCACAATCCCAGAAAGCAATTTTTAAATTACTTCATGATGTTACATTTAGAGTGAATCACAAAGAACTTAGGTACTAACATTAGATTTTAATTCTGATCTTGAAAATTTGCCTGCAAAAAAAGAAAATCAGAATCATCAAGGGTTCTTAATTCAGTACTTTAACAGCTTTTGAAAAATAATTGAGAATGCAATTAATTTCTTAGGTTATCCTTAAATATTTTCAAAAAGTAGCAAATTCTACTATCTTTTGCATCAATATTCAGATATAAAATGGAATTAGTGGGGCAATGAGTTTATAAAAAGATGCAATTTCACACCATGGTTTATCTTAATACTGCTCTAAACTTACCATTTAAAATTTTCTGAACAATCAGAATAACTTGCTAAAGATTAAATATTTACAACAATTTCATTTGCCATTTTAACAATTCTGCTGAATATCAGTTGATGCAAATTGATGATCATAGCTACATGTATAATTCTCTTTGTATATAGAGACTTGTCCAACATGAGCCCCACTTAATAAACTCTTTATTTAAAATAGTATTCAGTAGCATGTGGTGAAAGGTTGAATACCATAATTAATGTTGCTGTTTGAAAACCATGATGTGAGGAAACCCTGTCATTAATAAAGGCTGCTATCTAGCCAGGCTGTTTCACAGGGTGACATTACCTTCATGAAACCAATCAGGTCCACACTTCGTGCTCACAAACCACAGCCTGAGAGAATAGACTCATGCAAATAAATCCCACAAACAATTGCCACATAGCAAACTAAAACAAACAAGTGAATAAACACAAATCAAAATATCAATCTTGTTATTTACACTCTGCCTGTTTCCTTCCTGGGGCGTATTCACAACTGCTTTCCCAAGTGTGTATTCTGAGAATACCACATTTGCAAAGGCTTGGTACTTGATGGGCATCGGATCAAAGGGACTAGTTAAAACATTTAAATTCGTGACAGTTATTGACAGTAATGGGAGTTAGGCCTAGTTGTCATGTTTCCGGTTCTGTGTTAGAGATATACATGTGCCAGAGCAATATCAGTTCTTGTGGACAACACCAATGGGCACTAAACAATTGTCTGTAATCTATCAGCATCACAAGAATAGGGACTCTGTCTTAACCTTTTTTTGTCTATGACATTTAACTCACTTCTGACATGATGGTAGTACCACAATATTTTAGATTTAAATTCTTCTTACCTGTTTTCTATTTGAATGGCGACAGAGTCCTATTTCTAACAGTCATTTTTGTTTTTGTTTTTCCAACTTTAATAATGCTAGCAATTTGGCTATTTCTCCTTAGGGTGATACTAACTAGTATAATAGATTAACCTCCAGATTTCAGAGGCATAAGAGAATAAGAGACCTTTTCTTACTCATAACAGTCCATTGTGGGTTGTTCAGATAGTTCAGCTCTTTCCATGTGGTGAATTCAAGGATCCCAGCTTATCGTAACCCCTGGGTCTGTGTCAACACATAACTCTCAAGGTTTCCCTGGCATTGTAAAAAATAACTGAAAAAGAAAAAAACAAAGAAAATTCCAAATAATGGTCTATTGGAAAGGCTTTGGAAGTGGCAATTCTGCCTTAGTTCCATTGTCCAGGATTCAGTCAATATGGCCATATTTATTTGGTTGCAAAAAAGTTAGATATATTTACATTGTGTATAGTAGGTGTCCAACCTACTTTTACATGATATACAAAAAAAATTCTCTCATTATTATTTCTGCTATGTTACATCATTTTCCCTCTTTTTTTTAAATATATTTTATTGATCATGCTATTATGGTTGTCCCATTCCCCCCTTTATAATCCTCCTTCCCACCCACATCCCCCACCCCTTAGTTCATGTCCATGGGTTATACATATAAGTTCTTTGGCTTCTACATTTCCTATACTATTCTTAACTTCCCCCATTTATTTTGTACCTTCCATTTATGCTTCTTATTCCCTGTACCTTTTCCCCCATTCTCCCCACTCCCTCTTCCCTCATAGAGTCTATGATAAGACTCTATCATATTTACCTTTGTATTATGCTCTTCAGTCATAGAAATTCAAGCCAGGCACACATATTTGAAAAACAGCTATTAGTCATCCTCTTTGCCTTACTGTAATGCATATTTGAATCTTACAAAATTGTTCTTCTTGATAGCACATTCTTGTGTTAGATAATTCTGTTGGTATTCACTGCTCCTTAGCAATTGGGATTTAGTATGCAGAAACATTTATTTTAAAAAATTGAGAAGAGAAGGACCATGGATTTAATTCCTGGTCTTCAACTTACTATATGTGTGAATTGTACAGCAGATTCCCTAATATCTCCTCGTGACCACTTTTATTCCTCTGTGACACTCAACTGCACGTACTCAATTTAGCAGTATGTTGTGGGGATTGGATTAAATAAAGTAAGGAAACTATGGTAGGACTTGCTGTATCCTCAATAAGAGTCAATAACATCTCAATTTTTCTTAACATTGACAACAGTCATGAAAAGTTTCAATCATGCAGCCTTTCCATGTTCCCTAATTTACTTCCCCCTCTGTTATTATTATTCTGCTTTGTATATTTTTGAAAGGCACCATGGCATTTTTAAATATGTGGTACAGAAATGCAAAATAGTAGCGGTAATAATGGATTTTCTATTGTTTCAAAATTGCAAAACCATCACTATTTAAAAAATATTTTTAGTTTCAATTTTAGATGCCCATTTTAATAATGCAAGTGAGGCTTTTCACAATGTGTTCTTTTCAAATTTATTCATTGCCATAGAAAGAAATGAGACAAGGCTTTAATTTGGTTCTCACAGGGCAGATGAAATTGGTTCACTTTATTTCTTATTTTATTGTTAGCACCTTTTGTCACAAATGCAAAGCCCAAGATGTTGAAAACATTTGGTTGAATTTGTACTGGTCTGTCTTATGAAATCTTAATTATAGCACTTTCCTCAAAAATTTAATTACTTTTCTAGAACTGGTATAGTGTTAACCTTTGCCTTTAATTTGAATTTTAAAAAGAGATTGGCAGATATCTCTTTTTGAGACTAACAGCCACATTTTCTCCTCCACTGCATGTGCACCTCACGTAATAGTTTCAGCACTTAAGGCAACGTGTAGCAGTAGATTGTAAGAGTGAAGATGACATCAAGCCTTAAATGTGTTTCACTAATACATCTACAGAAGGGGGCAGGGAAGGGAATGTAGCATATAGGTTATATTTTGAACTGGGATAAAGAATAGTGGAAATATCTTCCTGTGATTTCTGTGTTGGAGTGTAGTAAGGAGTGATGATCAGGTAAAAGCATGCTCAGAAATTTGAATGGAATGCTAACAGTCCCGGAAGAAGAGAGCTATAGATCACTGAGGAAAAGTTATATGCACTGGAAAAACTTTCCCAGTTCTGCAGTACCTTGGTGGCTAAAGTTAACAAGACCATAAAAACATAAGCTGGGTTATCTTTGTCTGCTTTTTAAACTTCTTAGTTGACTGACATGCATTCATTGACTCAACATCAATGAGAACTAATCAACCATCACACTATTATGAAAAGGATTTTATAGGTAACCTAACTTGACTGATCTTAAAAATTTCTAAAACTACTATAGCAACTGATTACTCTTTTAATATATTTGCTTCAGCACAGAACACAATGCATCTGGGAGAAGAAAGATGTCTAAGATACCTGAAAAGGTGGCATCACCTAGAGATGAGAATAGTCACAAGTAATTGCAATATAATCTATGGAGTATTTGCCAGAAAAAGTTTCAAAAATAATGTTTTACGGGTCTAGAAGAGTCATCAATCACATGCTGGGATCACATGGAAGGATTCTGCGGAGTCAGATGACAAATAAGCTGGGTGGGAAGACATGTATGACACAACTTGTCAGAGATGGAGAGGAGTGTAGAGAAGGAAAACCTAAAACATTTTTTTAAAGAGTAACTTTAGGAAATCCTCTATGTTATACACATCCTGGTCCTGAAACTGTCTCGAAGTCACATATATAAAAGTTGAACAACAGATTTATATATTATAAAAATGAACAGATACTAGAATCTTTATATGTGTATAAAATATATGTAAATATATCATTTATAATATTTCCATGCTATTTTAACAAAATAATTCTATATGAGTGAAAGTGAAAATGACTTGGCACAGCTAAAGTAACAAAGACCGTTGGCAGGAAGCATCCTGACTGGCCAGTCCCATAGAAGTTTCTGTTAACCGCCCCCACAGGGGGAAACTCTCCCTTATCTGCCCTTTAAGACGTTCATCTTGCTTGGGCATCCTCTCACTTAGTGAGGCTGCTCCTCTTTCCCTTTCTTCCCTGCCCTTAGAAATGTAATATGCTTTTCTTCATGAGCCCAGAACTCTGCTTTGGTTCTGCTGGAGTATACGAGAAGGACAGACGGTCTTACAATATGTATAGGGTGATGAAGAGAAAAAGGAAAAGGAAGAGGAAGGGAAAAGAACTATGTGAAATGCTAGATCACTTCAGATTCTGATTCTATTTTTTGCATCATCTCAAGGTAAAATACTCTTCCCTTCGCTGTTCAATAATTGCAAGTACGTGTGTGTGTGTGTGTGTGTGTGTGTGTGTGTGTGTGTGTGTGTGTGTGTGTGATAGTGCAGCTGTTTTTTGTTCCATCTGCACTGGTTCTAGAGATTACAAACTGCCTAGATTCTGAAAGAATTTGGTTTGTGGGTAAGTTTGGATTGGCATGAACAATCACATAGAATTAGATCAGTTGAGAGATGATAGGTAAATAAATAGGTAGTAGATAGAGTTGTTAATACAGAGATGCAGAGATACTGAGACACGGAGATATTAACTGGACCCGACTCACCAATATGCCTTCCTTACCAAGACTCCCTGTTGTCTCATACTGATTTACTGCTCTCCATTATGTTATTCTTCTTACCACTGAAAGCACTTCTGTTTGTGAACACTGATCTAAACAGCTTCACATTAAGGTGAAAATTCCTGAGTTTTTAGCATATCTACCAGTTTGCTGATTTGACTTTCTGGACCAGTATGTGCAACTCCTTCAATGTAGAATTTGTTTGTTTTGCTTTATTCATCTTTTTGTTTTAATTTTATTTAGTAAAAAAGCTCACACTGAAGCTTAATACGCAAGGTATCTAATTGTTGGCAGGAGAAAAATCTTCACTTTATTGTGCTGTTAAAAATATTTTGTGGACCTAGTTTAGAAGTTTCTAGAATTTAAAAAAATCTCTGGAATAAAAAAATAAAAAGACTCATGCACACCATCTTTGTGTGATGCATTCCCACTACATTTAAGGTTACTCTAATGCTACCCATTTTTTAAATATTCATCAGTGTATTTCATATTCTGAGTAATAGACTTAATATTAACTGTGTTTGTGGGTTTTAGCAATGATCCTAAAAAGTATGAATCAATATCTTCCACTCTATTTTCTCCTCCAGTGTGATGTGGCTATATTTACTTTAGTGCAAACAGCCACGGGCTGGTTATAAATCATTCTACCTATCTTCCCACTGACAATCTCCAACCAGGTCAGTAGATTTCCCTGAGGGAAAAGAAAACAGGGCAACAGTCGGTCATGATAAGCATTCCAGCTGCAAGTACTTGCAGCTGGAATGCGCCTGCTTTTTAAGGAACAGAAGGAAATGACCACGGGGACCTATTTTAAAAAATGCAATTCAATTTTAAATGTATTCATGCATTTCCGTTTAGGGAATTTAAATTAAATAACCATTTAAAGCTAATATAGATACCTTATTAATGGCATTGGGATAATCAGTATTTGAGTGTTTAAAGATCAGGCCAAGAATGTTTAAGCAAAGACACAGTGTATATAATTGAAGTAGCATGCAAATATGATTATACATGCCTATCACACCCCACTTGCTAAGGATATATGTGACATTGCCTCTGTTAGAGGAAGACATAATAATGATAAATACCTATTCAAAAAATTAACAATTTTTTAAAATATTCTGACCAAATGTGCCATCCTTTAGATGCATAGATTTTCATTTTTTTAAGTACTTTTACATAACTGTGACAAGCACTCTGGTTGTTTTAAAGGTGAAATGCACTTTTGTCACCCATACCTGGTCACATGTTTTTTTGAGGATTAGAGGTACAGTCTCTCCTGGAATAACACTTTCCTCTGGAGAAGATAATGAGGCAAGGAAAGATCAAATCTGCAAACTTGATGTCAATATAACCATGCTCCAAGTAACCCATTGGAAATATCTTGATGTCATCATCTATTGTAATAGAAATATATGATGCACCTGTCATTAATTAAGTAATCAACCTATGTCAAGGCCCTTCAGAACATCAGCTTCCAAGAAGATGGATAAAGATGTAGTATACATGGAGGTGAAATTTGTGGTAGACTGCTTTTGATGACCTGGGTTCAAATTCTTGGTCTAATACTATCTCAAGTAAGTTTAAACAAACTTTTTATTCTCTATTAGTTTCCTTATTTTTAAAATGAAGATAAAAATTGTATGATGTATGTGTGCAGCTATGTAGGTTATAAATAGGAATGTAAAGCACTTTCCATTGGTACATAATACTTCATAAATGTTCTACCATCAATGAATTTTCATGTTTTATTCGTAGAGAATTAAAATCCAATTTAAGTTGGTCCTTTTTTTGTTGTTTAGTTTAGTCAGATAAGATATATTTTGGTCTTTTATTTAATAAGGGCTTTTGACTGTCAAAGGCTATCATGTGAATGCTTAGTATCAAAGTTCCCCAGACTGTTGTCTTTCTCAAAGGCAGATGGTAAATCTGTCAGCAATAGCATTTAGAACAACAACAACCCAGATGCTTTAAAACACTGCATATAAAGCTGCTCCTGCCACGAAGTGTACTATTGGGCAAGATGCCAAAGGGAGGTCTCCAAGGCAATTAGAGCTTCTGAATCCAACTCTGACTGTCTGGGAAGTCAAATGAGTGCAGCTTGCTTAACCATACACCATTTAATTTAAAGAGCACGCTCCTTTTTTCTAAGCAAGCCACTCCTCAGTGTTTCAACCTAGCTACATTCTAGTAAGAGATTTGTATGATCTTTATTCATAGAAAAAAAGTTTTGCATTACTTTATAGATATAGTATTCTTTTTAATAAAGCAACGATTAGACTTAATGACCACTTATCCATAATTATTTTGCATGTGCACAATTATTTTTACTGATTCATAATAAACACAATATTTATGAGTCCTTTTACATAACCTGAATAATGATGACTTCAGTAAGCATGAGAGACCTATTTATCAGTGCTATAGAGTCAGCAGGGTTTTTGTTTAACATGACTTGAACACTTAATAAAAGTGATAATAGGAGTAGAAAACAATGCGATACAATAGAAATAAGGCAATATTTCAATTTTAAAAAGTATCCCTTATATTTAAAGAACACACTTTTCAAATATATGGATGGTTAAGTGTTACTTATAGCTTCTGGTAATCAACAGACCCGAAATATTCATTGCACATTTACTATGTATCAAGCCTCACTCTAGGCACTTTGGATTCATTTTCCTTAAACTTCATAGGGACACTTCAAATATCTTTATTATCTTCTTTGTGTAGAAGGGGAGACTTGACCATGGCCATAGAGCGTAGTGGGATATTTGAATCCTGGGAGTTTTTTTATGTTTCAAAGATAGTGTCCTTTTGATTGCATCATCCAAAGAATAAATAAGATATTTTTACTATCATGATGACAAGTTTCTCATATGTGAAGGAAGAGTTCATTTTTTATTAAACAATCAAGACCACTAGCTTCACAATGAAGATTCAGGAGGAAGTCTGAAGGCTTTAGAGGTAGACAGCATTGGTTACTGATTATATGACATCTCCAGATTATGAAAAGAGATGAAGATAATTATCTTAGAGGGGTAAGGCAAAGATATAAGAGGACAAATAGAATTGTGTGGTACCAGGAATATAGAGATTAAAAAGTAAAGGCCAGAGAATTTAAGTAACTAAATCAGGGCCACATGAATTAATAGCAGAGCTGCCCTCAAAACCATATTTTCCACATGTCTAATTGAAAAGCTATGGAAAGTAAGAGTAAATTCTAAATTTGAAAGCATTATCAATGTTAGATAATGCTCAATACCATAAATGTGACAATATTGTTTGAAGATAATAAAATAATAAAAGGAAATAGTATTTCCCCAGAATACCTAGTAACAGTAAGATATCACTTATACTATACATGTGCTATATTATAGAAAGAGAAAGAAAGAATTCTGAAAAGACATGCCAAATTATAGTTGATTTTTATCTCTTTTATTTATTTTCTTATATGTATTTTGGATTCATACATTTCCATAATGAAACTATATTACTTGGATTCTTACTAAAAGAACATGATATAAAGTAATTACATTCTGTGTCTCAATTTTACTTTTCCAAATATGTTTTTTCATTATATCCTGCTCATTTAATTTGAAAATTAAAATGTTCATAAACTCATTTGCATTGCAAGTTGAATTATTTTTCTGCTTATGATCATAACTAAAAAGACATTAAGGCGATGCCTAGGGATAGTTTTTCCCATGCTGCAAAGGGAAAACTGAGCCCAGGACTTAGCTATGAAAAATGGGTATTGCCTTCTCTTGTCCCTGGAATTAATTCTCAAACTTTACTGTAAATAAGACTCCTGTAAGATAGCAGTAAAAATCCAGATTCCATTGTCAGAGATTTTGATTTGGTAGATTTCAGGTGTATTCCTGTCTCAATAGTTTTAAAAAGCTTCCAGGTGAGAATGGTAAAAGAATTCTCAGGCCTTTCACTAAAACTTTGCTCTGTAGGAACTGGCCATTCAGGTATCATGGTATATGAGTGAATATAATGTCACTATCCTACATCCGTGTATCAAGAGATTACTGTTCAAACACAAGACAAAGGTAACTAAAGAAAAAATCATAGAAAAGATATTTTTCAAGAAGAATAGATATTTCTATTCAAGAAGAAAAGATATTTTTCAAGAAGAATGTTGTAATTTTTAGAATGGCCTTGGTTAACAATCAGTAATGAACAACCCCCTATGTCATTGACTTAACATGATAATTATTTTCCTCATTTACAATATAGGCATGGCTTAGAATAGTATTAGAGCTATTCTTGTGGTCATTCAAAATCTCAGACTGATGGAAATTTCCAGAATCACTGCGGCAGTGGCAAGAGTACATGGCAAATTGTTACCAAACAGCAAGCAGGGTCCTGCTGCCAGCCACTCCCTTGGAGACAAAATTCCAGAGGCAGAGATTTGGTGAAAAAGGAAAGGAGGCTTTATGCGAAAGCTACGTGATTTGTGAATAACAGCTTTCCACATGCATTAGTCACCTAAGCTTATTGACAAAGGCTAAAATATTTAACTCTTGAGTTCTAGCTTTAATCACATAAACCTATCAATTAAGGCTAAAATCTTTAACTTTTGAATTCCCCTATCACTCCCCTTGCTAGTTTTTAATTACCTTATTTCTTAAGATTAGTTTGCAAACTAAAACAACATAAGATACAAAAGCTACACAATTTTGGAAGAATGGCAGGCTTCTGCTTCAGATTCCATCCTCCCTAGAACATCCAAAGAAAAATAAGCTTCTCACCCCCTGCCAGGCCAGACTAATCCTAGGCTGTGCTTGGAGTTCCTTCTCATACTTAAAACACTGTCCTTTAAGGAGATGCAGGTGGCTACAGCATAATCATCCAGGCATCCTTGAGGAAGAGAAAGAGAGCCAGTCTTTCCCTTCCTTCTGTTTAAATCTTCTGGCCCATAATTCCCTGTACAGCAGGGGTGTTTAGCTTCTCAGCCAATCTTATCCCGGACTGTTTACCATTGCCTCCGTCAACCTCCTCCTAAGACCTCTCCCTACTCCTCCCCTGTCATCTGATTAGCTCTCTCCATATCAAAATCACAAATTGACACACAAAGCTTCTGTCAGAAAAGACACCATCACTTCTGCTTATATTTTATGGCATAGGAAAGCACATGGCTATGCTAAAATCAAAGGAGTGGGAAAATTCAATTAGATCCTATGTCCACAAGAAGTATAGCCAGATGGTGAACATTTTAATCACTACCTTACATGCCAAACTCAACCAGTTATAACATAGTGCAGTGCTTACAAACCCCATGCGGGAAGTTTAAAAGCTCAGATACTAATCCTGGTTGTATCACTTACTAACTCTCTGAATTTGGACAAGTCACTTAACCTCCGTAACCTTCAGCTTCCTTACCACATCAAATCTCCCAGGTCTACTCTCAGCAAGAATGTATATGAAGAACAGTGCCTGGCATGTAGAGTGACCTTGTGATTATTAGTCTTATTCATAACTAAGAGTTACAATAAATAGACCAAAATATGAATATTCTGAAGTGGGCTAGCACAAAAATATAAAAGATACTCTAGCACTTATGGATCATACATTTATTTAGCTCTGACTTTTCACAAGGTACTAAGTTAGGAAAAATAAAATACACAGAAGTGAATAAGAATATGGTCTCTGATATGAAGAATCTTACAATGTTTGGGAAGTCAGGAAATTAGAGAATAAAAACTAGACAGATAATTTGAACGTGGTAAAAGGAAGGAGCGATGGAAACCAGAGGAGATAAAATCAGACCTGAGAAAATGGTGAATCTTTTTGGAAAAAGTGTCATTTCTGTTAGTACTGTGCAGCAAAAAACTTTAAAAATATTTCAAGATTAATATGTAGTAGTAGAGAAACACTCAAATATACATGTTACAGGTGATGTTTCTAAGAAAAATAAGTGCAGGTAAATAAATGACTGATGGATATAGATACAGATATACTGACAGATGGTTAGATGGACATACATTTAGTCTGCAGACCCTCTTATTTGAGAGAATAATTGGCTCAACTACCAGAGTGTCATAGGAAGCATTGCAGTCATAGTTTGTCCAGAATCTAAGGTGAGACTTACTCATATAATCAGGACAGATTGTATTTTCATTCGAATTTTTGTTTGGGTATGAGTGGATAAGTGTTTAAGCACATTATCCTCACTTGGGTAATAGAATAATTCTGTTTTCTAAATTCAATTTCCATACTGAGCTGTGTTTTGTGTGGTCAGACATTATTCCCCAAATTACAATTCCTTTAGGGTGTACTCCCAGCCCTTGAGTTTGGATAAAGAAGTCCTGCAAAGGGATGGAAATTGCTAAAGAGTGACTTAGGAAATCAGGCATGTGACAATTTCCATGAATGTCAAGCGTGCTAATTTGCCGCAGGGAGAAACAAGGTCATTCTGTACACCATTATCAGAATTGTGGTGCGTAGACTAAGTAGACAACTTAATCTTTCTCTGATTCAACCAGTCATTCTTCTTGTCTTCACAGTGCTTTGTACTCAGTCATTGCTGAATTCTATAAGGTCCTTTGAATACAAAAAAAAAAAAAAAACTATTAAGATATGCTATCTCCTTTATTAAATTGAAAGGTTGAGATTATTCAAAATTCTGCTTATAAATGTCTGACAGCCAGGGAGCTATTTAACTTGATATATAACTTAAATGGGCCCAGACACCATCGGATATGAGATTGAGGCTTCAATCTACCTAATGCAAGAAGAGAAATTTCTCCTTTTTTCTGTGGGTGAGGTGTTAAATATAAAAACCTTGATTTTCAGGTACAGCACTTGAGCTCTTTCTATTGAACCCTTTCTATTGCTGCTTGGGAGGCATGCCAACTTTGCCTGCAATATAAATCAATCAGCTATATTTCATTTTGATGTTTTTTATCATGATTCTTGGGGTTCCTTAACAAGACATTCACATTAAAGGCTCAGATATTCAGAGTGAACATTAAAGAAATAAGACAATAAAATTTGATTTAATAAATGAAATAAAATGGAAGATAGGAATAGCAAAAATGTGGCAATTGTTTTCTCTGCACTTTCAATTTTTCTGTTAACCTATAATGTTCTAAAAATAAAGTTTATTAATTTAAGAAACATGCAACCATCATTGCCTACAATGCAGAACCAAGAGAGTCAGATCTCAAAAGTTAAGTCAAGTGAAAAAATAGCTACTCTTAAATTTTTATATTGCATTATTACTTGGGTGCACACATTTACAAATTTTAAACATATTCACAGTATCAGAAAAAAAGTGGAAACATGTAGTGAGGCAAATATAATGCCAGAACAGTATCAGTGTCAAATAGTCCCCCTAATACTAAGATTTCTACTTTTGGTGGCATTTGCATGTTTGGTTAAAATAAAGTGATTTAATTGAAACAAATAAAATACCTAGCATGTTATTCAGTAGTGTATTTGTAAATATATTTTGTATCTTCTTTTTGAAAGGTTCTGTGGGGAAACAATGATGGAAATGACACATTTTGCACTTTTAAAGTTTGTATCCTAGAAGTTTGGATGACAAATTAAAATCTATGACTAAACATGAGTCTTTACAGGGAAGCTTTAGTGGTTCAGTGTTATGACAATGGAATTCATAAGCACTACTCCAGAGCAAACACTGAGCATGCTTGTCTCTCTCAACACTGAGTTTCAATTAAATCATTGCTTTAGCTCAAATTTCAGACAGTTTTTATTGAAGTGATCAATACACAGGGGTAATTATGAAAGAAAGGACAACAATGCATTTTGGAAGCCACAATGTTTGATGGTAAAACAGTCAGTATTGCCAGGAAGTAGGAAATCCCAAGAGACCTAAACTATGTTCATCATTTAAATTGGAGGATATGGACATATGGCAATCAAATTCCCGATCAAAATGTTTGGAGGCACTTTCATGCCAAAAATACTCTTTGCAGCACCATGTATTTAGACACTCATATGCCTCCAGAGCATGTTGGCCAATAAAGCATATTTCCACTTATGTTCTGCCAAGTCTTACTCATTAGCTAAAAAAATCTTGTTTTGCAGCTCCTATAAAAAGAATTTGCAGTACCATGCTTATGCTTCAAAGTTAAGATTTTTACACTTTATTGAGTTTTGTTTATAACTTGCAATGTTACCAAAGTACTGAAGCTTGATTTTTAAACATTAATTTCATCCTTGTCTATCACTAAATCTTTTTTAAAGATTTTATTTATTTATTTTAGAGAGATGGGGAAGGGAGGGAGAAAGAGAGGGAGTGAAACATCAATGTATGGTTGCCTCTAGCACACCCCATATTGGGGCCCTGGCCTGCAACCCAGGCATGTGCCCTGACTGGGAATCAAACTGGTGATGCTTTGTTTCACAGGCCTGCACTCAATCCACTGAGCCACACCAGCCAGGGCCTATCACTAAATCTTGATTACAGATGCTAATAAGTTTTAAGAGTTAGTCAATGAAAATGTTTTCTGGTACTGCTGACTCTCTGCTCATAGACAATGATATAATAAAAATCAGAAAGAAAGAAATAAGAAGTAATACAAGAGTGTGAAAAAAATGGATCAGAATTTCCACCTATAGGTAAACCATATAGTAGAATTCAAATGTATTTGGAAAAATGTAAATACATTACTTAGTTATTTGTACTATTTTGCCTTATATTTTAACCTCATTTTTTATGTATTAATTTAAAAAATAGTTAAATCCCTCAGCTTTTTCTTTGTAAAGTCAGTGTTTGGCTCAATAGAAATTAAGGCCCCTTTAAAAAAGTCTCGGGTGTTTATGTACTTTCAGCAGGATAGACCCAGGTCTTGTATTCTCTGGTTTACTATATACATCAATATATATTTAGGACTGAACATAAAACTGGGAACAGACAGGGCCAATGATTCCTTTAAAATGTCAAATTACTCTGAATTTTTGTTACACTTTAGAAGTGGGCATTATTGGAGAAAAGATACCACATAAGTCTTCTATTGCTGGGTAATGAACTACCACAAACCTAGTGACTTAAGACAAGTTACCTCAAACATAGTGGATTAAAACAACACCCATTTAGCTCTGGCTGGTGTGGCTCAGTGGACTAGTGCTGGACTGTGAAGGAAGGCTTGCTGGTTCAATTTCCAGTCAAGGCACATGCCTGGTTGCAGGCCCAGTCCCCAGTAGAGGGCACATGAGAGGCAACCACGCACTGATGTTTCTCTCCCTCTCTTTCTCCCTCCCTCACCGTCTCTCTAAAAGTAAATAAATAAAATCTTGAAAAAAGCATTCATTTATTATCTCATTTTCTATAGATCAGAAGTCTAGGCATATTATAACTGGGTTCTCTTTTTAGGCCTCACAAGGCTGAAAATATGGTGTAGTCTAGTGGCATTCTCATCTGAAGCTCAGGGTTCATTCGCAAGTTTATTGGTCATTGGCAGAAATTTGTTCCATGTGGATGTAGGACTGGGTTCTTTGATTTCCCTGGAGTCAACTAGAGACCATTCTCATTTCTAGAGGCCCTGCCACATGGTCCTCTCCACAACTTGGCATTTTGCTCTTTAAAGGCCATCAGGAGAATCTCACTTTGGAACTCTTTCTTAGTTCTAAGGGCTGAGCTGAGTAGGTCAAGCTACCCAAGATAATCCCCCTTTGATTCACTAAAGTGAGCTGATTTGGGACCTTAGTTACATCTGTGAAATCCTTTCTGCCTATAAGCTGACGTAATCACCAGAGTGATTTCTCATCACATGGATAAGTCAGGAAAAGGTGAGTACACAAGGGTACAGAAAACTTGGGTCATCATAGATTTCTGTCTACACAGACACCAAAAAATATGTGTGATAATATGGTAAAACTTTGACAAGGTAGAAGTGAAAAAGACGTGAACTGGACAATTTTACACAAGAAAGTAGAAAATCTTTTGTAGCTATGAAAACAAGTTAGTACACATGATTTTATTCTCATGTAACTAAAGAATTTAGAAAGACATAGTAAAGCTTAAAATTATTATAGCAATCATAATTTTATATAGCAATCTCATTTTTTTTTTATGGAGAATCATGGTAAATCCTATAACTGACTTGATGATGGTCAGCTACTTTGCATAACAATGACTAAAGAGATGAGGCATCAGAAATCTGAAATCTTATCCTTTGACTCTTTATTGTATTTATTTTTGAATTTTTGGCCATGAAGATAAATAATTTTGCACTTCTCCTTCTGTTTAATTAGTGATTATGTGTCTTTCTGAGGCTTCCTTTTGGGCTCAGGGTATAGAGGATTATATTATTAAACAAATATTTTTGTTTGGGAGCATGACAATTAGTTTTCCTTAACTCTTCCCAGAGTCTCAAAGCAGTAGTTACGGCCCATTGTCTTAATTACTTGTGGATACAAATAATATGGTATCTCAGTATATAGATTCAGGAATAGATTAGCCTCAGTTGGCCAGTGTTATGTAGCAGAATATTTGGATAACCACCGTGACTGAAATGAAAACATTTTCTTGTTGAATGGGCTGCATAACATATTTTTATTTTATCTTTTTTTCATAAGATTGTTCTTGGGAATATTACACAATGATTGTATCACAACATAAAGAGAAAAAGCTTTAATTGAAATAATTATTATCATTAAGATTTATAAGATGACATATCTTAATTCCAATGCTTGTATGAAGTTATCAGCAGCTCATGTTCATAAGGCATAATAAAACCAAGGAGAAAAGATGCAGAAAAATTTCAAGAGTTTAGAGCAAAATAAAACTTCAATCCATCATTATCAAAAGAGGTGGTCAAAGTAAATAGTATGAAAGATAAAAGTTTCATGGCATAATATTTTCAGCTCAAGCAACCTGCTTAATCCTATGAGGTAAAATACTATATAGCCAATAAGAGTTAATTCTCTAACTATGTAAAATAAAAGTAATGTTCATGAAGTGTCTGGAATCTTTGCTTACCAAAACATACTCTTTAAGAACCAAAGTTTGGTTCATGCCCTTTATGAAGTATAGTGTGTTTCCAGTTTTTTTAATTAAAGCAACTATAACATGCCTATTCTAGAATATGGGAATCATATCATAAACATAAACTTTGATGAGTTATTCATTTAGAGACCAAGAATGAAATGTAATGGGTATGTGGCTGGAACCAAGTTACATGAAAGGGTAAGATACTATCTGTAATCCTAAATTCAAAGTTATGGCAATCTAAACGTAATGAAATACAATTTTTTTCTGGCTTGTATAATATGAATACAGTGACTATGAAAATAAAAATAGCAAGAACAACTATAAGCTATGTGTGACACTATGTGATTTTTGTAGTTCTTTCATAGGCAGTGATTCCTTGGACATCAGGCCTACAAATAAATATTAGTATTATCACTTTAGACCTTGGGGTCCTTGTCCTTGCTTATTATTCCTTCTACAAAACCATTCTTCATCTTCATCCCAAGACATGCATTTTGATTCTTGCATGTATCATTTCACTTGTCATCTTTGAGAGGTATTTCTGACCCACCAAAGTAAATTGGTTTTCTTGGATTAGTTTTGCTAATCATAGACTTACTTCTTCGAGAATCATGTTAGAAAAGTAGCATATGATGCTAAGTTTTTAAGTGGCAGATGAAAATGCTGCCCAATTTGCAAATGAGGAAATAGAATATCAGAGAATAAAGTGACCTAGAAGTCAAAGTTAGCAAGTAGCAAAGTTGGGATTTAAATTCTGGTATACAGACTAAAAAACTGTTGTTTGCTAATATGCTATGGCGATTCAGTAAATTCCTTAGAGCCTTTGTTCTAAACTGGGTGTGGTTTCACTACCCAGGAACCATTTGGCATTGTCTGGATCTCTTCTGGCTGTTTCCACGCATTGCATGTGTGTGTGTGTGTATGTGCGTCATTGCGTGTTTGGGAGGGGGATCCTACTGGCATCTAGTACAAGGATGCTATGAAACATCTTACAATACACAGAACAGTTTCTCAACAACAAAATGTTATCCAGTCCAAAATGTCAATCATAACAAAATTAAGAAACCGAGCCTTAGAATACTTAAAAGAATAAAAGCAATGCACATGTCATTATGTATTTTTGACATACAAAGAGTATACAAAATAACACTTAAATTCTTTCATTTTGTAACACTTTCCTAAGGACTGTTCTGAGACTCTCTAGCATCCTATGAGTAAATTCACAGATTAACATCTTTATAGGAAAGCACATATTAATTTTAAGATTAATTTCTAATTTTGCCATACATATGACTTGAAAATGAAATTGTTAATCTTCATATCCATGAAAGTGTAAGTGAGAACTACACAGCAGAAAGAAAGAAGGAGCTCCTATCCTTCACAACATCATAGATGGAACTGGAGAGCATTATGCTAAGTGAAATAAGACAAGTGGCAAAAGACAAATACCATGTACTCTCACCTATAAGTGGACTCTTATCAACAAAACAAACAGAAGACCAAAATAGATCCAGAGACATGGAAATAAGGAACAAACTGACAGTGGCCAGATGGGAGGGGGAGGGGTATAATGAGGGAAAGAAGGGGAAAGGTCTAGTCAGGGAACATGTATAAAAGACCCATAGACATGGACAACAGAGTGGAGATTGACTGTGGGAGCAGGGGCTGGGTGTTGGGGGTGCATGCTGGGTGAGGCAGGGGAGAGCAACAGGGGAAAAATTGGGACAATTGTAATTGAGCAATGATTAAAAAACGAATATCATGGCCTAAACAACAGAAAAAATAAAAAACATAAAGAATAAAAGCAATCATCTACTATAAACTGTCATGGAAAAATCACACACATTTCAAGCCTAAGGAGTGGCCTAGAAACAATTATGTTTTTTTTCTGCTATTTATGACTGTGAATAAGTGACTCAGTCATATAAGAAATGGATGAAAAGTTTTATGAGCACGAACAGAAGGTTGGTAGGTATAGGAAATCTGTGCTCAATTTTGGAAAGAGTAGTGTCACTTATGCTACCAAACCTGCAGTTGCCTACAGATGCCAAGAGCAGATAGGCCACCCTGCAAGCACCATCAGAGCAAAGTAGCTCAGCACTCAAAGAAAGGTTCAAGACCACCAGAGTCAGAGGGAAGGCTGGCACAAGCTGACACTCAAGCATCATTCACTAGGAAAGCATAACCCCTTGCCTTTGGCAAAGAAAGGGCGGTTTGTTTATTCATCTTTGTACATTCTCTCTAATTAGAAGCTTCCCCTTCACCTCTCAAAATCAGCCATTAAAAAGATGACTATATTGATTAAAAGGGTTATTTAAGATAATGGCAACCTAAAATATATATTATGTTCAATGAACCTAAGTGGTTCTTTTACTGTTTTAAACGAAATCAATGTGCATATATTCCACTGCAACAGAAAAAAAAACAAAACAAAACTATCATCAACATTTCAAGCTAATTTTTCACTAGAGAAAAAAATAACTTCATGATATTCTTTTGCTTATGCAATTGTGTATTTATTGTCTGTTTGTCCTAACACTGGACTAGGGACACTTTGATTAAAAGTGTGGAGCTTGTTTATCTTCTAAACTGTATGCTTTGGACATAGAAGAGTACACAAGGACCTGCCCTATATGTGTTTAATAAATGCATAAATGGATAAAGTGAAGGTGAAATGTGTGCAATTTTCTCACCAAAGTGTACATATTAGGATTACATAAAGTCTGTGTTACTCTGCTAGGATTTCTTTAACAAAGCATTATGTACTGTGTGGTTTGAGCAGAATTTTTTTTTCTCAGAGTTCTAGAAGCTTTAAGTCCTAGATCAAGTTATCAAGAAGGCTGGTTTCTTCTGAAGCCCCTGTTCTTGGCTTGCAACTAGCTGTCTTTTCACTATGTTTTCACATGGTCTTTCCTTTGTACGAATGTCTGTGTCCTAATATCCTCTTTTTATCAGAGGAGGAGTCATATGAGATTAGGCTCCACCCTAATAACCTCATCTTAACTGCCTCTTTAAAGGCTCTATTTTCAAATACAGTGACATTATGAGGTACTAGGGATTGAAGCTTTAGTGTATGAACCTGGGGGGTGGACGCAACTCATCTCAAAACAAAAATCTACTGCAAAGTGAATACATTGCAATCTGCATTCTATTTCACAATATGCAGCTATCCTATTCTATTTTGCAACATGAAACTATAATTCATGTGGCTGTTCAGCATCTATCACTTTATTTTTTCCCATATTTTTTATTTATTTTAATTGTTGTTCTTGTACAGTTTTCTGTATTTTACTCCCATCCCAGCCCACCACCCCAGGCCTCCCCACCTCCCTCCCATTTTCACCCCCCTAGTTTTTATCCATGTGTCCTTTATACTTGTTGCTCTAAACCCTTCCCCTTTTCCCCTGAAATTCCCTCCCCTCTCCCCTCTGGTGACTGTCAGTCTGTTCTCAATTTTAGTGTCTCTGGTTTTATTTTGCTTGTTTGTTTGTTTTGTAGTTTAGGTTCCCATTAAAGGTGAGATCATATGGTATTTGTCTTTCACTGCCTGGCTTATTTCACTTAGCATAATGCTCTCCAGCTCCATCCATGCTGTTGCAAAGGGTAGGAGCTCCTTCTTTCTTTCTGCTGCATAGAACTCCATTGTATAAATGTACCATAATTTTTTGATCCATTCGTTTAATGATGGGCACCTAGGTTGCTTCCAACACTTGAGTATTGTAAATTGTGCTGCTATGAACACTGGGGTGCATAGGTTCTTTTGGATTGGTGTTTCAGGGTTCTTAGGATATAATCCTAGCAGTGGGATTGCTGGGTCAAAAGGTAGATCCATTTTTAGTTTTCTTAGAAAATTCCATACTGCTTTCCATAGTGGTTGTACCAGTCTTCAATCCCACCAACAGTGCACTAGGGTCCCCTTTTCTCCACAACCTCTCCAACACTTGTTGTTTGTTGCTTTGTTTATGATGGCCATTCTGACTGGTGTGAAGTGATATCTCATTGTGGTTTTAATTTGCACCTCTCCGATGGCTAGTGATATTGAACATCTTTTCATGTGTCTCTGGATCCTCTGTATGTCCTCCTGAGATAAGTGTCTGTTCAAGTCCTTTGCCTATTTTTTAATTGGGTTGCTTGTCTTCTTAGACTGGAGTCATGTAAGTTCTTTATATATTTTGGAGATTAAACCCTTATCTGAGGTATCATTGGCAAATATGTTTTCCCATACAGTCAGTTCTCTTTTATTTTAATACTGTTTTCTTTAGCCATGGAGAAGCTTTTTATTTTGATGAGATCCCATTTGTTTATTGTTTCCTTTATGTCCATTGCTTTAGGGGACATATCAGTAAAAATGTTGCTGCGTGAAATATCTGAGATTTTCTTGCCTATGTTCTCCTCTAGGACTTTAATGGTGTCACGGCTTATATTTAAATCTTTTATCCACCTTGAATTTATTGCAGGGCTGCCCCCAGTCGCAGGGCCACCCTTGTTCACAGAGCGCACCTGGTCACTTGTCTGCCTTCAGTTGCAGGGCCGCCCCCAGTATCAGGGTCTTCTCTGGTCATGGAGCCACCACCCGGTCACAGGGTTACCTCTAGTCTCTCAGCTGCCTCCGGTCACAGGGCCACCTCTGGTCACGGGGCCTTCTTCAGTCGCTGGTCTGGGTGAATTGGGGCTGGATTTCTGCACAATTCAATCCTCCCTCTGTCCTGGTTGGGTTTTCTTTTTTTTGGTTCAATATTTTTGTAGTCCCTAATCTTGGCTGTGAGAGGAGGCACAGCATGTCCAGCTACGCCTCCATCTTGACCGGAAGCATCTATCACTTTAGTATTGCATTTAGGTATTCAAAGTTTTGTAGATTAAACCTAGTAATGCACAATATACTAAATGATTGCTTTTGTAGATAATTTTCATAATAAATAGTAACCATTTTTTCCCACAAGGCCCAAGATAAAAATTGTAAATTAATTAAACTTAAAGAAAACAAGGTTTAATCATTGAACTTTTAAGATTATGTGTATTTAACAAAAAATTTCAATTGTATTAATTTGAGTGTTATATGATACATATGCTATGTACATGTGTTATATACAAACATATGAGATTATAAAGCACAATGACTAGAAAAAATAAAAAAAGAATTTCTAAATAAATGTGTTGTGTATCTCATTAAGCATATCCAAAACAATGCATTGAAGTAAAAGGCTTTATTTACCCACTTAAAATTACCTTTTTGATAGAATGTAAACAAAATTGGCAATCATTATAAAGGACATGGCACAATCTTAGATGATTTTTGATGTTATATAATCACAGACCAATATTAAACTATGTAAAATGTTTCCTCTTTAAATGAATTGTATTATTTCAATAAGGCAACCATACTGTTTACAGAAAGATCATACTTTCTATGTCTAAGTTTCATAAAGTACAAAATGAAGCACTTGACACAATTTTTAATTTTATTTCTGGTAAATATATTTTTAAAATCTATCCCTGGGTGGTGTAGGTCAGTGGATTGAGTGTGAGCCTGAGAACCAAAGGGTCTCTGGTTTGATTCCCAGTCAGGGCACATGCCTGGGTTAAGGTCAGGTCCCCAGTAAGGGGCGTGAGAGAGGCAATCATACATTGATGTTTCTCCCCCTTTTTTTCTCCTTCCCTTCTCTCTCTCTAAAAGTAAATGAATAAAATCTTTTAATAATAAAAAATAAAAAAATGGAATCTATTACCAATATGAGAAGAATTCACATTTATGGTTATTAGCAGAAATAAAAATGTCTTTACATGAAAATGCAATGGAAAATATTTAGGTATGTTACAAATAGTCATAATTTACAAAATTAGTAATAAAACTATGTCCTCCCTGTGAAACATTTGCCAGAACAAAGATGAAATGAAGCAATATGTTTTACATATTACTCATTAAAACATAAAATTTAACTGTGGGCTAAATGGAAGTGATACAAATATCATTTTACAGCTTACAAGTACTTTCAATACCAGAAGTGTTTATTATAATACATATCACTTGTCCAAATCTTTGGAGCATCCTGTAAAAGACCTGAGGATTTTCAATTGAATTTGTCAGTTGCAGTCTACATTTTGGTTCCTTTAAGTTGGGGTTCTTTAAACATTAAAAAAAAAAAGATTAATTGAAGACTTTTATGATCTAAATTGTGATCCTCAAAATGCACATGTTTAAGTCCTAATCCCCAGTATTTCAAAACATGACTATATTTAAACACATGGTGGGCCCTAAAATCCAATGTGACTGATGTCCTTAAAGAAGAGAATAGATATAGACATAACAGAGTGGGGAAAGACAATGAGAGGACACAGGGAAAGCAGCCATCTGCAAGCCAACTGCCTAGGAACCTACACCAAAAATGAAAATACACACAGTAGTTCCCCTTTGTCTGTAGGATATATGTCCCAAGCCCTCCAGTGGATTCCTGAAGCCACAGAAGGTGCTAAAGCCTCTATGTACTGCACATACATATCTAAGATACTGTTTAATTTATAAATTAGGCACAACAAGAAATTAATAATAATAACTACTAATAAAATAGAACAATTGTAACAAGAACCATAGTAAAAGTTATGTCCATGTGGTCTCTTTCTCAAAATAACATGTCCTGTACCCAAGTTTTCACTTTAAGGAAGCACATTAGAGCTTCTCTTTGACATATCCGAATTGCTAGCATCACTACTCTCATACTTTGGGATCGTTACTAAGTAAAATACGGGTTGCTTAAACACAGGACTGTGATACTGGCACAGTCACTCCAACAATGGAGACCACTACTAAATGACTAATGAGCAGGGAGTACACAGCATGGAGATGCTGGACATGGGGATGATTCACGTACAGAGCAGCATGTTGCGAGATTTCATCATACTACTCAGAATGGCATGCAATTTAAAACTTATGAATGGTTTATTTCTGGAATTTTCCATTAATATTTTCTGACAGCAATTGAGAGTAACTGAAACCACATGTAATTGAAACTGTGAAAAGTGAAATCACAGGTAAGGGAATCTAATCTATATTTCAATATATAATGAAAAGATGTGTAAATATTTATAAACAAGGTAAACACAATATACAATGTTGTTCTGATATTAAATTTTAATTACTCCTTTCTAAAGAATGGTGGACTTTTTTATTTGGATAACATCTCCATATCTTTGTTTTGGTATCAATCAGAAATTTTTTGCAATCTATATTAACATCATACACAGACTTATGTCCACATTATTTACACCCCAACTCTTATACAAAAAAATGAGTCTTAAAAAGGATATATACAATTCAATTGCATTTATACCAATTCCAGCAAGTGCAAACTACTCTATCAGTGACAGTAAATAGGTCAGTGATTGCCTTTTCTAGGAGGGCAGGAAATTGTAGGAAAAATTATAGCAGAAATTATAATATCAATTGCAAATTATTCTGTTTCACTATCATATTATCAGTTCAATTCTTGATTTTAAATATAGCTTTATTTAACTGTTTGTCTACCTGTAACTTATTCATGCATTCTAGAACATTGGAATATAAGCTTTTCTTTTTCAATAATTCTGAAAATGCCCAGTACATCTGCTTATTAACACACACACACACACACACACACACACACACACACACACACACACACACAGCGGGTTTTCTAACTCTAGGTAAAGGGTCCATACCATTATCTTTCTCTATGTCCCATTCTGCAGTTTTTTTAATGCACTTTTGGGGAAATACAGTTTTCCAGCACCCAGTTTGGTTTTGAGAAAGCAAAACTATCTGTAGTTTGAGAAAAACTGTCAATACTTTACCAAGTACTTGAAAAGTCATGTCATTGTGCAACAGTCTGAAGTGTTTGATAAAATTTTATACCTAAGGTTTAAAATTCTCCCCATAGTAGAATTTATTGGATTTGCATTTTCATTGCCATTTTAGGATTACCTATGTACTATTTCTGGAAAGTGAAATTTGTTATTTCCACTTCACACTTCTCCCTATGGCCTCTGTAAGATTGTGACTTGTGGTAGTTTACTCAGAATTGACCTGGAAATGTCAATGCCAGGGTTATACCCTAAGAATCCTGAAACTTCAATCCAAAAGAACCTATGCACCCCAATGTTCATAGCGGCACAATTTACAATAGCCAAGTGTTGGAAGCAGCCTAAGTGCCCATCAGTAAATAAGTAGATCAAAAAGCTGTGGTACATTTGCACAATGGGATGCTATGCAGCAGAAAGAAAGGAAGAAGGAGCTCCTACTCTTCACGATAGTGTGGATGGAACTGGAGAGCATTATGCTAAGTGAACCAAGCCAGGCAGTGAAAGATAAATGTCATGTGATCTCACCTGTAAGTGGAACCTAATCAACAAAACAAACAAATGAGCAAAATAGAACCAGAGACATGGAAATAAAGAACAAACTGACAATGACCAGAGGGGATGCAGAGGGAACAATGGGAAAAGAAGGGGAAGGGTCAAGTCAAGGAACATATGTAAAGGACCCATGGACAAAGTCAATAGGGGGAAGGATTGAAAGTGGTAGTTTGGGGGTAGGTAGGGCAGAGGAGCGTAATGGGGGGAAATGGGGACAACTGTAATTGAACAATAATAAATATACATATATAAAACTGTGTTTTTCCAATAAACTTTTAAAGTTTTATTTCTTATATCATTTTATAATATCTACCATTCTTAAAGAATGTTATGGTGTCCATTACAGTAATTGGTGCTTAAAATCGCTAACCTATATACAGAAAAATATTCAAAAGTCTATTTAGATGTCTTTAAATTATTTTTCATCAAATAGTCATAATTGGCATGACAGTTATTATGCCCTTGAATAATAGATTTTTCACTCATTATTGACACGCTTTGGGCTTTCATTTCCTAAAGAGGAGCAGAAGCTTTTTTTGAACAGGGTTAATTCCATACCTTGTATTATCACTTCATAAATTTTGTAACTCTAGTAGGAAATATTCTATATAAATTCCCCAAAATATCTGCATTAATTCATTTAAATTAACAATGTATAAAGTGAACATTTTTACTACCATTATTTATTCAATATTTTATTCATTTCTAAGAGAAAGACAACACATTCAGGGTTGTTTTTTTCTGAATAGTAAATCTAGACAAGTCCCCTTCTGGGCAGAGACCTGACTTCATTTATGCGTTAAAATTACATTTCTCGTACTGATTCATACTTTATAATGTAACTCCAATGGCTGACTTCTAAAGAAAACAGGTTAAGAACAAAATGGATGCTAAATTATTAACTATGCCTCATTTAAAGTTTATAGCCAATTTGTCCTAATAATGATTCAAAAATTACAACTGTTTTTTTTAAAAAATTAACATGTCGTTCTAATTGTAATTCTGTGAATTTAGTTTAAAACCATTGCAACCATCTTTATGAGTGAAATTGCCATTAGCATTGTGCCGTATAATTTTTTATCAAAACACAGAAATCGGTGATTTGCAACTTTAAATATCTTTTTTTGTCTTCTATCACCACAGGGTACTTCTCACTTGACCTGAGATTAGCACCATTTTTTCTCCCTCTCACTAAGCAAAATCTAAGCCACATATTCTAAAAGATTCTTTCAAAAATATGCATATCAAAAGGGACATAGTGGTCTTTTAGCAGAGATGATATTAATCAGCAGAGATGAACTTCTTAGATGGGTAAATGAAACTTTAAGGCTGAAAGGAAGCGGCTTTGTGCCCATGCAAAGGTGAATCAAAACACTCGAAGCCTGAGTTTTCCCATTTTCAAATTGAGAGTGAGGAGAGACGATCTGTGAAATCACCCAACAGGACTGGGGACTCACTAATGTTGAACCTTGAATCTAGTACAGACACACAGACGACAAGGCAATGGAGGCAGGGGAAGCAAATACAAGCCCAGTTGCTGCTCACAACGGCACGTTTTTGACATCGGGAGAACTACACAATGCTGGAAATGGGCAGAATCTGGGTCTCAGGGGGGCGTGTGAGAAAGCAGATGAGAATGAGTAACAAAATAACGGAGACACAGACCAGAGCATCATCCAAAAGACACATTTTAACCAAGTATAGAATTTTTAACTTACAAGTTTCTCTAAATATTGTTTTAAAGCTTTTATTGATAGTCTGAAATACATATAAAATCATTATTATTTATTTTTTATTTTTTATTGCTCAGAAATATTGAAATCTAAATAATTCTATACACAGACAACTTTACATTAAACCTATCCATGTGGTTTGATTTAATGTCGCTCTTTCTAGTGGTAATTGTTAAGGTGTAGCATCTAAGCAATAATTCAGCTTTAACGTTACATTCAGTATTAACCTTATATTCAGGCTTTGTAGACTGGAGCTTTAGTAGCTCAGGCAACAAGAAAAGACATTCTCTGTAGAAAATAGTGAGTAGTCGATAAGTATTACTAAGAGAATGTAATCTATAATTAAAACTGAAGCTCTTAGAGCAAAGAAGACTCATAGAAGCATGGTTTTATTAATTAATGTCTTTCAACAGATAAAATCAACCAATTTTCTGTAATTGTCAACATAGGAATGTAGATTTTTTAACACTTTAATATTTTTAACAATATATTAGCATACAGTTAGACTATTTTATATAATACCTCAAATCTAATAATTGGGTTTGAGATTCAAAAGTGAGTTGATTTCCTGATGTTGTGGTATCAATGACCTACTAAAATACCATAATTATATTATGAAAATTAGAAGAATATTAAGTAGCAAAGGTGAATATCAGAAAACCACAAGTTAACCAAAAAATCATAAAGTAAGATAAAGTACCCACCACTTTTCTCTGTGACAGAAAGAAAAAAATGCCTAACATATTTACTATGTTAAAAAATGAATTTTAAATATCTCATGGTCCCAGTAAGTAGTTTGCTTAGTAAGTTACCTGTGCCATTATTTGATTGGAACACACGGACATTGTATATATGTCACAATTGCTATATGATTTTATTAATTTTAGGATTATATCTTCTGTTTTAATATAAAATACTGTGCTTGTATTCCCTTTGTATTTTTCTATTATATTGTAAGTCCCCAGATTCCCAAATTATCCTTTAGGTCAGTGGTTTTCAATGCCCCCTGAGTGATATTGGCAATGGCTAGAGACACTTTTCTCCTTTCAAATTTTGTTTTTCAAGTAAAATTTTCATTCAATATTATTCTGTATTAGTTTTAGGTATACAGCATAGCAGCTAGAGAGGAACATGTACTTTACAAATTGTTCCCGCTGATATTGCTAGTCTTCACCTGGCACCATACATAGTTATAATGATAATATTGATGATATTCCCTCTGTGGTTCTTTACATCCCCACGGCTATTTTGTAACTACCAATTTGTACTCCTTAATCCCTTTAACTTTTCACCCAGCTCCTCAAACCCCTCCATTCAGGCAGCCATCAAACTGTTCTCTGTCTGGATGTGTCTGTTTCTCTTTTGTTTATTTGGTTTTATTTGTTTGTTTTTAGATTCCACATGTAAGTAAAATCATATATTATTTGCCTTTTGCTGACTGACTTACTGCACTTTACATAATGCCCTCTAGGTTCATTCATGTTTTTACAAAAGGTAAGATTTCATTCTTTTTTGTGACTAATATTCCATTTTATATATACACCATTGTTTTTTCCTTCCACTCATCTATTGATGGGCACTAGGGTTGCTTCTACCTCGGCTCTTGTAAATAATGCTGCAAAGGACATAAGGATAGGTGCATATTCAAATTATGTTTTGGGTTTCTTCAAGTATTTACCCAGATGTAAAACTCTAGGTGATAAGGCAGTTTCATTTTTAATTTTTTGAGGAATGTCCATAGTGTCTCCATAGTGGCTGCACTAATCTGCATTCCCACCAACAGTGCATGAGGGTTCTCTTTTGTCCACATCCTTGCCAACACTTACAGTTTGCTGATTTATTGGTGAGAGGCATTCTGACAGTTGTAAGGTAAAACTTCATTGTGGTTTTAAGTTGAATTTCTCTGATGATTAGTGATGTTGAGCACCTTTTCACATCTTTTGGCCATCTGCATCTCCTGTTTGGAAATGTATATTAAGGTCCTCTGCCCATTTTTTAAATGATTAATTATTTGATGTTGAGTTGTATGAGTTCTTTATAAATTTTGGATATTAACGTTTTATCAAATGTATCATTGACAAATATCCTCTCATTGAGCAGATTTTCTCTTTGTTTTGTTGATGATTTTCTTTCTATGCAAAACATTTTTAGTTTGATGTATCCTATTTGTTTATTTTTTCTTTTGTTTCCCTTGCCTGAGGAGATCTCTGCCTCTGTTTTTCTCTCTGTCTCTCTCTCTTTATACACACACACACACACACACACACACACACACACACGTATATATATGAAAAAATTCTTGATACTAGAACAAATGTCTGAGATTTTCATACCTATGTTTTGTTCTAGGAGTTTTATGGTTTCAAGTTTTACATAGTCTTTAATCTATTTTGAAGTTATTCTCATATATGTTGTAAGGAAGTGGTTTAGTTTTGTTTTTTGTATGTATCTCTCAATTTGTCCAATCTTACTTATTGAATAGATGATCTTTCACCCATTGTATATTCTTGTCTGTTTTGCCAAATATTAATTGACCATATGGGCATGGGTTTGTGTGGGAGCTCTTTATTTTGTTCCACTGATGTATGTGTTTCTATGAAGTACCATGTTGTTTTGATTACTGTAGATTTGTAGAATATTTTGATATCAGGTAGTGTGATACCACCAATTTTGTATTTCTTTCTCAAGATTGCTATGGCTCTTTGGGGTATTTTGTAGTTCCATATAAATCTCTGAAATATTTGTTCTAGTTGTGAAAAACACATTTGGTATTTTGATAGGAATTGTGTTGAATCTATAGATTGTTTTAGACATTTTAACATTGTTAATTATTCCTATCCATGAGGATCTTATATGCTTCTATTTATTTGTGTTTTCAATTTCTTTCTTTAATGTTTTATAATTTTCTGAATATACAACTTTTACCTCCTTGGTTAATTTTATTCATTTTTTCTTGATGAAATTGTATATGAAATTATTTTCTTAGTTTGCCTTTTATTATTGGTATAAAAATGCAACTGATTTCTGAATAATTATTTTGTATCCTGAAACTTTACTGAATTTACTTATCAGTTTTAGTATTTTTGGTAGAATATTTAAGATTCTCCATATACAATATCATGTCATCTGCAAATAATGAGAGTTTTACTTCTTCTTTTCCAATTTGGATGCCTTTTATTTCTTCTTCTTGTCTGATTGCTATAACTAGGTTTTTCAGTCCTAAGTTGAATAAGATTGTCAATAGTGGACATTATTGTCTTGTTTTGGATCTTAAGGGAAATGCTTTTAGTCTTTCTTCATTGAGTATGTTAGGTGTGGGTGTGTCATATATTGTGTTTATTATATTATTATGTTCCTTGTATTTCCAACTTATAGAGTTTTTAACATAAATGGGTGCTGGATTTAATCGAATGCTTTTTCTGTGTCTATTGATAAAATCATATGATTTTTATCTTTCATTTTCTTTATGTGGTGTTTTACATTGATTTATTTGAGGATAGTGTACCAATCTTGCATTTCTAAAAACAAAACCCAATTGATTATGGTGTATGATATTTTTTAAAAAAAGTCTAACACATATTTTAGTATTTAACATATCGATAGTAGACTTCCTGCATATTTTATTCATTTTTAGTTCATCATCTCTTTCACTGTTTCATAAATTATTTGGTTAAGTGGTATTTTTTATTGTTGTTCAATTACAGTTGTTCCAATTTCTCCCATTGCTCTCCCTTGCCCCACTCAACCCCCTGCTCCACCAGTCAGTTCCCACCCTGTTATCCATTACCATGGGTCCTTCATACATGTTCCTTGACTAGACACTTCTCCTTCTTTCCCCCTTTGCTGAATTTGGTTTGCTAACATTTTGTTGAGGATATTAGCATCTATGTTTATCAGGGATATTGACTTCTATAGTTTTTCTTCATAGTGTCTTTATATGGCTTTGGAATTAGGAGAATGCTGGCCTTGTAAAGTGATCTTCAGAGCTTTACTTTCTCTTGAATTTTTGGAATAGGTTAAGAAGGATGGCTATTAGTTATTTTTTGAATGTTTGGTAAAATTTACATGTGAAGCCATTCATTCTTGGGCTTTTGTTAACATTTTTAAATTAATGGTTAGATTTCATTAGCTGTAATCAGTCTCCTGAGATTTTTTTTTCTTGATTCTGTGTTGGAAGACTGTAGTTTTCTATTTTTTCTAGATTGTCCCATTTGTTTGCATATAGTTGTTTATAACATTTTCTTATACATCTTTGTATTTTTGTGGTATCAGCTGTTTCTCCCTTTTACCTTTTGATTTCCTTTTTTCCCTCAATCTCTCTGTCTCTACCCCTCTCTTTTTATTGATGAGTCTAGTTAAAGTTTTGTCAACTAGTTTATCAACTGGCTCTTGGTTTCATTCATCTTTTGTGTTGTTTTTTGATCTATCCTATTTATTTTTGCTTTCATCTTTTTTTTTTTTTTATCTTTTGTTGTTTGGTTACAGTTGTCCCTCCTTTTTCCCCATTACTCACTCCTACCCCTCCCCCCCACTCCCACAGTCAATCCTCCCCATTGTCTGTGCCCATGAGTTCTCCATTTGTATTCCTTAACTTGTCCCTTGCCCTTCTTTCCCCCATCATTCCCCTCCCCCTTTGCCTGTGGTCACTGTCAGTTTGTTCTTTATTTCCAGGTCTCTGGTTCTGTATTGCTCATTTGTTTGTTTTGTTGATTAGATTCTACTTATAGGTGAGATCACATGGCATTTGTCTTTTACCACCTGGTTTATTTCATTTAGTACAATGCTCTCCAGTCCATCCATGCTGTCCTTAAGGGTAGGAGTTCCTTCTTCATTTGCACTGCATAGTATTCCATTGTGTAAATTTACCACAGTATTTCAATCCACTTATTTACTAATGGGCACTTTGGCTGCTCCCAGCACTTGGCTATTGTAAATAATGCTGCTATGAACATTGGGGTGCATAAGTTCTTTTGGATTGGTGACTTGGGATTCTTAGTGTATAGTCCCACTGGTGGGGTCGTTGGATTGAAAGTTCATTCCTGCTGTAGATTCTTGAGAAAACTTTGTACTGTTTTCCACAATGGCTGAACCAGTCTGCTTTCCCACCAACAGTGTATTAGGGTTCCCTTTTCTCTACAACTTCCCCAGCACTTGTTGTTTGTTGATTTATTAATGGCGGCCACCCTAACTGGTGTGAAGTGCTATCTCATTGTGGTTTTAATTTGCATCTCTCTAATGGCTAAGGATGTTGATCATTTTTTTAAGTGTCTATGGGCCCTCCATGTGTTTTCCTTGGAGAAGTGTCTGTTTAGGTCCTTTGCCTGTTTTTTAATTGGGTTGGTTTTCTTCCTGATGTGGAGTCATGTGAGTTTTTTGCATATTTTGGAGATAAACGCTTGTGGGAGGCTTCATTGGCAAATATGTTTTCCCATATGGTTAGTTCCATTTCCATTTTGTTGATGTTTTCTTTAGCCATGCAGAAGCTTTTTAGTTTGATGTAGTCCCATTTGTTTATCCTTTTCTTTACATTTATTATTAATTTCTCTAGTCACTTTGAACTTTGTTGTTGCTGTTGTGTATGTGTGCGTGTGTGTGTGTGTGTGTGTGTAGTAGAGTGAGATTGTTTATTTGAGATTTTTTTTTTGCAGTAGGCATCTATTGCTATGAATTTCTTTCTAGGACTGCTTTAGCTATGTCCCACAGATTTTGTGTAGTGTGTTCACTTTCACTTCTCTCAAGGTTATCTTTTGATTTCTTCCATAGTTTTGTTGTTAACTCATTTATTGTTTTATAACAGGCTATTTAGCTTCCAAATGTTTGTGCATTTTCAGTTTTTTTCCTTGTAATAGATTTCTAGTTTTATACCATTATGGTTACAGAATATGTTTGATACGATTTCATTCTTCTTAAATTTATTGAAACTTGTTTTGTGGCCTAACATGTTTATTCTGAAAAAATGTTCCATGTGCACTGGAAAAGAATGTGCATTCTGCTTCTTTAGGGTAAAGTTCTCTAAAAATATCAATTAAATCTATCTGACCAGTGTGTCATTTAAAGCCACTATTTGATTGTCAACTTTTCATCTGGAATATACATCCATTGGTGTTAATGCGATTTTAAAATCCCCTACAGCAGTTGTATTATTGCCAATCACTCCCTTTATGTCCATCATGATCTCACTTATAAGAAAACTCTAATGAACAAAATAAACTACTGAGCAAAGTCAAACCAGAAGCACAGAATCATGGAATAGCCTGACAAGTGTAAGAGGGGAGAATGGAGGTGGGGACTTTTTGAAAGAAGGTAATCAAAGAACATGTGTGAAGGACTCATAGACATAGACAATCGTGTGGAGATTGACAATGGAAGTGGGGGCAGGCTGGGTGGAGGAAGGAGATGGGAAAAATTGGGATAAATATAATAGCATAAATAATAAAGCATTAAAATATTTTCTTTATATACTTAGATGCTCCTATGTTGGATAAATAAATTTTTACAAGGGCTATTTCCTATTGCTGGATTGCTCCCTTAATCATTATGTAGTGTCTTCTTTGTTTATTATAGTCTTTGTCTTAAGGTCTATTTCATCTGATATAAGTATTGCTACCCCAGCTTTTTAAAAATTTCCATATGCATGAAATATCTTGTTTCATCTCTTTACTTCACTCTCCATTGTGTCTTGTGTTCTGAGGTGGATTTCTTGTAAACTGCATTTATATGGATACTGTTTTCTTACTCATTTATATACCCTACATCTTTTCTTTGGAACATTTAAGTTATTTACATTTAAAGTGCTTACTGATGGGGATGCATTTATTATCATTTTATTATTCATAATTATGTTTCTATTTTCTTCTTCTTCTTAATGAAATTCCTTTAACATTTCTTATTATACTGGTTTGGGTGGAAATGCACCCCTTTAGCTTTTGTTGTCCAGGAAGTTATTTATTTCTCTTTCAATTTTGCATAATAGCCTTTTTGGGTAGTCCAGTGGTAGGTCTTTGCCTTTTATTGCTTTGAATAGTTCATGCCAATCTCCTCTGTCCTGAAATGTTTCTGTTAAGAAATCAGCCTACAGTTTTATGGAAGCTCCCTTGTAGGTAGTTAATTGCCTCTTTGTGCTCATCTTGTTTAGACTTCTCTGCACTTTCTGGACTTGTGTGTCTTTTTCCTTCACAAGGTTAGGGGAGTTTTCAGTCATTATTTTTTTAATAGTGTCTCAATCCCTTTCTTTCTCTCTCTCCTCCTTCTGGTACTTCTATGATGCTGATGTTGTTATACTTGTTGTTTCAGAAGTCTTTTCAAATATCTTCATTTTTAATTTTTTTTAATTTTTGTTGGTCTGATTGTTTTTTTCTGATACCATTTCTTAAAATTGATGATTACATCCTCTATTTCATCCAATATGCTATTGATTCCTTCTAGTGTATTTTTTACTTTAGATATTGTATTCCTTATTTCCAACTGGTTCTTTTTTATAATTTCTATGTCATTTTATTATGCTTACTATTTCTTGGTTTCAGCTCTTACTGAGTTTATCTATTCTTCCCTAGTTCTTTGAAATAGACTTCATTGTTTTGAACTCTGTTTCTGGTATCTTGGTTGCTTCTATTTTATTAGTTCTTTTTCTGGAAGTTTCTCCTTTGTTTTCATTTGGGGCATATGTCTTTGTCTCCCCATTTTGGATGCTTGTCTGAATTTCTGTTTGTGTATTAGGTAGACCTGCTATATGTCTTTGTCTTGGGATGGCGACTTTAAGTAGTAATTGTACTGTGGGGCTCAGTGGCATAATCTCTCTGATCACCTGAGGAAGTTGCTCCAGGAATGCCTCTTATGTGGGTTATGTGATTCTTCCTGTTGTAATTGGGTCTTGATTGCTGTTGGCCTTGTCATGGGTGGGGATTACCCTCATGCTGGCTGACTATGAGGACTGGCCCCTGCCATAGTGTATGAGTTACTGTGCTGGGGCTGGCCTCAAAAAGTGGAATTTGCCTGGCAGGGTCTGGTGCCTGATGAAATCTCTTTTAGGGTGTGCAACTAATAGAGCTAATTGGATTATGTTCTTATATGGGCTGAAGCTTGCCATCTGGTATGTTTGTTCTGGGTTTTCTGGGAGAGACTCCAGTGAAGGTCAATATCAGGTGCTGTTTGTGATCAGTCTTGTGCTACTTGTTTGGAGCTACAGAGTAATCTATACTTGTGGCTGCAGAAGCCATAAGGGCTGAGTACATGTGGGATGAGCCAAGCTGTGTACCAAGGCTAACTTCCACCAGTGCTGAGCCCAGGAGAAGGTCAGCAAAAGGCTCAAGGCAGCCTGAGATTTGTCCGTGATGCTTGTTAAGCTCAGGCTTTGAAAGAGCCTCTGAGGTAGGTTTTCAGTGAGGTACCAGTTGGAGTGAATGGGTGAGACAGATTCAGACTTGGCACCAGTACTGATCTGAAGCCACTCAACAAAAGTCTCAGTGTACATTAAGGCCAGCCAGCTCCTACTCATCTGGGGCCCACAGACCTTTGTGGTAGATCAGGATCTCAGGAAGCCATCAGGATGAAGCCGACAGTTTATCTGGCTAAAATAGACAAAGATTTGGTCTTGTGGAAGGTAGGCTCTGCATAAGAATACTGGTGCCAGTTGGACACAAGAAGGAAAATTAGCCCTTGCCCTAGAGTCATACCACCCAATCCTTCCCTTTGCATCTCTGCCATCCCCTGAGTCTGTCTGCCCAGACCTGCTTGAGAGCCCCTAAGAAACTGTGCATGCAGGCCCAGGCTGGCTGCATCCGGCCAGTTTTGGCAGGTGTGAGCTTAGTGATGCAGGGTCACAGAGAATTGGGAAGGTGGGATTAGTGCATTCCTCCAGAACAATGTAGAATGGAGGAGAGTGCTTGACCCAGGAAAGATGGTGTCTAAGGGTGATGTGGAAGAGGGACTTAGCATAGGGAACTTTGTGGCTGTCCTTGCACCCTTCTCCCAGATGCCACACAAGCCAGTCCCTCCCTCTTGCATTAACTTTAGTCAACTCTGAGCTGCGTTCCTTCCACAATAGCCTTTAGAGTGGCTCTGGACAAGATTTTGTAAGCTGGCCCTTTAAAAGAGCACCTGAGTATCCAGCAAAATTCTGTCTCTTCTCAGCTGGCAGAATCTCTGCTGATTTTTATAACCAGATGTTATGTGGGCTCCTCTTCCAGGCTCTGATGCTCCTGGCTGGGGAGCCTGGTATAGAGTTGAGACCCTTTGCTCCTCCGGAGGATCTTTGCAGCTGAGCTATCCCTCTGGATTCTCAACTGCCATAGGTGTGAGGCTTGCCCTGTTCACATCTCTGTCCTTCCTAACACATTCAGTGTGGCTTCTTCTGTAAATCCTTGGTTATAAGACTTCTATTCAGCTAGTCTTTTGCTGATTATTCAGGTTGATTGTTTTGTAATTTAGTTGTAATTTTAGTTTTGTCCTGCAAGGAGCTGAATGGAGTTTTTACCTCCTTCATTACCATCTTGTATCAGAATCTGGAGACATTATTTGATTGTTACAATTTTGTGGCGCTGGTATCTACTGAGTAAAGGCCAGGTTTACTGCTGAACATGCTACAGTAAAAGAACACCTGCCACAAGGAGTAATTATTTGGCTTCATTAACAAGAGTGACAAGCTTGAGAAAGCTTGCCACAAAATAAACAGGTCAAAGTAGCATGAAACATCATCATCAATGAAAAAAAGATTTTTTTTCCTTTTTAGCAAGGAGAATATAATGAACAGATTAATTTTTAAGTTTAGTAATAATTATGTTGCCCAATTTTTCAAAGATGACAGTAAGTTATACTTTTTCTTATTAAGATTTAAATGAAGATAAAAAACTTAACCAACAAAAGAAATGAATAAAAATGGGGAAATAAAAATGGCCAAGATAAGGTTACACATGGAAATATGTGGCATCTAAAGAATATGTGATACACTTTATCCTTTGGTAAGTATATGAAACTAGAATTATTTTTCAAATTTCATCAGGGTTTAGTTGTCTCTATGTTTACAACTTGACATTTTGAGATTACTAAAGCTTCAGAATCTGGGAAAGTTGATTTGGTTCTTTATTTCATCCTGTGTAGATTCTACATCTTCCAAATTCAATCTCTTTATCAGGAGCAGTTCTTAAAGTTTTTTTCTATATTTTTACAATGTTTAGACTTGGAAGCTGACGTAAATGATTACATTTTTACTTACAGCCACATTGACATTTATTTAACATTGGCTTCAGCTTTTCAAACTTATATAATCATGTATGCTAACAACTCACAAAGCTATAAAACCTCTTATACAAATCTCAAAGCAGGATATATTAAACATAAATATTATTTTTAGAATCATACCACTAATGCAAATTTGTTCAAGTAAGGCACTGGCTGGAGTTCACTTTCATGTATTTTGAGAATCTCAAGATGTATTTTTAGAAACTATAAAAAGCTAGGGGAAAATCGTTGCCAGACACAGGAATAAAATAGAAAATGACAACATTGCTACTTGGAAAAATTGCCATTGATAATCACATATATACATGTTCAAATTTGGTAACTATCTCTAAAAATACTCTCAACTCAAAAATGTTACAAATTTAAATTCTTCCTGGCCTTCAATGTAAGTGTGAGTTTTTTTCTAGCATGTGTCTGTATGTTATCATAGTGGCTTCATGTGCTTTTACATATGCTCACCAAATCTAAACCTTAGAATGTCAGAGGCGTAACTGCTGTCGCAGTATTTTAGATCCTCTGAGCAATAATTATTTCAAGGACATTGTGTTTCCCCTACTTTGAATAATAATTCAACTTTTTAATGAATATTGAGAAATTAATCATTCCACACTAGCCTAAGCAAATAAATAAGAATTTAAATGAAATTACATTAAATAAAAAGCAAAGGAAGACTAGTTTACAGATATTCAAAATGCTCTATTCTAGGCAAGCAATGCACTTGGTTCTATAAGAAAATGCAAAAGAAATAATCATGTATAATTTGAGAAAATGTCCAAGTGCTCTTTACATATCAATGACTTTCTAAAAAGTAAGGTGAGGCTAAACAATCTTAGAGATGAAATGTTTAGGGGGCTTTCTTTCTGCTAGTGTACAGGAATCCATGAATAAATCATGCACTTAGCATGACTCTCTAATTTTGAAGATTATCATATTTTACTACAGATTAATGTAATGATATAAAGAGGCAATTTTGTGATATGAATCAAGAAGATAAGAAATGAGCAAGTACTTGCTAATAGGGGAAAAATAATCAATGCAATTCCAATCATCTTGTTGTTAGAGTGCTAATACTAGACTTCTAGTAATGTTTTGTGAGTAGTTAACATATATGATTACATACATGTATGAAGCTTCAGTCAATGATAAATCAATGTCAATCACTACTGTTACAATGGTAAAAGGTCTCTTGCAATTTCTTTGGTGAACTCAAAAAAGACTCTGTACAATCTTTTAACATTCACTGAGTCTTACAGCTATAAGAATATTGAGGCCTAACAATTACTGTTGCAGAACAAAAGTAGCTTTAGCTGATCTTAATTTCTTAAGCTCAAAACAAATTTATTCAATGGAAGAACTGTTAATATAATATACAAGAAGACAAAGCTTAAAATTTTATTTCCTTCCAAGGTACTCAATGATTCCTTTCTCTGCTGGTAACATACCTCAACTTTCACACATTGAAATGGCCAGACAGTCAAAATAGAGCTGGGTCAACACTCAGATAATTAAAAGAAAAAAATGCTGCCAGAAATGTTGAATGTGTCAGAAAAAATCCTGCAAACCTTTTACGTACTTTTAAGAGAAAATAGATTGCATTTTTGATGGTGATAATGTTATCATCTTGGAAAAGAAATTATTAATTACTTTCTAAGCCTTAATTAAGCAAGTGATCATTGTATTTAAAGACTATGTAAGTTCATTGTTCTAAGCCCTTAAGGTTTTTGACTCATACATTCAGGAGAAAGTTTGATTTTCTCCTGAATGTTTATCACTTGTGTCATACATCACTCAGATCATAATGTCACTACCCACAACGTTAAACTGAATTGAATATGGGAGAGATCCATTCTGTCTGGAGCAGCAACTCACTTATATGTTATTCACTACAAACTAGCTCCTTTCTTCCCTCCATTAGTTTGCCTATAGCAGATGGTATCACGTAAGTGTGACTATTTGCTGTTGGGATACTGCATCCCCTCCTGATGACCACATGAGTCCTTTGGGCCTCAGTTCTCATAGGTCTGAATGTTATTATTCCTTTTTTTCCTAAACACTGAGTAGTTTAAGAGGTCAAAACCACACAATTAGCAAGGAAATTGTCCCTGACTATTATGATATTGAGTAAAAAAGAGAACTTTATTTTTCACATGAATTGAAAAATACAAACTGTACAGTAAATCTTCAGATATCTGAGCTGAGATTTTAATTGACCTATTGTTGCATGCCTAGAAAAGATTTCACTGGTTAATTTTACCACTGTTCTGCCATAGCCCGTGGATGTTGCCCATCAAACACACTAACAAACAAATAAACAAAAATCTCTACTTTGCCAAGAAAGTTGAAAAATGTAAAAATGAAAAGGATAAAACCCATATTTACTAAAAAGAATTTTAAAATGTAAACATAGAATTTACTTAATATAAAACACATAATGAAAAACACTAACTCTTAGAAGTGTTCTTCCAAAGTCTTAATTTTAGAAAACATAACTTACAAATTCCAAAATTAAATATCTAACTATGTGGGTAAAGAGTGGACAAATAGCCAAACTGGTTGGGTAATTTTTATGTTAATTAGAGCCTACTGTCGATGTATATATAGTTGGGTTTAAACAGGCATAGGCAATACTTACGATTTTTAATGCACTTTGAAGCATGAGTAACAAAAAAAGTCAGTTTAACAACTTTCCAATCTACATCAAAATTATTAAAACAAAACAAAAAAAACAGGATTGTGAGTTAATACACTACCTCAGGGAGACAAGCAAAATTAGTGGTTGTATGTTCCCTTCCTTAAGGAACTTCCAAACATCCAATTATACTATTTTCTATTACAGTTATAGAGATATTAAACAAAGAAAAAATGCCTGAGCTACACAATCTATAAGCAAATGTTAACAAATATTCAATAGCCAGAACAAAGTTTCAGGTAAAACATAATCACAGTATAATACCATATGGTAAAATATAATTTATGGCATAGACAGCTCATAGGAACTTACTGCAAATAGTTTGGAGATTTACTATACACACATAATTGGGGTTTTTAACATGACGAAATACATGAGGAAGAGTTTAAACAATAAAATGAGAAAAGTAGGTGTAAAAAACCATGCTATCAGAAAAAAGATGAATGGAGACACGAATCAGGAGAACAATATAATTTCAAGACATCATTTTATTCTAAAACAATGGTGACCCGTGTCACTATGACTGAGGCAGAGATTATTGAAGCCATATTAATAAATGATAGAAAATGAAGATTAATAATATTCAATTTAGATTATTAAATCAATAAATTACTACAGCATGGTATGATCAATAGTATGGTTTAAGTATGATACAGAGCTGTCTTATTTGATTTTTTCCTTTTTTATTGAATTTATTGGGGCAACACTGGTTAACACAATTACACAGGTTTCAAGTGAGCAATTCACAACACATCATCTGTACACTGTATTGTGAGTTCACCACCCCAACTCAAGTCTCTGTCCATCACCATTTGTCCCCCCTACACACTCCTCCACTTGCTGCCTGCTTCTATGGCAATAACCACACTGCTGTCCATGTCCATGAGTTTTTAATTTTTTTTCTTTTTTGCTCATTTCACTCAATCTCTTTCACTCAATCTGGCCCCTACCAGACCATGCCCCTCCTTCAATAGCTGTCCACTTACTTGCTCTTTATCTTTAAGTCTGACTCGATTTTGCTTCTTAGTTCATTAGATTTCAGGCATAAGTGAAATCATACGGTATGGTATTTTTCTGACTGGTTTATTTCACTTAGCATAACATTCTCCAGGTCCATCCATGCTGTCACAAAGGGTAAAATTTTCTTTCTTTTTATGGAAGTGTAGTATTCCATTGTGTAAACATACCATAGCTGTTTTACCCACCCATCTACAGATGAGCACTTGAGCTGTTTCCAAATCTTGGATGTTATAAAACAAAATGCTACAGTGAACATAGGGGTGCATATATTCTTTCAAATTAGTGATTTGGGTTTCTTCAGATATATTACCAGAAGTGGGACAGCTGGGTCATAAGGCAGCTCCATTTTTAATTTTTGAAGTAATTATATACTGCTTTCCACAGTGGCTGCATCAATCTGCATTCTCATCAACAGTGCATGAATGCTCCCTTTTCTCCATATCCTCACCAACATTTGTTGTTTATTGATTTATTAATGGTAGCTATTCTGACAGGTGTGAGGTCATATCTCATTGTAGTTTTAATTTGCATTTCTCTAATGATTAGTGACCTTGAGAATCTTTTCAAATGCCTATTGACCATCTGTATGCTCTTTTTGGAGAAGTATTTACTCAGATCTTTTGCCCATTTCCTTTTTTTTAAAGATTTTATTTATTTTTAGAGAAAGGGGAGGGAAGGGAGAAAGAAAGGAAAGAGAAATATCAATGTGTGGTTGCTTTTGCACAACCCCTACTGGGGACCTAGTTCACCCAGCCATGTGTCCTGACTGGGAATCGAACCAGCAACCCCTTGGTTTGCAGGCCAGCACTCAATCCACTGAGCCACACAAGCCAGGGCTGCCCATTTCTTAGTTGGATGTATTTTAAATTGTGTTGAATTTTATAAATTCTTTATAAATATTAAATACAACCCCTTGTCAGATGTATCATTGAGTATGTTCTTCCATTTAGTGAGTAGTCTTTTCATTTTGTTGTTTTGTTTTTTTTTTTGCTGTGAAAAAAACATTTTAGTTTGATATAATCCAATTTGTTTATTTTTTCTTTTGTTTCCCTTGTCCAAGGAGATATATCAGAAAAAAATATTGATGTGAGAAATGTCGGAGATTTTTGTGACCTATGGTTTCTTCTAGGAGTTTTATGGTTTAGAGTACAACATTTACATCTTTATTCCATTTTGAATTTATTCTGTGAATGCTGTAAGAAGGTGGTTTATTTTCATATTTTTGTGTGTCGGTCCAATTTTTCCAATGCCATTTACTGAATAGAATATCGTCAGCTTATTGTATATTTTCTGGTTTTTATCAAATATTAATTGACTATAAAATTATGAGTTTATTTCTAGGCTCTGTATTCTGTTCCATTAATTTATATATGTTTTATGTCAGTAGCATGCTGTTTTGATCACTATGGCTTTGTAGTATAGTTTTATATTAGGAAGCGTGATTCATCAGAATTTGTTCTTTTTTCTCAGCATCACTATTTTTATTTGTTTTTTTTTTTTGGTTCCATATACATTTTTGGAATATTTATTCTAATTCTATAAAATACTCCACTGGTATCTTGTTAAAAATTGGGTTGAATCTATAGTTTGATTTGCTAGCATGGGCATTTTAATGATGTTAATTCTTCCTATCTATGAAAATGGTATGTGCTTCCACTTGTTTGTATCTTCAATTTCTTTCATCTGTGTCTCATAATTTTTTGAGTACAGGTCTTTTCCTCCTTAGTTAAATGTATTCTTAAGCATTTTATTCTTTATGAATCAATTGTGAATGGGATTGTGTTCTTAGTCTCCTTTACTTTTTTAAAATTATTTTTTATTTAAACTGTTGTTCTTGTACAGTTTTCTCTCTTTTACTCCCATCCCAGCCCACCCACTGCCCCAACCCTCCCCACCTCCCTCCCATATCCACCCCCCCTAGTTTTTGTCCATGTGTCTTTCATACTTGTTGCTCCAAACCCTTCTCCTTTTCCTCTGATCTTCCCTCCCCTCTTCCCTCTAGTGACTGTCAGTCTGTTCTCAATTTCAGTGTCTTTGGTTATATTATGCTTCTTTGTTTTGTTGATTAGGTTTCTGTTAAAGGTGAGATCATATGGTATTTGTCTTTCACCACCTGGCTTATTTCACTTAGCATAATGCTCTCCAATTCCATCCATGCTGTTGCAAAGGGTAGGAGCTCCTTCTATCTTTCTGCTGCATAGAATTCCATTGTGTAGATGTACCATAGTTTTTTGATCCATTCATTTACTGATGGGCACCTAGGTTGCTTCCAACATGTGGTTATTGTAAATTGTGCTGCTATGAACATTGGGGTGCATAGGTTCTTTTGGATTGGTGTTTCAGGGTTCTTAGGATATAATCCTAGCAGTGGGATTGCTGGGTCAATAGGTAGATCCATTTTTAGTTTTCTTAGAAAATTCCATACTGCTTTCCATAGTGGTTGTACCAGTCTGCAATCCCACCAACAGTGCACTATGGTCCCCTTTTCTTCACAACCTCTCCAACACTTGTTGTTTGTTGCTTTGTTTATGATGGCCATTCTGACTGGTGTGAAGCGATATCTCATTGTGGTTTTAATTTGCATCTCTCAGATAGCTATCCATATTGAGCATCTTTTCATGTGTCTCTGGATCCTCTGTATGTCCTCCTTAGAGAAATGTCTGTTCAAGTCCTTTGCCTATTTTTTAATTGGGTTGCTTGTCTTCTTAGACTGGAGTCATGTAAGTTCTTTATATATTTTGGAGATTAAACCCTTATCTGAGGTATCATTGGCAAATATGTTTTCCCATACAGTCAGTTCTCTTTTATTTTAATACTGTTTTCTTTAGCCATGGAGAAGCTTTTTATTTTGATGAGATCCCATTTGTTTATTCTTTCCTTTATGTCCCTTGCTTTAGGGGACATATCAGTAAAAATGTTGCTGCGTGAAATATCAGATTTTCCTGCCTATGTTCTCCTCTAGGACTTTAGTGGTATTACAGCTTGTATTTAAATCTTTTATCCACTTGAATTTATTTTTGTGTATGGTGTAAGTTGGTGCTCGAGTTTCATTTTTTTTGCACGTAGATGTCCAGTTCTCCCAACACCACTTGTTGAAGAGGTTATTTTTACTCCATTTTATGTTGCTGCCCCCTTTGTCGAATATTAATTTACCACAGAGACTTTGGTTTATTTCTGGGCTCTCTGTTCTGTTCCATTGGTCTATGTGCCTGTTTTTATGCCAGTACCAGGCTGTTTTGATTACAGTAGCCTTGTAATATAGTTTGGTATCAGGTATTTTGATCCCTCCAACTTTGCTCTTCTTTCTTGAAATTGCTGCAGCTATTCCAGGTTGTTTATGGATCCATATAAATTTTTGAAGTGTTTGTTCTATGTCTGTGAAATATGCCATTGGTACTTTAATAGGTATTGCATTGAATCTGTAAATTGCTTTGGGTAGTATGGACATTTTGATGATGTTAATTCTTCTGATCCAAACACACGGTATGTGTTTCCATTCATTTGTGTCTTCCTTGATTTCTTTCTTCAGTGTTATGTAGTTTTCTGCATATAGGTCTTTTACCTCCTTGGTTAGGTTTATTCCTAGGTATTTTATTTTTCTTTTTGCTATAACAAATGGGATTTTTTTTCTTGATCTCTGCTTCTGCTGTTTCATTGTTGGTATACAAAAATGTCTTTGACTTCTGGATATTGACTTAGTATCCGGCTGTTTGGCCAAATTCATTTATTAGGTTGAGCAGCTTTTTGGCCAAGTCTATAGGATTTTCTATGTACACTATCATGTCATCTGCAAACAATGATAGTTTTGTTTCCTCCTTTCTCATTTGGATGCCTTTTATTTCCTTTTCTTGTGTAATTGCTATGGCTAAAACTTCCAACACTATATTGAAAAGAAGTGCTGAAAGTGGACACCCTTGTCTTGTTCCTGATCTTAGTGGAAAAGATTTTAGTTTTTGCCAGTTGAGTATGATGTTGGCTGTAGGTCTCTCATATATGGCCTTTATTATGTTGAGGAATGCTTCCTCTATTACCACTTTGCTGAGTGTTTTTATCATAAATGGGTGCTGTACCTTGTGAAATGCTCTTTCTGCGTCTATTGATATGGTCATGTGATTTCTGTCTTTGCTTTTGTTTATGTGATGTATTACATTTACTGATTTGCAAATGTTGAACTATCCTCGCATCCCTGGTATGAATCCCACTTGGTCATGGTGTATGATCTTTTTAATGTATTGTTGGATGCGGTTTGTCAACATTTTGTTGAGGATTTTAGCGTCTATGTTCATCAGCGATATGGGCCTGAAGCTTTCCTTCTTTATTGTGTCTTTATCTGGTTTTGGGATTAGGGTGATGCTGGCTTCATAAAAAGAGTTTGGGAGTCTTCTATCATTTTGGATTTTTTTGAATAGTCTGTGAAGGATAGGGGTTAGCTCTTCCTTAAATGCTTTGTAGAATTCTCCTGTGAAGCCATCTGGTCCCAGGCTTTTTTTGTGTTGGGAGTTTTTTGATTACTGTTTCAATTTCATATACTGTTATTGGTCTGTTCAGGTTTTCTGCTTTTTCTTCATTGAGTTTTGGGAGATTATATTTTTCTAGATACTTGTCCATTTCACCTAGGTTTTCAAATTTCTTGGCATACAGTTCTTCGTAGTAAATTCTTACAATCCTTTGTATTTCTGTGATGTCAGTTGTAATCTCTCCTCTTTCATTTCTCATTGTGTTTATTTGGATTCTCTCTCTATTTTTCTTGATGAGCCTGCTTAAAGGCTTGCCAATTTTGTTTATCTTTTCAAAGAACCAGCTCCAGCATTTGTTGATCTTTAGAATTGTGATATTAGTCTCTATGTCATTTAATTCTGCTCTGATCTTGGTTATTTCCTTCCTTCTGCTTGTTCTGGGCTGTCTTTGTTGTTGCTCCTCAAGTTCTTGTAGGTGTGGGGTTAAATTGTTTGTTTGAAATGTTTCTATCATTTTTAGGTAGGGCTGTATAGCTATGAACTTCCCTCTCAGGACTGCCTTTCACTGTGTCTCATAAGTTTTGGGTCATTGTGAGTTCATTTTCATTCATTTCCAGAAACTTTTTGACTTCCTCCCTAATTTCATTCTTGACCTATTCATTGTTTAATAACATGCTATTCAATCTCCATGATTCTAAGGGTTTGGGGTTTTTCCCCTTAGGGTTGGTTTCTAGTTTCAGTCCCTTGTGGTTGGAGAAAATGCTTGGTATGATTTCAATTTTGTTGAATTTGTTGAGGCTTGTTTTGCGTCCTACCATGTGGTCTATCTTTGAAAATGTTCCATGTGCATTTGAAAACAATGTGTATTTAGTTTCTTGGGGAATAAGGGCTCTCTCTATATATCAGTTAATCCATTTCATTTAGAGTGTTGTTTAATGACACACTATCTTTGTTGATATTTTGTTTAGAAGATCTGTCTATTTTTGCAAGTGGGGTGTTAAAATCCCCTACTATAATTGTGTTGCTTTCAATATGTTTCTTGAAGTCCTCTAAGATTTTCTTTATGTATTTAGGTGCTCCTATGTTGGGTGCATTATATATTTATGATGTTTATGTCTTCTTGGTGGATTGTTCCCTTGAATATTATGAAGTAACCTTCTGGGTCTCTCTTTATGGCTCTTCTTTTCAAGTCTATTTTGTCTGATATGAGTATTGCTACCCCAGCTTTTTTTTCCTGTCCCTTTGTTTGGAAAATTTGTTTCCAGCCTTTCACTTTGAGTCTGTGCAGATATTTTGTCCTGAGGTGGGTCTCTTATAGGTAGCATATGTGTGGGTTATGCTTTCTTATCCATTCAGCTACTTTTTTTTTTATTGGAACATTTAATCCATTTAAATTTAAAGTCATTATTGATAGGTAGTTATTCATTGCCATTTTCATGCCTGTGTTTCTCTCTCTCTCTCTCTCTCTCTCCTTCCTTTCCTTAAAGCAGTCCCTTTAGTATCTCTTGCAGAACTAGTTTGGTAGAGGTGTATTCTTTTAGACCTCTTTTGTCTGGGAAGCTACTTATTTGGCCTTCTATCTTGATTGAAAGCCTTGCTGGGTAAAGTACCCTTGGTTGCAGGCCTTTGGTTCTCATTACTTGGAATATTTCTTGCCATTCTCTTCTGGCTTGGAGCTTTTCCATTGAGAAGTTAGCTGCTAACCTTATTGGCGCTCCCTTGTATGTTACTTCCTTTTTCTCCCTTGCTGCCTTTAAGATTCTCTCTTTGTCTTGGAATTTTGCCATTTTAATTATGATGTGTCTTGAAGTGGGCCTCTTTGGGTTCCTCTTGATTGGGACTCTCTGTGTTTCCTGGATTTGTGTGACTTTTTCCCTCATCAATTTAGGGAAGTTTTCCATCATTACTTTTTCAAATAGGTTTTCTATCCTTTGCTCCTCTTCGTCTCCTTCTGGAATCCCTATTATACAAATATTATTACATTTCATATTGTCTTGCATTTCTCTTAATCCCTCTTCATTTTTTCTGAGCCTCTTTTCCTTTTCTTGCTCTTTCTGGGTGTTTTTTTCTATTTTGTCCTCCAACTCTCTGTTCCGATCTTCTGTTTCATCAATTCTGCTTTTCATTCCTTCCACTGTGTTCTTCAGTTCAGAAATTGTGTTCTTCATTTCCTCTTGGCCCTTGTTCATAGGTTCTATTTCCTTTTTCATGTTGATATAGTTTCCATTCAGTTTATCATAGCTTCCCTGTAGTTTCTGGTTGCTCATTGAGAGCTCATGGAGCTTCCTGACAACCATTGCTTTGAACTCAATATCTGATAGTTGAGTTGCCTCTGTTTCGTTTACCATTCTTTCTCCTTTCCCTCCATTTGGGGATTGTTTCTTTGTCTTCCCAATGTTTGTGAGACTCTTCTTGTCAGCCTCAGTTTCTTAAATTGATCTGTTCTAGCTCCCTAGGTTTATGGTATGAACTTCCATGGTAGAATACCTGTGAGATTCAGTGGTGCAGTCTACTTCGTGTATCCTGGTGATCACAGCTTCCTCTCTCTCAGCTGTTGGAATGCCCCTTCTTTGGGACCAACTCTGGTTTATTCACTTTTTCAGGTTTTTTTGTTTTTTGTTTTTGTCTCACTTGTGGGTATTTAAAAAGAGAAAAGAGGGAAAAAATGGAAAAAGAAGAAAAAAGAGGAAGGAAGAAGAGACAGAATTGGAAAGAAAGGGAGAAGGAATAAAACCAGAAAGAAGAGAAGCAAAAGAAGTTGAGGGGAAAAAAGATAATAATAATGAATAAAAGAATAAAAATTATTTAAAAAATACCAAAAACAAACAAATGAACAAACAAACAAACAAAAAACTCTTGCTGTTTTCGCACTTGCCAAGCCAGATTTTCTGGTCTTGCTGGCTGCAAAGGCCGAGAGGTGACGGTATTGCTTTTCTCCCTGTTCAGAACTCAGTTGTCTTTGAGTTACTCCTTGCAGGTCTAGCCCGGTGCCTCTTGCCTCTCAGCACAGGCAGGGCCTTGGGTATATATTTTGAACCTCCTGGGGAGCATGCAGTTTCCCGAGTTCATGGGTGTGAGCTTGGGTCTCCTATGCCATGCACTCACTCCACTTTCATGGGAGTAAGCTCTGGGTTTCCCATGGAATATGCACACTCCTTGGGTTCACATGCGCGGGCTCCAATGATCCCATGGATCACTCACACTCCCCGGGTTCCTGGCATGGGCCTCAGGTCTCCAGTCTTTGCGCGGGAGCCTTCAGCTGTGCAGCTGAGTGCTGTAGCGTGCAGACCCAGCTTCCTCCCTAGAGCCCTGTGGCTGGCCTGGCAAGCGGGCTTCAGCAACCCTGATCTCCACGCTGATCCCTGGGCTCTTATTGTTCTGAAGTACTCTCCTTACCATCTGGTTTTTCAAATGTCTGCTACAACCTTCGATCTCCTACTTTCAAATATGCTGTGTTTCCCCTGTTTGACCACTCTGTTCCTCCACAGATCAGCCAGGTTCCTCTCCCGTGTGCAGGGGGCTCTCCTGCATCCAGGGGAAGTGGAATCTGCTCCCTCCTACTGTGCTGCCATCTTCCTTATAGTCTCCTTTTTGTATGGTACATTATTGGTGTATAAAAATGCAACTGATTTCTGAACAATAATTTTGTAATCTGATACTTTACTGAATTCACTTATTAGTTCTAGTAATTTGTTGTTGTGATCTTCAAGGTTTTCCATATACAGTATTATGTCATCTTCAAATAATAACAGTTTTACTTCCCCCTTTCCAATTTGGATAACTTTTATTTCTTCACTTTTTCCTGGTTGCTGCAGTTAGGAGATCCAGTACTGTGTTGAATAAGAGGGGTGAAAGTGGGTATCCCTGTCCTGTTCCCCATCTTAAGGAAAGCACTTGTTTTGCCGATTCAGTATGATGCTGGCTATGGATTTTTCATCTATGGCTTTTATTACTTTGAGGTATGTTCCCTCTCTTCACACATTGCTGAGGATTTTTATCATAAATGGGTGCTGGATCTGGTCAAATGCTTTTTTTTTGCATCCATGGGTTGATATGATTATGTGTTTTATTTTTTTCATTCCGTTTATGTAGTGTATTGCATTGATTTGCAAATAATGTTTCAACCACATTTTGTCCACAGTGCTGCAATGACCATAGAGATGCATATATTTTTGCAAATAAATGTTTTTGAGTTTTTCAGGTTGATAAACCTCTTGAGTTATATAGTAACTCTATTCATAATTTTTATGAAACTCCATACTGTTTTCAGTAGTGGCTTTTTCAGTTTACATTCACACCAGCAGTGACTGCGGGTTTCTTTTTCTCCACAGTGTCTGCAACACTTTTTATTACTTGTCTCGTTAATAATAGCCATTCTAACAGTTGTGAGGTAATTTGCTATTGCAGTTTAGATTTTTATTTCCCTAAAAGGTAGTGAAGTTAAAATCTTTTCATATATCTATTGGTCATTTGTATGATTTTTTGGGAGAAGTGTCTGTTCAGGTCCTCTGCCCTTTCTTAATTGGATTGTTTGTTTGGTGTTGAGTTGTGTGAGTTCTTTATATATTTCGTGTGTTAACCCCTTGTTAGAGCTGTTCGCAAATATCATCTCCCTCTCATTTGGCTGCCTTTTTTGTTGTTGTCAGTTTCTTTTGCTTTGCAGAAGTTTTTAGTTTGATATAGTCTCATTCATTTATTTTTGCCTTTACTTCCCTTGCTTATGTAGTCAAATTCATAAAACATTTTCCATGAGCAAGGTCCATAAGTTTAGTACCTATGTTTTCTTCTTTGTAATTTATTAATTCAAATATTATAATTAGGCCTTTGATCCATTTTGAATTATTTTTTAATGGGACAAACTGTAATCTAGTTTAATTCTCTTGCATGTGGCTTTCCTAAATTCCTAGCACTGTGTATTGAAGAGAATTTCTTTTTCACATTGTGTGTTTTTCCTCCTTTGTTAATTTTTTTTGCCCATATATATGTGATTATATTTCTGGGCTTGCGTTTCTGTTCCATTGGTCTGTGTGTCTGTTTTTCTGATAATACCGTGCTGTTTTGATTATTGTAACTCTGTAGTAAAATTTGAAGTCAGGTAGTATGATACCTCTAGCTTTGTTTTGTTTTGTTTTGTTTTCCTCTGGATTGCTTTGGTAATAGGTGTTTCTTGTGGCTCCATACAAATATGATTATTTTTGTTATATTTCTTTAAAAATGACATTGAGATTTTGATGGGAATTATATTAAATCTGTATATCACTTTGGGTAATATGACCGCTTTAACTATCTTGATTTTTCCAATCAATTGAACATGAGATATCTTTCCATTTCATTTTGTCTTTTTCAATCCTTTTTAATATTGCTTTGTAGTTTCAGTATATAAGTCCTTCACATTCTTTGTTAAGCTTATTTCTAGGTATTTTATTCTTTTGGTTACAATTTTGTATCTTACAACTTTACTATATTTGTTTATTGTTTCTAATAGTTTTTTGGTGGAGTTTTTAGGGTTTTCTATAGATGGAATCATATCATCTACAAAAAGTGACACTTTTACTTCTTTATTCCCAGTTTAGATGCCTTTTATTTTACTTGGCTGTCTTGGCTAGGACTTCCAGATCTGGGTTATAGATGAGTTGTGAGAATGCACATCCTTGTGTTCCTGATTTTAGAGAAAAATCACTTGGTTTATCATAATTGAATATCATATTGGCTGAGGCTTTGTCAAATATGGCCTTTTTTATGTTGAGGTACTTTTGTTCTACACCCATTTTATTGAGTGTTGATAGATGTTGTATCTTACCAAATGATTTTTCTGTATCTGTAATGAGGTTATGTGATTTTTATTCATTGTTTTCTTAATTCTGTGCATTACACTGATCAATTTACTTATCCTGAACCATCCTCTTCCCCCTGAAATGAATCCCACATGATCATGATATATTGTTTTTAAAATGTATTGTTTTATTTGAACTGCTAGTATTTTGTTTAGAATGTTTGTATCTATATTCATCAGAGATATTGGTCTACTTGTGTTTGTTCATGTGTGCACATGTGTGATATCTTTGCCAGGTTTTGGTTTCAGGGTTATGTTGGCCTCATAAAGTATGTTAGGAAGTATTTCCTATTCCTCACATTTTTGGAAGAGTTTGAGAAAAATTAGTATCAAATCATCTTTGAATGTCTGGTAGAATTCACTAGTGAAGTATCTGGTCCTGAATTTTTATTGTTTGGAAGGGTTTTGATAGTTATTTCAACTTCCCCATTGTTTATTAGTCTGTTTAGATTTTCTAATTTTTCATGACTCAGTCTAGAAAGTTATATCTTTCTAGGAACTTGTCAATTTATCCTAGGTTATTGTATTTGGTGGCATATAGTCTTTTATAGTACTCTAGTATGATCCTTTATACATCTGTGATGTCTTTGTTAAGTTCTCTTTCATTTCTGATTTTGTTTATAAGATTCTTTTTTCTTTTTTCTGTAGGGAGTCTGGCTAGGGATTTGTCAATTTTATTAATCTTTTCAAAGAACCAATTCTGTTATATTAATTTTGTATTGTCTCTTTGTTCCCTCATTCAGTTCTGCACTAATTTTTGTTATTTCCTTTCTTCTGCTGATTTTGGGTTATTTTTGTTCTTCTTTTTCTAGTTCTTTAACATGTAAAGTTAGGCTGTTTACTTGGGATTTCTCTTGTTTCTTAACATAAGCCTGTAATCATACAAGCTTCCCTCTTATTACTGCTTTTGCTGCATCCCAGAAGTTTTGATATGTCTCATTGTTATTCTCATTTGTCTCTCTATATCTTTTGATCTCACTTTTTATTTCTTCTTTGACTTCATCATTTTTAAGTAGTACGTATGTTATTTAATCTCCACATATTTGTGGGTTTCTTACTTTTTTTGCAGTTGATTTCTACTTTCAAAGAATGTGGTAGGAGAATACGATTGGTATAATTTCAATCTTCTTGAAATTGTTGAAGGTAATTTTGTGACCCAACATATGATCTATCCTTGAGAATGTTTCATGTGCACTGCAAAAATGTATAATCTGATATTCAGGGATGAAAAGTTCTAAATGTCAATTATGTTCATTTGGTCTAATGTTTCACTTAATGCCTGTATTTCTTTATTGATTTTCTGTTTGGTGATGTATCTAGAGCTTTTGATAGAGTGTTAAGGACCCCAAATATGATTGTGCTTTTTGTCATTCTCCTTTTATTTCTGTTAGTAATTGCTTTATGTATTTTAATGTGCCCTGATGATGTGAATATATATTACGAAGTCTTATATCTTCTTGATGTAGTATCCCATTTATTATTACAAAATGTCCATTTTCTGTCTTTTGATACTTTTGTTATATTGAAACCTATTTTGTCATACATAAGGATGGCCACACTTGCTTTTTTGTGGGTATTATTTGCTGGAGAAACATTTTCCACCCTTTCACTTTGAGTCTAACTTTGTCTTTGCAGCATGGGTGTGTCTCCAAAGGCGGTATATTGTTGGATTTGTTTTCTGATCCAGTCTGCTACTCTGCGCCTCTCTATCGGTGAGTTAAGCCCCTGCCATTTAGGGTAATTATTGATGTATGAAGATTTTCCACAGGTATTTTATTATTTGTTTCTTGGTAGCTCTGTGTGTCCATTGATTCTGTTCTTTTGTGTTTCTGTCTGTTGTATTGTGTAGTGGTAATTCCTTACTTCTTACTTCTGTTTTCTTTTTTTGAAGCTATTTTATCAGGTTGTTTTTATCTGTGGTTATGATTAGGTTTATGAAAAAGATTGTTTCGTATATACAGCAGTCCTTTCTCTTTGGAATGTATCTGATTTCCATATTTCTTGGCCAGTTCAGACTTTTACCCCCTCCCTTTTTATGTTTTTGTTGTCACAAATTATCTATGTTTATACTGTAAGTTTGTCGGTGATCTTACTCATAGCTTTGTGACCTTTTGTTCTTTGTTTCAGGTAGAATATCCCCCTTGAGTGTTACTTGCAATGGAGGTGTTCTGGTGATAAATACCATCAGCTTCTGTATGTCTGGAAAAATCTTTAATTCTCCTTCATTCACATAGAAAAGTTAGCTTTGTTGGATATATTATTCTTGGCTGGTAATTTATTTTTTAAGTAGCTTGAATATGTGCTTCCACTTTCTTCTGGCTTTTAGATTTTCTGCTGAGATATGAAGATCACCTAATTGGCTTTTACTTACAAGTTACTTTTTTTCCCCTTGGTTTCCTTGAGCATTATTTTTTTGTCATTAACTTTTGACAATTTTAATACAATATGCCTTGGAGAAGGCTTGTTTGGGTTGAGGCAACTAAGTGTTCTGTTTGCTTCTTAGATTGCAGGATCTAGCTCTTTTCATAGGTTTGGGAAGTTCTCATCAACTATCTCACCAGTGTATATAATCTTATTAAGTAACATTTAGTTCCCTACTTTGTAAATTGGGGATAACAATAAGCTTATACTTGTGATGGGAATTAAGTGAGCTAACATACAAAGACAACTTAACATACTATTGTTTTGTAATTAAGTGATTTAACTCTGTTAACCTTGAAATTTTATGTGTTAAGCAAACATGTTAAAATTGATGCTTAAAAAGGAGTAAAATAATATATAAACAGAAAGTTCAAGCACAATATGTAGACAAAGAAGAATTAATTCAAAAAAGAGTAGACATTTAAAAATCTTTCCCATTTTTAAAGAAATAAAGAGAAATACACTCAAAGTATTAAGGAAGAGACAGTGTGAGGAACAGAGATAAAAAAGAATGAGTTTTAAAAAGTGGAGGAAGAAATAGAAATAACAAAGAAAAGATAAGAACAATAAGGAGAAGAAAAAGTGAATTGACAGATTTGGAAATACATAAATATAATAACAACGGTATTTTAGAAATAAAATCTACACTAGAAACAATAAAATATAAAACAGGCAATGAAAGTTAAAGCCAAATATATGTATTACAGGTTTAAAGAAATTATATGAAATAAAATGAAAAAGAAAGCAGCATAGAATGTGATTAAAGAAATGATGACCAATAATTAAAAAGGAAATAGAAAATCCATAAGCATCATTAATATTCTTAAAACTGGAAGATGTAAATGAACTAAAATTCTGGTATGAAAGGAGAAATCATTCCTGAAATAAAGTAATATACTAAGTAATACACTAGAAGCAGATATTGAGTTGAAGAATGCAGAAATAGGTTTATGATTTTTCCAAGACAAAACCAGTAAGGAGGTAAAAAATGGGAACAAAAATGGAAGGAAGCCAAACAGTGGTATGATTCCTAGTAAAACACCAGAACATGGGAATATGAACATAATCCCAGGCCAGCTCTGGAGACAGAATAGCTCATACCTGAGAGTTATCCCAGCCAGAGGCAAGGGAATTGTAGTATTTATACCCTGCATGCCGTAGTCATTGTTTAACAGTTGCTCCAAGGCCAAATGGGGATATAAATTCTCAGGACTTCTGGTTTTTCAAGAGCAGAGAAAATGAATCTGGTAACCTGAGAACAGCCTTCTAACAGAGAGACTCAGGTGCTCATTGCTGTGAGAGCATACTTGGGGTTGGTGCATAGAAATGTAAAAGTAATTGAAATGATAAAGATGAAACACAGCATTTGCTACAATATGCATTTTGAGATTGAAAGAATAAACCAAGTCCCAAGAAACTTAGACTAGAATGATCAACAGCATGATATATTTTCTTATGGTTGTTTTTTATTTTTACTTCGAAAGCAAAGAAAAATTCTGTGACCTTCACATTCAAAAAGCCAACCACTCATTAATAAAAAAAAAGAAAAACAAAATCTGACTTCAACTTTTTTGCAAAGGATTTATTAGTGAATACTGGTTTGTTTGCCACGTCTACAACAGTTTGAGGTAGAAGATATGACACTATAATTTTATCCCTCTGAAGTTATTATCAATTTCAAATGTAGATGAATAAAACCTGTGATTTAAATTCAGCCAACTCTAGATATAACAAAATAATAATGATACCTTGGTTTTAGAAAAATAGTGGTAAAAGAATCACAATGTGCATGAAAGGATTTAAATATAAAACTATAAACAATTCTGAAAATTCTGTGTAAAAGCAGAATGCAAATTTCTTAAATCTTGACCATAAAAATAATAAATGAGAATATTTAGGAAAATATGTTGAAAGAGAAATGACAGAAATACATGTTTGCTAATTTTCTTATAATTCATGGAGAAATCAACAAAAACTGCCTAAAATCAGAAAGTCATAAAATAGCAATTTATGTATAGTTTTAAATAGAAATATATCTAAGCTATATTATTACATGAAAATCTCAGATACTGAATAAGGTGAAAAGAAGACTAATAAAAATTATCGAAGAATTAAAGAACTTGTAAAGAGGAGTTTTCATTTAATAATGAAAGGAGTTGAAGTCATGGACTGAGAGAGTTATTTAATTTTTATTTTCACTCCTGTAATATCTAGATTTTAACATTATCATGCATTACTTTAACAAGAAAAAATAGATACATTTATTGATGGTAATTTATATTATTTTGTCATAACAGCATTATGCATAAAATATTAGAGGATTTTTTATTTATAGTTGCCAAGATATGGAAATAGACCAAGTGTCCATCAGTAGATGAGTGGATAAAACAACTATGTAACATTTACACAATGGAATACTACACAGTCATGAAACAAAGAAAATATTATACTTCGCAACAGTATAGATGGACCAGGAGAACATTATGCCAAGTGAAATAAGCCAGTCAGAGAAAGACAAATACCATATGATTTTACTCATACATGGAATCTACTGAACAAAATGAACTAACAAGCAAAATAGAGACAGACTCATAGATAGAGAGCAGGCTGACAGCTCTGGGAGTAGGGTAAGGGGATGGAGGGACTGAGCAAAATGGAAAAGGACTCTTGGACATGAGTGACAGTGTGGTGATTGTGGGGTGGAGGGGAGATAAGAGGGATGAATTATAATGGAAGAAAACACAATTAGAAAAATACTAGAGGATGTGAAGTTTTGTTCCCAAGACTCAGCGCTACTGATAATATTATTGTTTGGGGTGAGTCTTCTTTTTGGTAATCTGATTTCTTCTCAAGAGTGCTAAAAGATTTTGAAATAAATTAATTTTGATTACCAAGCAGTTTCTCTTTTAATCAATGACCCTCTCTTTCCTGAAATTGTTATTTTTGAATCTAAATTGAAACACTATTATGCGTAACACAAAGGGTCTTTCATCATCTGTAGATTCTGCTGAGGATGAGATTGAACCATAGATAACTGAACACAACTGAAGTCTAGAAGACTTAAGGAGTCTCTCTACAATACGATATAGCTTATATGATAAACTTGCAGATGTTCTGCATATGTGCAACAGTTTTATGAAGACACTTCACATTCACCATAGAAATTATGCCTTTAGTAAAAGTATAGGAATTTCCATTTAAGAATGGACTTCTTACTCTCAAACATATCTGTTTTGCCAGACCCTATGAAGTGGAGAGCTGCTCTCTTTGTCCTCTCCTCTCTCCCTGGTGCTGGGGGCTCCAGTTCCCAGGCTGGTAGGTCCTAGAGAACTCATGGCCCAGAAACATTCCCCACGTGCCCTCTCTGAGCACCACACCGGATGGCGGTGGCTAGATGAAGAGGGCAGGGCACCATGGGTAGGATGCTTATCCAAAAGATGCCTGAAGCCAGACAGTGACTGGAAACCAGCTAAGCTGCTTTCTTAAAGGACGGTACTTTTGGGTCAGAGAAGAGGTTCCTGGTGTGGCTTTGAACTTAGCTGGCAGAAGGTGACAGGATGATTTTCTTTGGAGGTCTTAGAGGAAATAGGTTTTGAAGATGAAACCTGCCATTATTTTAAACTCTATAGCCTTTGAATAAAAGATTCCTTTCCCTTTCCACTGAACTCTTCCTCCAGATTGTTTGCCTGTTGGTAGTGAGTGGTAGGACCCTACTGGTTGTTCACTTACAATTTTCATGCTACCTTAGGCATCATGATGTAGTGAATTGGAAAGAAAAAAACATGGAAAAGAATCCATGAAATGTTTCACAGGCTATAGCTCAGTCTCATGGCTACATCCAGCTGGATCAGAGGGTGGCAAACCTGGGTTGATTATGTGTTGATGTTAGATGTAAAACTGTCTACACATTTCTGCAACCTCCCACATTAATGTAGGGTGTTTTCTCTTACACCTTTAATCTGGTTTTGCCCAAATTACTTGTTTTAACCAAATGAACACGACATGTGTAACTTGTGCACATTGTGAGCCTAGAACCCAAAAGACTTGCAGTTTCTTCTCTGTCCCTTTCAGATTATTGCCTACATTCAGAATCAATGTAAAGTGTATGGAGAGACCACATCGAGAACCTGGCCAACAGCTTGCCAACCACCATACCTGAAGGTGAAGCCATCCTAGGCCATCTAGCCCCAGGATGCCTCTCCTCTGATCAAGGGCCTTTGTAAGTCCAACACAGACCACAAAAATCTCTCAGCTGAGCTCAGTCCAAGTTGCTGACTCACAGAATTAGGAACAACAAAAAAATGGTTGCTTATTTGAACCATTAATTTGGGGGTAAATGGTTAGAAAGCACAGGCTAAATGATTAAGTGCCCATAAAAAAAAAAAAAAAAAAAGAAGTAAATAGATGTGGCAAACAACTAGCACTAATGAGATACTCATTGTAGCATAAACATCTAAAATTATTTAGAATATGAATCACTATTTTCCAAGTGTCTTAATGGTGAAAATAAGCAGTTCCTTATGATTTTCAGGTTCTGTAAAATACCTAGAGGAAATAATTTTAAAGGATGATCGTGATACTTTCTAAAATAGAAGAGTCACAAATTTATACTCTGAATGTAATGCATGTTAAAACCATACATCACTTGCTATTTGCAAAATCTCTATTTTTTTGCCACATATATTTATATTTTAGTAAAAATTAGAGGCAATCCACATAATACATAGATTTAACTATAATTGATTTTATAGAATGAGTGGTTTTAATTAAAGGAACTGTACTTAGAATATGTATTCAGGAAAATATATCCAATTTGAAATTCACAAGACAAGGATAATCTAACCAAGAAGGAATAAGGATAAATGAAAGAGAGTCAGATGTAAAGGAAAAGAAAGTTGAGAACATTGTGGATACACTAATGCTTCTAAATCTTTGTTTTAGCAATCTATGGCAACATTTTTCAAACCAAGTATGTGTGGGCAAGAATTCTTTGCCAGATTATTTGAATTCAGAAAAATTCATGATAGAGGCTCTTAAATAAGAAAAAAATTGAATTGCTTATTTTTAATATATGACTCATTCATATCTTTGTTTTGAGTTACACAATAAACAGAATTGACATTTTACAGTAAAATCTTCAGCTGATCTGTGACAAAACCTCCATTTTTTGACAATTAAAATGCAGTTTTTCTTACTAATATAAGCTAATATATAGTTTCTAGACTAAAGACAATACATATTTCTTCAGTAAACTATAAATGTTTAAGATAACTCTTAAGAAGGATATTTATAAATTCAAGTAAGAGAAAATGTCCTTGCTTTAATAAATAATTACATTTTGTAAATCACTTTGCAACAAAATAAAATCCATAGTATTCTGTGAACTAGATTATTTCATTTATAGAATTGTTCAATTTCTCTTAATCCTTTTATAATAAATGTGATTTCAGCAAACATAAATAATTGTGATTTTATAGAAAGTTTATTTATTAGATTTATGCCCTAAATTTACCTCAAAAAGTTTCGATTGACAGTTGAAGGAGGTAGGGATGTATTAAGGTTGGCATTGCCAGTAAAGATTGTGATTTTAAACCTTTATTCAAGGGTATGGAAATTAATTTGCCTAATAGAGTGTTTACATAAAGGGATATTTTATCACATATTATATAGAAGGTAATACAAAAATGAGTATTCTTGGACTAAATACATTTTGAAACTGCAGAAACAATTAAAGTTAAATCAATTCCTTTACCACAGAAATTTTTCTCAGAGATTTTAATATGTTAATGTTTTGCATGAAATTTTGAAAGGGGTGAATTTATAAGCAGCATTTGCAAATTTAAATTGCCATACTATTCTTAAGTAAGTGTTCATTGGATCAGTGTCAGAATTATTTTGGGAAATAGGGGCTTAATGATTTTAAAAAATGTATTGCAGTGCAAATTTAAGTTAAAGATGCCCATTTATCACTAAGATTGAAAAGAGTAGAACTGAAAAGAGTGTTATAGATAAATAGCCAGTGGAAATATCTTAAGGTGTTAGCTCTGCCTGGTTTCTTCCAAGGACAGCCAGGAGCCTGGTGTGGCTGGAGGAGGGTGATGAGCAGTAAGGTCATAGGAGATGAGGACAAAGTCTTGTTGTTTCTTTTCAGTTACAGTCTTTTTGCAACACAATTCACATATCATAAATTCACCCACTTAAAGTGTACAATTCAATTGTTTTAGTATATTTAGAGAGTTGTGCAGCCATCATCAGAATAAGTTTTAGAGTATTTTTATCACCCTCCTCCCCAAATTCCATATGCTGTTTCAACTGTCACCTCCCAGTGTCCTTAATCTCTCAGCCTTAGGCATTCCTTAATCTGCTTTCTGTCTGCCTTTTGAGGCCCAGATTTTGGGTGGTTACTAAAAGCATTTGGTTTTTGTTTTGAGTAAGATAGGAAACAATTCAAGGTGTTGAGAGGAGAATTGATGTGATTGCCATGACAATTTAACAGTCCCTTTATATGCTGTGGTGGGAAAAAACTGAGGAGAGTACAAAAACCGTCCATCAAGCAATGGTCTTCTTGCCTTGGAATAGGGTAACACTGATGGAGGTGCTAATTGGATGTTATGATGGTTAATTTTATGTGTCAATTTGACTGGACAAAGGGATAACGAAATAGCCGGTAAATGTTTTTTCCAGCTGCGGCTGTGAGGATGTTTCTGGAGAGATTGAAATTAAGATTGGTAGACTGAGTAAAGGTCCACCTCACTGTTGCAATCTGTTGAGAGCCCAAAGAGAACAAGAAGATAAAGGAAGGGAAAATGTCCTCTCTGCTTAAGCAGGACCATCCATCTTCTCCTGCCTTTGGACATCTGTGCTTCTGGTTTTCAAGCCTGTGGACTCAGACTGAATTACTCTACCAGCCTTCCTGGTTTTTCAGTTTGCAGAATTTAGAGATGGCAGATCCTGGGATTTCTTGGCCTTCATAAGCTTTAGAGCCAATTCCTGTAATCAATCAATATCTTTCCTTCTGAAAGACACAATATATATATGGATTTCATTTTGTTGCAACATGAATCCTTTGCAAAAACCTAATCATTTGCAAAAAGAAAAAATTATCATACTTAAATTTATAAATTTGTGTCTTAAGGGTTATTTTAAACATACGTAATTCAGCTGGATAATTGCATATTATTTTGGTCTATAAAATACATATTATAATATAAATAATATATAATGAAATTATTATATTATATATAATATATATCATTGGTTCTGTTTCTCTGGAGAACTCTAATACAAATATGCTTCATAAAATAATTTATCGGATGAACTGAGAGAAAGTGGATTCTTGATCTGACTGTATATATACCTTATTTTTTTCAAGTATGGTCAGAACATGTAATTCTTTCTTGGCACTTGGACTCACACACCATATTTCAAACAAAACACTGTTGAGTATTTTAAAAAAGATTTTATGGTAATTTCTTCCTATGCAGAAGCCAGCTTAAATCTCTCTGTTAGGAATTTGTAGATGTTTGCATCTTTTGTGTCTGATGGGGTTGTTGGGTGAAAGAGCAATATCCACTTAAGAGATTTTCTTTTGTTATTCATTTTCGAAAACATGAGATAGGTAGATATTATTATTATCACAATAAATATATTTGTTATTTTTATTTTAAAGATAAAAGATGAATTTATAAAGTACCTTGCTGATTTATTACAAATAATTGCCCTATTCAGAGTTTCAACCCAGGTCTTTGTGATTACAGAAGTAGTATTCTTAACAGCCACATCAACATGTCTGTTTGTCATTGAGAAACAAAATTTCGCCATTTTGATTTTGTTTCTCATTTAACAAAAAGAAGGATCTGTAAAAAAATAAATAAAAATAAAGTCACAAAAAATATAAATCATTTAAAAGTTATCCTTTCTCCGGAGGGAAATAAAGTTATATAATCTTATAAATGTCTTTAGAATCAAGGTGATACAATGAAATGAACCTCTAAAATTTATATTCAGGTTTTAATATTAACTCTTTATTATCTAAATTCTATATTACTTGAAAAATTAAATTTCTGAAAAGTACCCATGGGACTATTATGTGAATGTAATTATTTAGGAAAAATTGTGTATTTAATTTTGCTTTGAAAAGTTCATTATAATGGAATTTTTATTATCACAGAAGAATGCTTAGAGTGTTAGAGTTAAATACATACAATTTCATGGAGATATTACATATTTAAAGCATTTTAAAACATTATTTCATTAACTTTACTTCAAAAGAAAAATGAAATACATGCATGCATATAGTCATGCACATACAAAAAAGGAAATGGCACAACTAATTTATTATACTATAGCTTTTCATTGTCATTTGACATTACCTTTGGAAATTTGGGAATTTTTCATTAATGTGATTTTTCAAATCAGAGAATTTTAGTAATGTAATCAACATTTCATTTTTTTCTCTAAGTGCATCGTGCAGAACTTAGAATAAGAAAGTGTGTCGAATTTCTTCCTTTGCCTCTCCAAAGCTACGTTTCACAATTTCCCACACCGAACACTAAACAGGATGTTGATATTTATAAATTACATCTCTGTACTCTGGACCATTAGCCTTCAAGTTGAGTCGTGTCAGTGGGGACACTGATCATGACACCTGGGAAGGAGGAGAGAGAAGTCAGGTACTTATTTCCTGGTTCCTTGAGGTCTCCAGGACTGACTTTCTTAACAGGAGAGATCACTGCCACTCTCAGTGAAGTCAGCTCTAGACCGATCTCTTTCTTCCAGTTTCCAATAACATCTTTTCCCCTCTGTCCATTGGGCCTAGGAGTGATGACAGCCCGTTTCTGCTAGCTCTGTGTTTCTGCACTATCTTTTTTACTTCCTTTATATTCTACTTATACCAATGTAATTAATCTGTTGTCCATAAACCCTCTTCTATCTTAATGTAAGAATGCCATATGTTTTGAATTGGTTGTTTTAAAGACTAACAAAAGCAAAGTGATTAAACTCAACTAAGGTAATTGAATTTTTATGCTTTTCCTTAATATTTTGAAACTATCAGATATACTGAGGTTGATTCTTCCAGAATATAGTAGAATTAGCAAAATTAATTTTGATTTTAAGAATCACATTATATAAAATTTTATAAAGCAGTAATTAGAATATTATTTACAAAGTGCAAATATTGATGTAGTTATAAAGGCGATACAATTTTATAAGAACTCTCATTATTCTCACACATTTTGCAGACAGAAGAGTATGGAACAACAGATGTTGAAATTATTAAGAGTATTCTGACAATGTCAACATTTTTGCCTTTTATTTGATTTGGCTAGAGACCATGAGCTCAGATTTTATCTGAACACTGTCTGAACTAATTTAAGCAAAACCTTAAAGGCTTTGGTTCACAGAGACTGAAACTGAACTTCTTGTGTGCGTGCATGAATTTATTTTGCCATCCGTGAATTTTACTTAGAACTTTGGGTTTGCTCCTGAAATGATTTTTCAGAAATGATTTTTGGAACTTTAGAAATTTTAAGCACTTATCAATAGTAGAAAAAAACTGAACACTCAGAAGGAAGAGATTGACCCACATGAAAATATACAACACAAATTTGATATTATTATTGGTTTATAAAAATAGGTCACATATGAATATAAATAGAAATGGCTATTTTCAAAAGTATGTGCCAATCCCAATATTTCCTGAGAACCAAAATGAACAATTTACTTTGGTCATTTGACCTTAAGATACATCCCTAATTAATCCAAATATTATTCTTTAGAAATAATATAGATTTTTGCCTTCAAATTTTGTATTTTGTATTTTATTATAAATTTTTCCTATTTATTTTTTAATTATTAACTTGATTATTTCTTTTATCCATGAATTATATAAACATAGCATGATTATCCAGGATTATTTCAATTCTAACAACATTTTAAACACATTAAGTTGGATATTATTCATATTCTTTTATATGGGTCAAAGTTTATTTAGTTTACCTACAGGTTAAGTAACCATTTCATTTGATAGTCATTCCTTTTTAAAAATCTCAGTACTGTTTTAAGGAACTGCCCAGAGCCAAGGTCCAGTAGGTAGGTAGGCTCCCTCTGCGGCAGGCTTTTTTCTGATGTACCCACTAAAGATTTTCTCTACAGAACTTGACCTTTTGTGAGTGATTCCATGCGAAACTTTCCTTTTCTGCTCACCACCTGTTCAGGTGCCAGGCTTTTGTCCTCTCTTAGGTTCATTTGGTTTATTAAAGGCACATGGTAATGCTCCAGAACTGGAGAGATACGTTGAAGTTGATAACTGTTTCCAAAATTTCCTTACTTGTCATTTATGACCTCAGCAAATATTTCGTATTTACCTCCACAAAAACGGGGACTGTAAACTGTATTTTAAGCTATATTTTAAAATTAAAGAAGATTGATTTCACTTAGTATGATATTCTCAAGATACACCCATGTTGTCTCAAATGGGAGTATTTTATTTTATTTTATTTATGGCTAAGTAGTATTCCACTGTATACTCATTGTACATCTTCTTTACACAATAATCTACCAAAGGACACTTCTGGTTTATACCATGTTTTATCCACAGTGAATAATGCTCCAGTAGACATGGTGGTGTGTGTGTGTGTATGTGTATATATATATATATATATACACATACACACACACACACATATATATTTACAAGTAAATGTTTTAAAAATTTTTGGATAGATACTCAGAAGAGGGTTTGCTGGGTCATACGTTAACTCTATTCTCATTTTTTAAGGATCCTCTTTACTGTTTCCCATAGTGGCTGCACCAGTTTACATTACCACCAGCAATGAATGAGGGTTTCTTTTCCTTCAACAAGTAACTTGTTGTTACTTGTCTTGTTGATAACAGCCATTCTAACAGATGTAAAACAGAAAAAGTCAAGAACCATATGATCTCACTCATATGTGGGATATGAACCTAAAAATAACAAATGAACAAACAAGACAAACTAAAATCCATGACAGAAAAAGGAGATTTGACTTTGGCTGGTAAACACACTATGCATAAAGAGAAGGTGTATTATAGAATTTAACACTTGAAATATAATTTTATTAACCAAGGGAAACCCAGTAAATTTAATTATAAAAATTAAAATAAATGCTTGAAAATAATATTTAAAAATATAGCTATATTTAAAACTATTTATTTTTAAATATTTAATTAATTAATTTATTTATTAGAGAGAGGGGAAGGGAAGGAGAAAGAGATGGAGAGTAACATCAATGTGTGTTTGTCTCTCACACACCTCCTACTGAGGACCTGGCCTGCAACACAGGCATGAGCATTAGACTAGGAATCAAACCAGCAACCCTTTGGTTAGCAGGCCAGCATTTGATCCACTGAGCCAAACCAGTCAGGATTAAAACCATATTTTATCCAATATATATAGTTGTGTCTAAACATATGTGCTTCCAGAATATATTAAACAGATATGTTCTGAAGTCTATATTTTCTGCATATATTATTTAAAAAATAAATTACAAACAATATATTTATGAATGCATTCTCAAATATACACTTCAATAAAAATACTTCACATTATAAATATAATATGTGAGATCTGTCCAGAAAATATCCTGCCACATACTATGAAAAAATAGAAATATTTATTGAAGAAAATACAAGATACAAAAAACATTGTACATAGAACAATGATGCCTCAGTTTTCTTCAAAGTAGGCACCTTGGGTCCTCACGCAGTTCTTCCAGTGTTTCTTCCACTGTTCAAAACACTGCAAAATTCTTTGTTGGAATCACCATTAGCTGCCCTGCTTCATTTTCCTGAAGTTCATTCCTGGTCTGAAATCTCTTCCCTTCCAAGGGTGATTTTAGTTTTGGGAAAAGCCAGAAGTCACAGGGCATGAAATCTGGGCTGTACGGGGGATGAGTCACCTGGGTGATTTGATCTTCTGCCAATATCTCTGCAGGAGATGTGATGCATGATTGGGCATGTTGTCTTGACAGACCTGCCAATCACCAGCTGCCCATAGCTGCAGCCATTTTGTCACTCTGCGTCCTCAGCTGATGAAAAACATTGAGGTCTTCCTCCTTATTAATTGATTGTTTGGACTGCAAGGGCATACTTTTGATGAACAACACCTTCCCAATAAAAAAACACAGTTAATGTGGTCTTGGTATTGCTGCAATTTTGCCACACCTTCTTCAGGTGTAGCGAACCAGGCATCTGCCATTGGCACAACCGGGCCTTCATTTCTAGATCATAGCTGTAGACACACCATTCATTTCTGGTTATGACCTTCTTGAGGAAATCTGATTGTAAGGCTGTGGTTTGAATCAAGTTATTAGCAGCTTCAGCAAGATGGTCTTCCTGCTTTGGTAGCAGAAACCAAAGAACAAATTTTACCTTGATACATTTCACACCAAGATCTTGCATCAAAATCTTGGACACAGTAGTTTTTGGAATCCCCAGATCAGCTTCTAGTTCTTTCACTGTCAATCACTGATCTTTGTTGATTGCAACCCTGACACATTCAACATTCTTAGGTGTCCTGCTTGTTGTAGGCCTTCCAGAACTTGGATCACCTTCAACTTAGTCTCAACTGTCTTTGAAGCACTTTCATTTCTGGTGCACTCATACTATCATTCCCAAAAGCCTTCTGAATCATCCAAATTGTTTCAGCAGAAGCATGTTCAAGCCTAATGCAAATTTGGATGCAGATTTGTTGCTCTACACAATAATTCTCCATGCAGCATCCACACAGTATGGAGGCTCACACAATGGCATTTTATGGTCCCCACTGACTTTGTTCAGTGAAGTCATCATTGTTCTTGCATGTACATTGCAGTCCACTCTTTGGCTGACAGGTTACTTCAATGTCTTGCAAACTATTCTCAATATAATAAATGGCTGGACATTTTCCTGGACAGACCTTGTGTATGCTATATTTATATATTTATATGAAGTATTGTTAAAGTAAATAGTTAAAAAATCAAGTAAATTTAACCAAGTAATTATTCCATAAATTGACTGTTTACTACATTATCCATCTGGAGCAATTAATTGGTTTTCCGTGAACTGACTATTGTGGAATTGGCTGTGCAGTGAACTGACTAGGTGAATTTGCATTCTGATAATGTTCTTTTGTCAAATGAACTTATCTCCATCTGAAACACCTCTCCAGAGATGAGTCTTCTTTCCATCTGCAAAGTGCAGGTGGACAAGAAGGACAGTTTTCTTTGTTGTAGGTTCTAATGGAAGCAATCTGAGTTTTTTTTAGCTGATCCTTACACAAACTTTTGATACGTTTTGATTTTAGTTCCATTTTCTTTTTATCCTCCAGAGATATTTATTATCATCAGTTATTCATCTTTCCTGGAGCTTTATGCTGTAAATTTGCTTGCTTCTTGCTAACTTTGCTCTGCTGTAGGAACTTTGGTTCCAGCTCCCTATGCTAACTGTCCCTACTCCATCTGTATTTTATATTTCTACAATTTGTTGATATCCCTCCTCTCTTATTACCGTTTCTATCATTACTTTGTTAATGTTGGCTCTTCCTTTTAAGAATGTCTTCACTGCTATTGTAATGGAGTTATGAGAGGGATTAGAAGTAAGTGCTTATTTAATCCTCTAAGTTTAACTGGATGCCTTTCCCCACTAGATAACTTTAAAACATATAATAAATTACATAATGATAAACCTTCTTGTACCAGTACCTTTTGTGCACAATAATTTTTAACAATGTTAACATCCTAAGTCTTATTTTAAGCATTTTGATTAAATGTTTTTTTTTTAAATGCATTTGGGTAATTATAGTGCATATTTTATTTTCATACATATATTTAATTTCTTAAGAATAATAACTATTTTCAAGTGGTTTAAGACCTCTTTGGAGTATATGTTATGTGCTGCAAATCTTAAATATATTAAATGCTTTCTTATTTTCTAGGAATAGAATCTCTTATTAGATTCTCAAGAAACTCCCTCACAGCAACAACAACAAAAGCTTTATGTAAGTAAAACTGAGATTAATATTTCCAAGTTCTTTCTGTTTTGTCTACTAAGCCTTGGATCTATTTATGAATTAATACTGTGCTTAAGGAAAATCCAAAGTTTAATAATCCGAATAACGTATATTTAAAATTTCATGAGTTTCACTAGAATAAATGCCTGTCAAGATGTTGTGTTCTCAACTGCTACCTATAGTAATCCATTTTTTATAAATATTTGATAAAATGTAAACCTGATTAACATTAATAAAATTATTGGGCATTCTAATAAAATCTATTATATTATTTATATTAAGAAGTTAATTTTTATAGTTTAACATTAAAAATATTTTCTCATACTGATATGAAGTGTTTTAAAATGTACCTTCATCCAAATCTACTCATTACTAAAATAAACTGAGGTAAATGTTGAGATTGTTATTTTCAAGACTTTTATATCATTTACTGGTTCTAGTTCTTCATTTATAACATTTATTTATATTCAATTAGTTTAGTATATGATTAAATTTTTAAAAACTTTTCATTTATATTATTTCAGATTTATAATTTTATTACTGTGATAAAACTTTACCAACAGATTTAGTTATGGAATAAACAACATTCTGTTAAGTGTTTAGAGTAAATCTTGGAGAGAAAATAACAGTCATATAGTTAAAAAGCTTTTATTTTTACAAAATAAGAAGCTTCCAATTTTTTAAAAAAGGCCCATATCAATAACTTGTAGATAATACTGCTTAATTATATTAAACATTAGTAATTTAGATAGAACAAGATGTTCAAGATTGGTAAGTAAAATTTCATTTAGTGTAGTTTTTAAATAAAATATTTTAAGAATCTATTATATAAAATTTGAACAGAATGAATCCCAAAGCTTCCCATTTAGTAAAATAATATTGTGAAAAAGACACAACTATTTTATATTGCAATAAAGGAAAATTCATATACTTAATTCATCCATTCCATTCTCAATTTTAGTTTGTATTGGTGATATCTGTCAGTATGTTTTTCTTTTTTTCACATATTTTTGCCCAATACTAGAAACCAATACATTTTTATAGAGTTGGGGCCCTGGCTGTTGTGACTCAGTTGATTGAGTGCTAGCCTGTGAACCAAAGGGTTGCAGATTCAATTCCCAGTCAGGGCACATGCCTGGGTTGTGGGCCAGGTCCCAAGTAGGGGGTGCGTGAGAGGCAACCACACATTGATGCTTCTTTCCCTCTGCTTCCCCCTGCCTTCCCCTCTCTCTAAAAATAAGTAAATAAATAAATAAATAGAGTTGTGTTTTTTTTTTAAGATTTTATTTATTTATTTTTAGAGAGAGGTAGAAAGAGAGGTTCTTTGGTTCACAGGCCAGCATTCAGTCCATTAAGCCACACCAGCCAGGGCCATTTATTTTTAATTTGATAAAATGAAACATACTACTTCAATTAAAAGAGCACAGAAAAGAGAAAATTTCCCAAATTTTCATAATTTTAAAATTTAGAGAAAATTACTATAAGCACTTAGCATATTTTCTTTCCAATTTTCTCTGTATTTACTTTACATCAGCAATTTTCACCTTTTTTAAATCTCATGACACATGTATGTATAAACTAATTACTAAAACTCTGTACACACCAAAAAATGTATTATACTTTTTGCTTGTCTGGCAAAAAAATATATATAATTTTGATTCATTCACACTGGATGGTTATTGTTGTGTTAGCTGTTGTCATCTTTTTATTTGATGACCTAAGGGAAATAAGCCCAGTGCCTCTGACTAAATAGCCAGGTATCACATGTTCTAAAAATTCTTGTGGCTATGGCATACTGATTGAAAATTGCTGCTTTGCATAATTGAGAATAGACTGCATATCTATAGCTGTATGTTCTGCTCAACTATTTTTGTTGTAGGAGAGAGTTTAATGTATTGTACATGTTTTCTGATGGAATAACTAGCTACTTAATTTTTTTCTGTGTGGGATAGTGTATCCTAATTTGGATATATCATAATTTGTTTAACTAGTTATTTTTACATTTTTGCTAGTATACAGAAGAAAGTAGTGAATATCTTCAATATAGATGACTTTCACTTACTGACAGCTCACTCTCCCTGCAGTTACTCTGTGAGTACATTTATTCCAATTATGTCGATAAAACTGAGGCTTGCCAAAATGTCACAGTTTTGTAAATTGTAAATCTGAGATTTAAAATCTTTAATAAAAATTTAACAGAGCCTATTCTTTTTTTGCTGAAGTTTCAGATTAGCTTTGTTCGACAGATTCCCAATTGAGTTGCTTCAAATGAACATTTTCACTTTTCCCAAATAGTAATAATTTACTTTTCATGACCTGTTTGTAAGCATGGCTTTGAATATTCTCACTAGCAGAAAGAATGTTTTCATTTTTAAAATGTTGAATATTTGTTATTTTTGACTAATGAGGCTTTTATTTTCTCTTTTTGTGTTGAGTGCCATAGTTTCTCTTAGAGAACTAGATGTTCTGCAATTGTCTTCACTGCAGTGTAATTGATAAGCAAGGTGCTTCGTTCTCTCCCAACCAAGATACATGACTCTAGCAGAGCAACTGGAGCATTTGCTCTGAGTCCTGAATTTTGAACAGAAGAGGCAAATGCTGAAAAATATAGGAGTTGCTCAAATCAACAGCGATACACTACATGACACTACGTGAGCGTCATAACTTTCTGCTACTTCAGTTGCGGTTTTCCTAGACTTGTTTTCACTTAAACCTGATTTTTTACTGTTTTCTTTTTGCTTGCCCCTATTTGATAAATATTTTTTGTTTAAGTTAGCTGTAGAGATTTTTTAATAGGAAATGTTAAAGTTGTAATTAAATTTTTCCATTAACTTTCTTAACTTGTTAAAGAACCCTTTTATCTTTATTAATAAAGATAATTATTAATGATTATCAATATTATTATATTATTAATAATTTGATAGCAATCAAATTATCTTTACTTGTGATTTGTGCTAACAACTTTATAATAAATTATATTTTTATATTTAATATGATATACTTTTTATTACTCTGTATTTTTTGCTTCTAACAGAAGACTAATATATTTAGTGAGATTATATAATCTATTTCAATTTACAGGTGTGGGCAAAAGTAAATTTACATTTGTGGGTACAAAGAACACAGTTTATCTTTGTATTATTATTTATTAATCATGTTATTTTTCATACAAATAACTATAAATCTACTTTTTTCCCACCATGTTTTATGAATACATTTCCCTAGACAATTTTTACTAAATTAAATATTTACAATATTAATTTTACATAGATTTCTTTTCTTTTCTTTTTATGAATTTTTCTTCAATTGCACAATACAGAAATTATTCTTTATATTTTATAAACACCCTATATTTAGACTCCTTATTTTTTAAATTTTATTCATTTATTTTAGAGAGCAGGCAAGGGAGGGAGAAAAAGAGGAAGAAAAACACCAATGTGTGAGAGAAGCATCGATTGGCTGCTTCTCACACATGTCCCAACCTGGGTCCAGGCCTGCAACCCAAGGCATGTGCCCTGATTAGGAATCTAACCATTGACCATTGCTTTTCAGGACAACATCCAACTAACTGAGCCTCACCAGTCAGGGAGGACTCTTTTTTTTTCCTTTTTCTTTTCTTAAGGGTGCCAAGACCAATGATCACTAGCTGCCCAGGTACCAAAAAATTATGCTTCCAAAATCTCTTGATGTCGATTCTGCATGTAGAGCAATCAAGCTGCCCTACATGTGCCACTTACCACAGAAGCCCTTTTTCTAACTCCTTATTCTTTAATTAATTTATTAGCTATTGTTTTAATGGCCTTTAGAAAGATTTTATGTTTTTAATTGGAATTATATTTATATTTAAACAGAGATTTATGGTAAACTTGTATCTTTATAACATTAATTTAAGTACTGTGATTTTTGGAGGATTTTTTTTAAAAAGGTCTGCATATGTTTAAATGCTTTCTCATGTGTATGGCTATTCAAATTTTTGTGTGTGTGCATTTGTATGCATGTGGTCATTTTAATCAAGCACTCATCGTATTAAAACTTGCATTACTTAGATGTGAAAGAAGACAAATCATCCAAAATACATATATATAAATAATACACTGTCATATATAATCTAGGATACTTTGCTTCCAGTATATATACGTGGTTTAAACTAGTCTAATCTAGATTGTATATTCTGTATTTTGCTGTGTATAATGCGCTCCTGAGTATAGTGCACACCCACATTTTAGGCCCAAACTTTCAGGAAAAAGAATCTTGGTTTAATTTTTTAATTCAATCTTTTATTTATTTGTATTTAGGTACTTGTTTTTTTATTTAATAGAGGAATTGCAACATTTATTTTTGAACATATTATGGTACAAGAAATTTTATGAAACAAATACACAAGAAGAGGTAAAAAGTATTTCAGGTACTACCCATATATAATGAACATCCTTATTTTTTCCTCACAAATTTGGGCAAAAAAGTGCACATTATACATGGCAAAATACAGGCAGAAATATATATATGTAATTACATATACATACATATTTATGTATGTATACAACATATGCACATATATGCTGTGTATGCAATTACATATATAATACACACATATTTCTGCTGGAGTCAGGTAACCAAGATTATTTGGACCAATTATGCTGGTGAAAAATATTTAAAATGATAAAACACTAGTGGTAGGTCTGCCCCAGATCACCACGTGAGGATCAAAACACTCATTCTGCAACTGCTAGTAGAGCTGTCTTGCCCAATATTAAACCTTCCCTGGGTACAATTCTTACTAATCAGTGGGGAAGATAACAAACCCTTGTTCTCTTGTCAACATTTTGCTATTGCAGTTTAAAAGCATCGCGGGCATTAGGCAAAGTCTTGCTTTCTTAATTTCTTTACATGTAGTACTCCCTACAGCACTCTTCTATAAATACCCCAAAGAAAAATCTATCTCTGAGTCTCTTTCCTGGGGAACATGATTAAACACATGGATATTGACATATATAGCATAATGAGAACTTTTGGCTTTGATTGTATAGCAAGGAAAGAGAAGTGAAGCAAAATCCCATGGTTGTTTCAAGGGGTGAAGGACCTAATGGGCTATATATGCACAAACAAGCCTGAAAGCAAAATAAAAACACTGTGACTGATCTCTGAATATACACACATGCACACATTGTAACACAAAAAGATTGCTTTCATGTTTACAAAAGTCAAGGGGTAAAAAACACATTAGACACATTTTAAAAAGCTGTCTTTATTATATTGTTATGCACAAACTAAAAAAAAAAAGCTTTTCCAGGGAAGGAACTTGATCTATCTCCAACACACTGTAGTAGAACATTAGGTACTTGCCAAATGAACACTTAGGAAACAAATATGTTATGGATCAAGGCCTGAAACCAAACAAATATATTTAAGGGAGTAAGATACATTTGAGATTGCTATGAAAGATTATCAGGCTAAGTGATGGTATGACTTTTCTTGTTAGCATCATAATAATGAATTTAATTTTGAAGCTCTTGCCCTAAGCTTCCACGTTTTATAACTAAAGTTAATGTTATAACACGAGTGCTATAAACTTTCTTGTTCTTTGAGAAATAAATTTGTAGCAATTTGAGTGGCAGACTAAAGATGGCCGGGTTAAATTAGCATAACATCTGGTCATTATATAACTTCATGCTATACTCTAGATGAACAGCAGAACATAAAATCTTTTTTTCAAAAGAAAAATAAAACAACAATAAAACCCTTCCTTGAAGCACAATAAGATTGCTGTCTTAAAACATGCATAGAAACATATGTCTCAAAGAATCACTGAAACAAATATCTGAAAAACAAAAAGACTTATTAAGGTTATTGAAAAGTTTGAGTGCGTACTCTGTGTGTGTGTTGTAAAATTTCATTTTACCATGGCATGAATACTAAGTAAATTCAATTCTCTAGAGAAATACTGCAGAAACGGTATCATTGTTCAGGAAGCAGGAACTGGCCTTTGATAAAAGGCTTCCCTTTCTCTTCCACAATGCATCTGGGACCTTCACAGTTGATTACTGTAATATTTATATAATATAGCTTTGACGTACAATTGAGAACTATAACACATTAATAGCGGAAAAAGTTGGCTAGCGTCAGAGATTTTTAATGAATTGGAAGACAGCCTATTTTATTTCATCTGAAATCAAGAAGGAATGCCAGGTTGGTCACTAAACACTAGTCATTTCTTTTAAAAAGAATGCTTAAGATTTTTTTTTTTGGAAAGTGGTTTCCAAAAATCCTTCATCGTTATTCTATAAAACATAAGTGAAAATGGTGCTTTCTTATATACCCCATTAACATGAGTATTAGATTGATGACCTTGCTCTTATGAGAAAAAAGATAATTTCACTGTTTTTTTAGACCACTATTTTTCTTTGTGTGTATTTGGAAAGTTATTGCATTGATTTAGAAGGCTTAAAAGTGGGAATCCTTTTCTTTTTGCCACGAATCAATTCATTTGCCGTTAACACTTCTATTCCAAAAACATATTACTAGTTAGACTGATATACGAATAAGAAAATTAAAAAAGAAAATAATGTACAAAACTAGAAACCTATTTAGTATCCAAAGTTATGAACTGGGTAGTAACAACTTAATTACTGCACCATCTACCTATTCCACTGATTGTCCCCTTGTTTTCATTGATTATCTGACTTGCATACACTCAGAATAACAACTTACATGAAACATTCAAGAAAATAAAAGCATATATTGAAATCCAACTTTCCATGCATCATGTTGACATCATGGACCCCCTTCCATAGTCTACTGAGAGTGCCTATCACTCCTGTGGTACTCTTGCTAAAATATATAAACTCAGTCCAGTTATGAGGATACATCAAACAGTCTAAATTGGAGAGCGTTTTCCAAGACAAACTGGTCAATACTTCTAAAAAAATGTGAATATCTTGAAAGATAAGAAAAGACTGAGAACTGTAACAACTGTAAGTGAGTGGGCAGACAAGAAGACTAAATGAAATGTATGACCCTGGCTGGTCTTGGAAAAGAGAAAGCACATTGGTGAAAAACAGAAAAACAAACAAACAAACCCAAAAAACAAAAAAGTACAACTACTTGACTACAAATAAAGTCTCTTTTTAGTTAATTGTATTATTCTTATTTTCTGTTGTCATATTCTCACACCTGTCTTTGTAGAAGATCATTTGTGCTATTTTTATAATACACAGATTTTTGAAGCCATTTCTATTTGCTTTCTTAGCCTAACCCATCCCAACCAAAGGAAACTGAAGTTAACAACTGAGTTTCCTTCTGCACATTTTTCCATATAATCATGCTCAAACTCTCTCTCTCTCTCTTTCTCTCTCTCACACACACACACACACACACCTTGTAGAGGATTTACTGTGACTGTTTTTTTTTTTTTTTAACAACAGTAATATATGTTGTTGGAGCAATACTTTTCCTAACTTTAAAAGTCCCTCATGGACCCCTAGCTAGCGTGGCTCAGTGGATTGAGCGCAGGCCTGTGAACAAAAGCATCACTGGTTCTAGTTCCAGCCAAGGCACATGCCTGGGGGCCAGGTCCCCAGTGGGGGGTGTGCGAGAGGCAACCACACATTCTTATTTCTCTCTCTCTCTTTCTCCTTCCCTTCTCTGTCTATAAATTTTAAAAAGTCCTTTATGGAAATCTCTTTAAGTCAATGGCATAGATATGATTTTTATAGGGAAATATTTCATGTTACTAAATAATGTACCAGTATGTTTTCCACCCTTTTACTATTGATAGGCATTCATTTTGTTTCTAAGTTTTGCTTTCAACAAACAATTCTACAACCAAGTAAATACCTTTTACATTTTTATGCATTTTCATGCTTTTGTTTTTCTGAGATGTATGCTTACAAATGGACACATTGAAATAAAGAAAAATATATTTAGGTTACAATTGACTATAATTAAAATTACTAAATTGTTTCACTTGAGGTTATGAGTGAAATTTTTCTGAGTAACATATGAAAGTTTATTTTTCCACATGCTACTGCCAGTAATATCTATTGACAGTTTTTCATGTAACTATTAAGTGACCTTTTATTATTACTTTAATTTCATCTTGAATCAGCTTTGTTCCCAACTTATGGTGAGATGAATATCATCTGATATCCTTACAGGTTATTGAAAAAAATCTCTTTTTTAAATAATTAATTTGCACATTTTTCTATTAGAATATTTGTTTTATCATTTTAATATGCAGATGCCTCAATTTAATTCTTTTGTCTCATCTCTTAGTACTACTTCTATTTGTTTCATCACTCTTGAAGGTTTTTCAATTCTCAGAAAATACCATTTACTCTATATTATGTCTTTTATTTATTTCCTTTGTCTTGAGCATTCTAGTGCTCTACTCCTTGTCCTATGTGATGTAATTTAAAACTAGAGTCGATCTTTATATCTCAGCATGGATGCTACTTTCTCAGTAAAGGGAAGAGGCTTGTCTTTATCTGAGTTAATCTCTGAGTTTGTCAAAGTATTTTTCATCATCATATTCCCAACACAATTGCTAATCTGTATTATATGGTAGATACTCAAATAATTATCATTGTATGAATTTCATTATGTTGTCCTTCCACTCATAGTTCATTAATTTGTTAAGAATTTATCGAAACTTACTATGAGTGGGACTCTGTGCTAAGCTTATCAGGAATAAAATAAATATGAGATGTAGTCCTGAACTTCAAAACCCTAGAGTCAAGTGGAAATGATATGATTATTTTCTAGTGTAGAATGAAAACCTCTTTTCCATATTGAGAAGTTGGTAAAGCCTGATTTACATATGTGAGATCTTGATAATTACATAACATTATTGAATTCTAAGTAGGTAATTCTGAATGGAATAAAGAGTTAGACCTTTGAGATAGCCACTATGATTTCTCCATTTTATCATCAAGACATATATTTAAACAAATACAATAGAACAAATGAATTGAAAAACCATGAATCAGAACTGAGACTTGGCACTATTCATTTCTTAATCAAATTTTTACAGATCACTGCCTTTAGAGTAGCAAGTATAATTTATGATTAATTACGAAAAAAATTCCTCAGTATCATGTCTCTTTTGTGCAGTTTAGAGGAAGATCATTGAATACAAAAACCTGGGAAGAAAAGTCCATGAATTATAACAATTTAGAAACTGAAAAATTACTATTGTTTTAAACAAAATTGACATTCCTAACTTGTCTGTATTAGCATTTACTGAATTAGTTCTTTTGTTTTCTTTTTAAGTGGCACAATAGCTCATGTTTCAGGAAATGAATCATTTAAAAGAATTACATTAACTTTCGTGAAATTTGTGGTAGATAATAGAATTAGACAATATTAAGTCAAATAGTATTTTTTTGAGTTGACCAACTTTTATGTAACCAAATCCATATTAACATGAAGTCTGATGTAATTGAAACTGTATTATTTCTAATTTCAATAAAGGAAGAAGAGAGAGGTTGGGGATATGGTTCTTTGGCAAGGAGGTCAGTGTTAGTGAAGCATGCTGGGGGCACAAGGGATTATCAAAATTAACATTAAGGGAGACTTCCAGTCAAAATGGTGGGGTAGGCAAACATTGCTCACCTACTTGCACAACTGCATCAAAATTACAACTAAAGTATAGAACAACCATCACTCAGAACTGTCAGAAATTGAGAGGAATAGAAATCTGACAACTACAAACTAGAGAAACTACATCTGTCCAAGTAAGAGATGTGGAGATGCAGAGATGTAGAATGGGCTGGTTTCATACCAACATGTGGTGGGTAAAAATTTGGGAGCAAGGAGTCCCAATGCCACAGGGGAACCCCAATCCAGGGTTCCATTGCCAGAAAGATAAGCCCTGTAAACTGTAGCTGTAAAAAACCATCGAAGTTGGAGTCTATGAAAGTAACCACTGGAATCCCAATCAGTTCCTCTGGAAGGGGACTCGCATGGACATACACAGACTCACTCCCCCTGAGACCCAGCACCAGAGTAGCCACTTGAAAGGTACCAAAGAGGCCCACTCCAAGCCACATCATAACTAAAATGCCAAAGGTTAAAGATAAGGAGAGAATCTTAAAAGCAGTAAGAGAAAAGCTGTTTATTACCTACTGGGGAGTCCCCATAAGACTGTCAGCTTATTTCTCAGAGGAAACTCTGCAGGTTAGAAGGGATTGACAAGAAACATCGAAGTCATGAAAAGCAGGGACCTACAGCCAGGATTGCTCTACCCAGCAAAGCTATCATTTAGAATGGAAGGGCAGATAAAGTGCCTCCCAGACAGGAAAAAGCTAAAGGAGTTCATCATCACCAAAACATTATTATATGAAATGTTAAAGGGAATTATTTAAGAAAAAGGAGATGATCACAACTATGAACAATAAAATGGCAATAAGCATATACTTATCAACAATTTAAAAAACTAAGCAAGAAGAAGAACAGAAACAGAATCATAGATATGGAGAGCATTTTCCTGATTTCCCAGATGTAAAGTACAGTATAGGAAATGGGATAGCCAAGGAACTTACATGTATGACCATGGACATGAACAATGTCATGGGCATTGCCTGAGGGAGTGGGGGTTACTGGGTTGGGGGGAGAGAAGGGGAAACATTGGGGCAGCTGTGACGGCATAACTGGTAAATTATAACTTAAAAAATTTAAAAAAATAAAGGAATAAGAGACCAATATAACAGAACCAATAGAACAAATCCTTTCTGATATTAGCACTGAAGGTTTTTTGAACTAAATAAAATTGTAGATAAGTGCTAGTGTTATTTTATTTTGTTGAATATAATTCCACTGTTCAAAAATAATAAATAAACCACAATATATTCTTTATTCAAATTCACCTGTTATTTTAATTTAAATCCACCCCTCTCTTTCTCTCTCTAGATAATTTTATATACAACATAATTATCTACATGGATAGATATATAGGGAGAAAATAAAGTATATATCTGCCCATCCATTATCTATCATGTTAATCATCTATCTACTCTAGACCTATCTCTGTATAAAGATAGGTGAAATATTTTCTAAAATATTTAAAAATGAGTTGGAACTGTGATGCACCTTTGCCCCTACATATTTCAGAAATTATTTACAAAATAATGTACATTTCTTAGGTACATATTTTTAACATATTTAACCAATAGCAATTTTTCACCAGTTTTTGGATCAAATTCAGGATCATGCATTTTATTTAGTTTTATGTACATTTAGTTCCCTTTATTTTGGAACACTTCACAGTTTTTTTTATCTTTCTTACATTTGATATTTTTAAGGAGTACGAACACACAGTTTTGTGGAATTCCTGGACTTGGGGTTCTTTGTCAGGGGTCACAGGATGAGCGTTTGTCCCATTATGGAGAATATTTGACTTTTCCATCTCTTTAAGGTGTGGTCTACCAAATGTCTCCACTGAAGGACTACCGTGTTTTTTAGAAATTAATAAGACTACATAAATATCTTGCTTCTAAGAAAACTTTCATCAATTACTTTTAGTATCTGGCAGTGATAATCTAAGCACATCATTCATTCCACATTTATTTACCATTCTAAGAAAGTGTTTTCCGAAGTGTCTTTGGCCCTTCAAGTTGACTCCACTAATTTCTTTCTCTTTCGATAGATCGATATAGATATAGATAACTTTATACGGGATTTCAAAAGATCAAAGGTTAAATAACCGAAAGCCCTGACAAGACTACACAGAGCATATTTATATAGGCTTTAGTAAATGAAAATATATGTAATGTGAGAATGTACAGTGAAGTATTTTGGTCCCAAGGCACTTATCTTAGTATCTTCCTGGAGTCATTGCTTAGTTACAAAAAAAGAACTTTGTGGCTGGATTATCAACAATTACTGCATGTGAAATATGCCCAGTGGGAACTTAAAATACCAGGGGAACCACTTTGTAAAGTATATGATTGTCTAATCACTATGTGGTATACCTGAAACTAATATAGAATAATATTGATTGTAAGCTGTAATTGAACTAAAAAAATTAAAAAAGGATAAGTGTGAGAAATCTTTGTTTCATAAGGACTTAGATATTTCAGGTCAAGACTTTGATTCCCTATGGGTAAGGTTGCCCAAAGTAGTAAATAAAACAGAGGGTCCCAATTACATTTGAATTTCAGAAATACAACTTTTTAAATGTAAGTTAGTACCAAATAATTCATGGGTATTCTGTATTTTATCTGGCAACTTTACCCACAGATCAAGTAACCAAACCTATCAGCAAACCAATTAAAACTAGTTTTAAGCCATCAATTGACTCACCTTTAAACAATGTAATGAATTTTCATGGGTATCACCAGGACAACTTCAGATTTAAACAGCATATTATAGGGTATTTGGAGTCCATCTCAGCTTTATCTTGACCAAAAGTCAGTACCTGCATCTCAAATGTCCTGGTGAAGAACCATAGTGCTATTCCAGTTGAAACTGAAAGATAAATGTATTCTATACGGAATTCTTAAAAATTAATATATACTTTTAAATAGCCCATGAGGAAAACATATCACTAAAAAGTATTTGAACTGAATGCACTTTAAAACACAAGTATTTTTTCATTTTGTTGGCTATCTTTTTTTTAAAATATTTTATTTATTTATTTTTTAGAAAGGAGAAGGGAGGGAGAAAGAGGGAGAGAAACATGAATGTGTGGTTGCCTTCCGAGCACCCCTCACTGGGTCCCTGGCCCTCAACCGTGGCATGTGATCTGACTGGGAATCAAACGTGCAACCCTTTGATTCACATGCCCACACTCAATCCACTGAGCCGCACCAGTCGGGACAGCTTTATCTTTTTATTCTATAGAGTATATATACATTGGGTTTATATTACTCCTGTAGCCCTGACTGGTGTGGCTCACTTGCTGGGCATGTCATCTCATAAGCCAAAAGGTCATGGGTTTGATTCCCAAGCATGGCACATGCCTAGGTTGTGGGTTTGGTCTCTGGTCTGGGCACATACGAGAGGCAACCAGTTGATGACTTTCTCACATCAATGTTTCTCTCCCTCTCACTTTCCCTCCCTTTCTTTCTCTCTAAATTGGATAAGGATAAAAAATAAATGAATAGAAAAATAAATTACTCCTATTATTAGCTTATAAGGTGGAAGTTTAGATCATTGATTTTTAATCCTTTTTTCTAACATAAGCATGTAAAGCTATAATTTTTCTTCTACATACAGCTTTATCAGTATTCTACAAATATCAATATATTGTTTTCATTGTTACACCTGAGAATATTTTATGATTTTCCTTGAATTTTTTAGACTCATAAATGATTTAGAAATGCATTTTGTTAACACCCAAATATTTGTTTTCTAGACATATCATTGCTATTGATTTCTAATTTAATTTGTGTTTATAGAACATATGCTATAAGATTTACACTTTTTTATAACTTAGCATGTATCTGTGTTAACATTCTACATATAGTACTTAGACTTTGTATTCTGTTTTATTAGGCTAAGACAATTAATAATCCTATAGTCTTGGTTTTTTCCCCGCCTTTGGTAGTTCTATAAATTACTGAGAGAGGGATGTTGCCTCCAGTTATGATAGATTTGTCTATTTCTTTATGTAAGATTTTATTTCAGGTGTTTTAAAGCTCTGTTACTAGGTATTCAGAGTTTAAAGACTTCTATGTCCTATTGATAAATTAAGTGCTCATCATCATGAAATTCTCATCTTTATCTCTGGGATACTTTTCTCCTCAAAGTCTTTGATCTGGTATTATTATAATCTTCTGTTTGTAACATAAATATTTCTCCATGCTTTTACCTTTAATATTATATATTTCTTTCCATTTAAATTGTGTCTTATAGACATTTGTGTTAGAACCAATAGGAGTTACTGATAGGTAGATAGACAGATGGATGATAGACTGATACTTAGAGAGAGAGAAACTGACAATAAAGAACTGGCTCACACAATCACAGAAGCTGTGGATGAATTGCCATTTGCAAGAGGGACCCCTAGGAGAGCTGGTGGTGGGGTTCCTGTCCTAAGCCTGAGGCCTGAAGACCAAGAGCACTGATGATGAAAATCCTAGTGCAAAGGCAGGAAAAGACTGACCGATGTAGCTTAACTGTCAGGCAGAGAAAGATTTTTTCCTTCCTCTCCCTTTTCATTTTACTAACGCCCTCAGTGGAGTGGTTGATGCCCACCCACGTAGTGGATGGGATAAGCTTTAGTCAGCCCATTGATTCAACTGCTATCTCTCCTCCAGAACCACTCTCACAGGTATCCCTGGAAATAAGGTTTAACCAGATTTCTGGGCACCTTGTGGCCCAGTCAAATTGGCACATATAATTAACCATCACAATAATGTTAAGTTTTACCTTTTTATGACTCCCATATTTCTGACTTTTAGATGGAATACATAATCTATATTATATACATTTAATGTAAATATTGATAGTGTGGGATTTGATATATTAGACTGCTTTGAATTTTTTCCTTACAATGTTTTTTTGTTGTTGTTATTTGTCCCCTTTTGTTTAACTTCCTTTTGGGTAATGAAATATTTTATAATAATTAGTTTTAACATGTATATTGAAATTTTAGCCATTACTCTGTGCATTATGTTTTTAGAGCTTCTTGGTATTGCAATAATCATGTCTTTTCCCCCTTATATTCTCTTTGTGATTCATATTGTACTACTGAAAATAACATATAGGAAACTTTAAATAATAAAGTTCCATTTACTACTCTGCCCTTTCTACTGCCTTCAAAACTCTATATAGATTATATAAAAATCTGTACACATGATGTACACTATGCAGTTTTGCTTTGACCAGTCATGTCATTTATATTAGTTAAAATGGTAGTTAAGCCCTGGCTGGTGTGGCTCAGTGGTTGAGGACCAGCCTGCAAACCAAAATATCACTGGTTTGATTCCCAGTCAGGGCATATGCCTGGGTTGTGGGCCAGGTCCCTAGTAGGGGACGCATGAGAGGCAACCACACACTGATTGTTTCTCTCCCTCTCTTTCACCCTCCCTTCCCCTCTCTAAAAATAAATAGATAAAATCTTTAAATAAATATGGTAGCTAAATCACCACTTTATTGTTTGTGATTCCTATATATCAAACTTCTACTGTTATTTGCTTTCAGCCTTTGATGGCATAAATTCTCTCAGTTTGTGTATATATGAGAATGCCTTTACTTTGCCTTTATTCTTGATAGATTATTTTGCTCAATATGGTATTTTAAGTAAATAATTTTTATTTTATTTCAAACATTTAAAGATCACATTATATTGTCTTTCAGACCCTATTGTTTTTTGAAGAGAAGTCAGCCTTCATTTGTATTTTGGTTTTCTCTATATAACATGACATTTTAAAAAAGGTTTTCATTTATTTATTTTTTTGGCAATTTGCCTCATTTTATGATAAACTTTTAAACTTATCAGAATGTGTAGGTACAATTTTTCTCCAAATTAAAATCAGTACACATATTTTTGACTAAAATATCTAAAGCAACTGAGAGTGAACTCAGATATTAGATTTTTATTAAGTATCCCAACTGTATGCTTTCTTGATGAGTAAATGTCTCATTTGTTAAGTTAATATGATATTCATTGTCCCACCTTACTTTAAAAAAAATCAGGCTTATTTTGGTGTATAAGTATCAATTTAAACTAAGATTATTTTCTTCAGTTTTATCTATCTCATCTTTATGTGTGCTCTGAAGTGATCATGAAATACACCATTTGAAATTTTAAGCTAGAAACTCACTTATTCTTCTCCCCTCACATTTTCCCCTTTGTCAGGGGTACTTGGTGAATAGTGAATATATATTTCTATATGTGTATGTTTTCTTAATATAAAGTCAAATGGTTCAATAATATTTATGGAGAACAATTTAATTTTAAAATTGTTCTAATAGGAATAAAATTTCTATAAGGGGATTTAATAAGATTCTTCAAAACTATTCAATATTTTAACATTACATAAATGTCAATTTTAGTTTACAAAAGCAACTCATTTTCTTTGGTCCTGTCCCAAGTAAACCAATTGAATTCACAGCTTTTATTATCTGTCCAATAAATAGAGACAGAAAATTAATCCCAAACAACATTACAATGGAACAAATTACTTGACTTGGCTTTGAAAATATTACTTTCTATTTTTCTCTCAGTAGATTTACCTTCCTTAATTGATTATATGTCAGATATTTTTATCTTTGAATTTGTATTCTTTAAGAAGAGAGTAGCTAATAGAACCGTTGTGAGCATTGAGTGTACAGGTGTACATGTGGAGGGGGTTAGAAGAGGGATTTTTTAAAAATAATAGTCACCTTTTTATTTGATGCATATTTATTGAGCATCTTTTGCACTTGATTACAATATCTTGTCTATGCTCTAGGTTTCAAGAGTGGAAAACAACAGGAAAAACATCTCTTTCTCTTGGAAGATACATTCTAGTAAGCATATATTCTTTTATATATATTCTTTTCTTCCTAATTTTAGGAAGTAAAAATAAGTAAATAAGCATATGCTTACTAAATATGTTTTGCTACTTACTGGTTGGTAGTACCTCAGGAGCTCAGGGAATAGGCACCATGGAGCCCACTGAGGAGATGATATGGCCAAAGGAATATTGGAATATCCTGCCAGTGGCTCAACCAGTTGGTTTCTGTGAGTGAATCCAAAAGCTCCAAGCTGGAACCAACTGCCTTTGTCAAAGTACACTCCTTAGCTAGGAAGAATCAGCAAGCACAGAGGGAGAAGCAAGTGGTCTTTCCCTTCCTACCTTCAAGCCTCCTTTTGGTGCTCCCTATTCTGCGAACATAGCAAGAAGTCAGATGGCAGAGGGGAATTGCAGTTGTCAGAGGCCCAGCATCTGCATTACTGAGCTGATTATGGAAGGATGGAAATAGCATCAAGACACAATAACTTTATAAACTGCTCAACTAAGTTACAGCTGCAAAATGAAAATACACTACTAATATAGCCAAATTCAGTGTGCCATGAGTGCTCACTTTCTCATTTCATTTCTTTTGATTTAGTTTGGCCACATATACTCTTTGAAAGGAGCTACTTTTCATTTCCTTAGAATATTTGTGCATTTTTTGTGTGTTTCTAATTTGGAGCTCTGAGTCTCCTTTTTACTCCCTGCCATCAAGTTGTCTTCACTTTTTGTAGCAAAAGCTTTATTAATAGTCATTTTACTTTTTAAACTTTCAAGTATATTTTAAAACACTTCTTATATTTTGCTGTTAATAATTTTTGTTAGTGCTTTAGTTAAAAGGTTGTCTAGATTTTGAGTATCTGCTCCTAACAGTATTTTTCTCATAAAAATCATTATTTCAGGTTATAATTTTTTAGAAATCAAAAAAAAATTAAATGAATATTTAATTTTTGTTAAAAATACAAACAAATATATTTAGATGGCAATAAATTTTACAGATTAAAGTAAAAGCAAATAAGAGATACATAAGGTGCTGGTGAAAGGGGCATTATTTTTTGATGGGCAGTCGGGGAAATCTTTATTTAGCCTTAGATTGTATTTGAGAATCATTTTCACGGATGTGAGGAAGTAAGTATGTGGGTATATGAGGAAATCACAACTCAGACATTGGGAAAAGCTAGTAGAGATCTCCAAGAAAAGGAAGCCCCTTGCCTGTTTGATGAATAGGAAGGCTTCAACTGAGGAGGAAAATTGAGAATAATAGGTTATGACATCAGTGAGCCATTGGGGGCCAGAGGATTCAAGCAATAATTTTGGATTTTACTTAGAGTGAAACGGTAAAGGACACTAGTGTTTGAGCAAAGGAGTAGGCTAACTTATTTCATACCTTGAAACAACCACTGTGGCCACCTGAATGAGAACAAGGGACACAGTTAGAACCAGACTGCTCTGCTGTTACTTCACGGCCAGGCTGAGTGCTGGGAAAGAGGGTGCAGCAGGCACATGCAGGGACATGTGACAGATTACATGTGTAAGGGATTTGTTCAGTCTGAAAATCAGCCATTTTGTAGGAAATTTCTAAGTTGCTATTTCTCACTATTTGAAATTTTAAAAAGTTATGAAACAACTGTACTTGAACAAAAAGAAAAATAAATAAAGAAAAAAGGAGAAAGTAAAAGAGTTGTAATAGGTCACAATAAAATCAAAACCATTAACAAATTTTCTAGCCATAACTACAGTCTAGTAAAATGTCTGTATAACATAAAAGCTATCAAAATAGGATATAAGATGTGTAGCATATTGTTTTCTAATCATCAGCTAATATGTTTTCAACAAATTGTGTCATAAAAATAATAAAAAATGAAGTGATAAAATACAAAGATAATTAAAAATTAGGATTGTTATGTATAGAGGACATAAAATAATTATAAGAACACACTAGGAAAATCTCACAGGGAGATTGCCAAGAAATATTTGGAAAATCAGAGTAAAGATAGGAAATCTGATTTGATACACATATATTTTAAAATCATTTAATGCTTTATATTAATTAAAAAGATGTATGTTTTAAACCAAAACCGATCAATAAAAATGTGGAACAGAATAGATAATAATTGTATAATTACAACTCAGCAATTTTTCCTGAGGTAATAATTAAAGATGAATACAGGTCTATTAATATTCAGATTCTTTAAAATAACAATAAAATAATGTAATAATGATAAAATAGTTAATAGTGTAATAATAGTGTAATAATGCCAAGTCTACATGGATGCATTTCCGAGATTAGTAAAGTATCTTTAACCACTTAGTAAACTACAGGTTTTATGCTCATTTCGAAGTGTATTTAAAAACAGAAATGCTATAGTGTAATATCGGTGAAAAACAATAGTAATAATTATCTTATTTTTATATTTAGAGTGGCTATGCTAACAATTTTACATGTATCTGCATCCGTTATCCATGTGTATAGAATCATTCTCATAGACATATAGTCAGACAGTGTCTGACTCATGATGGTTCGGTTTATGTTTTTGACTTTACAATGGTGTGAACTGACATGCATTCAGTAGAAACTACACTTTCAATTTTGAATTTTGAGGTTTCCCTAGGCTGGTAATATGTAGTATGATATTCTCCTCTGATGCTGGGCAGCAGCAGCCGGACAACGTTGCCCAGATGCAGGCTGGCATGACTGTTCTGAGCATGTTCAAAGCAGGTGAGGCGAAGCTATATCTTTAGGTAGGGTAGGTATATTAAGTGCATTTCCAGCTTGCAATATTTTCAGATGACAAGATGTTTATGAAGACATAATCCCCCAGTAAGTTAAGGAACATCAATAATATATTTTACCCTTACAATTTTCAAGCAAGAAGACAGAGTCTGCGCAAGATTAACTGACTTGTAAAACAAAGCTTCATAGCTCCTACCAACCTATTGCCCCACCACTGCACCACCACCAAGAGCAGAGTACAAAGGTTTTCTTTCCTTCCTATTATTTTAATCCTATAATGCAATGTTAGTACCAAGAACATGCCTGATAAAATGTATTAAAATATTCATCATATATTCAGTATTTGGTTATCAGAAATATTTTTCTCTTTTGTTTGATTTTTTTTTAATTTTTAGAACATGTAATACCTGACTATTTTGTCAGGGGCACTGACCTCTTTTCTCCTTATATTGTCAAATAAAATTAAAATGGCAACAGCCAACACAGCAATAGCTGTCCAGCATCCAGTGTGAATGAATCAAATTTATATCTATTTTTTGGTCAGATTGTCAAATGTACATTATCTGGCATGCTGCCAAATTTTAATTACTAGTTGACATGTGCCATGAGGTGAAAAAGGTTGAAAATTGTTGCTCTAGAAAACTAAAAGAGATAAAGAAAAAATATAAGTTTCCACCAACAAGTAATTAATAGTCAGGAAGAGACTTGCTAAATGGTACATTTGAGAACTGGAAGCATTCACTGCTTTTGCATGTGAATATTTACAGATGAACTTATCTATTATATTAAAAATGTTTTGCCCTGGCTGGTGTAGCTCAGTAGATTGAGTGCAGGCCTGTAAACAAGGGGATCGTGGTTCGATTCCCAGTTAGGGCACATGCCTGGGTTGCCGGCCTGTTCTTGGCAAGGGATGCACGAGAGGCAACCATGCATTGATATTTCTCTCCCTTTCTCTCCCTCTCTCCCCCTCTCCTTCCCTTCCCCTCTAAAGATAAATAAAAAATGTTTTAAAAAATGTTTCCAAGTATCTGCCAAACTATTAAGAAAAAATAGAAACTTTGCAGGGCAATGAGAAGATGCACTTGCTTTCTGTAATAGGCACGTTACCTAAATAAAGGTTTTTATATAAGTTAAACTTCATTGTAGACAAACTATGAATGTCAATATAAAAACTGATGTTCAGGTTAAGTAAACCCAAACATCATTCTTTATCTGTTTCATGACTGTGACACTTTGGATATCAGAGAGCCCAAGCCAATATTTAAAGAGACCAAGTCTCCCCTGGCCAGTGTGGTTCAGTTGGTTGGAGTATCATCCCATACACTGAAAGGTTGCAGGTTCAATGCCTGGTCAGGGCACATACCTAGGTTGTGGGTTTAATCCTGCTTGGGCATGTGCAGAAAGCAGCTGATTGATGTTTCTCTCTCCCATTGATGTTTTTCTCCTTTCTCTCTCTTCCTCTCTTTAAAAAAAGCAATGGAAAAAATTTCCTTGGGTGATGATTGAAGTAAAATAAAGTATAATAAAACAAGACACCAAGTCCCATGAACTTTGGATTCTTTCAACACAGCAGGTTGACTCTGGAACTTTCATCTCCAAACCCCTCTGTTACTCCACTTTTTCCACTACTGAATGGTTTCTTGAGGAAGACTTGCCATGAGGGAACATAGACTTAGATGCTGGTTTCCAGCATTCAGTATAATGTCAGTGTTTTTCTTTTACCTTCATTTATGTATTTTCATGATGATGTTTTGCTTTTTAAGTACAAAATGAAATGTACAGATTCAAATAAGAACATTTCACATTTTACAAAATCTTAGTAAATTTTATCACTTGAAAAAACAGGCACATAAAAATAGGAAGCTGAATAAAACAACTCAGCAGTTACATAATTAATTTGAATTTTTTAAAAAATCAATGAAATATTTAAGAGTCTTTCTTGGAATGAAACATTTGATTTTAAAATGCTGTGTCTATGATATCAGTGGGGAATGGTAAGATTATATTTTCCTAGGTTTTATTCATGGGATACATGAATCTCCAGAGCCATTCAACTGAGGTCACATTGAAGACCAATTATAATTTTCTTTTAGGAGAAGGAAAACATGGTTTTATTACATAGGTAATAATAACATATATAAATTACATAAGTTGTAGGATCTGGAAGCACCAGGTACCCATTAACAATAGAAACACTTCTATATGTGTTTTTGAAATAATTTACATGGCCCAGGAGAGTCCTGAATATGGAGACATTAAGGGAAATCAGAGAGTAATGAGATCCTACTAGATGTGAATCACAAAAACACTCACTGATTCAGAAAGATGAATAAAGGAGAAAAAAAGGGGTACCAGAAAGCAAGTAAGTGCTCCTCAAAATTCTTTACAAACTTCAGGGGATTTTCTGGTGTTGACTATGAATAAATAAATTACAAACAAGAGAGGAAAAATTCTGTTTTTTAAATATAGTAGAAATTTATCTATATAAAACATATGAATGACAAACATATGTCAATAAAGCAACTTTCCCAAAATAATGTAATTTTAATCATAAGAATAAATATGTATTGTTCATAGTATTTAATTTTATGTATAAAAGGAAAAATATTCTTAAACTCAATTGTCTTTTGTATTTGCTCTTTGGCTGTAAGATTAAAATGTAATTTTTCTTTAAGTTATAATTATTAATTTCTTAAAAACTCTGTCATGTGCATGTGTCTTTAAATGCTCATCTTGACTTTATGTGTTCATTTAAACTGCTAATAGTTTTTTCTGCTGTGATTTCTAAAATCGATGAAATTTCATCATGCCAAGAAACCTTTATATATCTTTTCACTGCTGTAAACTTTTTCTGTGTGGAAAGTTTACACGCCTTATGCCTTAATCTTTTTGGGGGTCACTCATTTCTTTCTCTCATACAAACACACACTCATGCACACAGAGATTATGGGTTTCCCCAACAGATAATAGCGGATCTCATTTTTGCTTTAATATGATGATTTCACAAATTACTTTTATTTCAAACTCAGAATTGTTTCAATATTCCAATTCCTCATGAAATGGTGATAACAGACCATATTTTCCTCTTTACTTATTGGACTTTATATGAAATGAAATCTCCAAATTGGTCATTTAAAAAACCAAATATTGTGAATCTCTATCACAGTATTGGAATACTGAATATATTCCATGTATTGGTTACATCTGTCCTTCCTTTTTTCCTTTATTATTATTCATTCATTGAGTATCTACTACTTAGGTTCTCTGTTGAGCAAGGGGTTTAAAAAGCTGTCATTTGGAATGGAAGGGAAGATAAAGTGTTTCTCAGATAAGGTCAAGTTAGAGGAGTTCATCATCACCAAGCCCTTATTATATGAAATGTTAAAGGGACTTATCTAAGAAAAAGAAGAAAAAAAATATGAACAGTAAAAAGGCAGCAAACTCACAGATATTAACAACCACATCTAAAAGAAAAGCAAACTAAGCAAATATTTAGAACAGGAACAGAAACACAGAAATGGACATCACATGGAGGGTTAGCAACAGGGGAGTGGGAGGAGGAGAGAGGGGGGAAGGTACAGAGAATAAGTAGCATAGATGGTAGGTAGAAAATAGATAGGAGAGGACAAGAATAGTATTGGAAATGTAGAAGCTAAAGAACTTACAACACATGGATGTGAACTAAAGGGGGGAATATGGGCAGGAGAGGGTGTTCAGGGTGGAGGGGAATGATGGGGGAGAAATGGGACAACTGTAATAGCATAATCAATAAAATATATTTAAAAAGATGAACAAAACAACATACTATAGGAAGCTTAAAATAATGAAAGAGGAATCATTGCATACAAGGTAGAAAAATTACACTACCTATGTGTGATGTGGGAAGGCAGAGAGAATATGATTCTAGGCAGGAGGCCCCGAATGAACTGGAGCCACATTCAGGAAACATAGGTAGTTTGGTGTGGGTGGAATGTAGGGTGCAACTGGTTTTGACAAATTCTAAGTAGTGTTATATACTCTCTCTTTTCCAGAAAAACTGACTATACAAATGTGCTTCTTGCACATATACTTTACAGATATATTATATATTCTAGCATAGCAAATGCAAAGAGCAGTCAGCATCTCTGATAAATGCATTTCCAAATTATGTAACTAATGAGGTGAACACCTTGGTAAATTAATGTTTCTCTTCTCCTTAAATGTCAGGCACTTTTCTTTAGCAACTTTGTAAGCAATGTATCTGAGGTTTAACTTATCAGTTACGTAAACACATTCAGTAAAATTTACAAAATATGTTTGAAATTGTATAAAATTTCCACCTAAAACTAGTTAATTACTATTAAATGTAATCCATTGGTCTGAGAGTGGATCTTTGTGCTAGAAGAATTTTCAAAGAAAACAGTTTTCAATGAGATCTGAGTATCTTGTTGCATCTAAACAAGTGGAAGAGCCAGGGAGCCAGGGCTTGGTGGTCTGAGTAAGAAACTGTCACAATTGATGTTGGTCCTCTCGTAGGGTATATGCCAAGTTCTCTTGAGAGATCTGAATGTCTACTGTATTTTGTTTTCAGTTAGAATTGTTGGCTGATGTGAGTAGGAGTTGGGCTTTCCACACCATCACTTGTCTTACTTATTTATTGCATTTTATATGCAATGAAATCTCCAAAATGGTTATTAAAAATACCAAATATGATGAATCCCTATCACAGTGTTTTACTGAATATATGCCATACATTCATAACTTCTGTCCTTCCTTTTTTCCCTTTATTATTATTAATTCATGGACTATCTACTACTTATATTCTCTGCAGAAAACAGTTTCCAGTGAGAACTGAGTATCTCACCTCATGCAAATAAGTAGACGAGCCAGGGCTTGGTAGTATGAGTAAGAAACTGGTTACAATTGATGTTGGTCCTCACACAGGGTATATGCCAAGTTCTCTTGAGGGAACTTCTCTCTGAAGGGCGTAAACCTTCACTGAGAGAAACCTATAAATAGCATGGTATACTACATACTAGAAATAATAGCAACTTGAAATTCTGGAAAGAATAAAGCATGCAATCCCAAATATACACTTTTTAAAAACTCTTTTTGATGAAGAAAACTAAAAGAGTATCCTGGGGATATATTTTTAAGTATTTTTCAGATTTATTTTTCTGAATGTTATTACGTTAAAAAAAAAAACCCAAAACAGTTTTGCCTTGGCTGGTGTGGATCAGTGGATTGAGCCTGAGCCTGTGAATCAAAGGGTCACTAGTTGGATTCCCAGTCAGGGCACATGCCTGGGTTGCAAGCTGGTCCCTGGTGGGAGGTGTGTCAGAGACAATTACACATCGATATTTTTCTCCCTCTCTCCTTCCCTCCCCCTCTCTCTAAAAATAAATAAACTTCCAGCCAAGATGGAGGCATAGGTAGACAAGCTGTGCCTCCTCGTACAACC